>JALHBY010000249.1:240014-289027 GCA_024340155.1 Tolypocladium pustulatum | reverse complement strand
GTCGGGATATATATAATCTATAGTATATAGGATCTTAATATTATCCCTTTTAAATTATCGGGGTATAGCTTTAAATATATCCTTAATATTATAGATCTAGTCGAGGCGCTTTCTAGTATTCGTTAGCTAGGTTAATTAAGGGATATTCTATATTTTTATCTCGCCCCTATAACTATATCCCGAATTAGGGGAGTCTTAGTAGCGACGCTTCCTCGATACTTTAGCGAGAAGACTAGTATAAATAGCTATTTCCTATTTAAGATATCTAATTCTTTCTTAGAGGTATTTAATTTCCTTAAGCTTATTAATATAGGCCTCTAAAGCCTCCTTAGTCTATTAGGGTATAGGTTACTATACCCCTATAAGTAAGGATAGTTCTAAAGATAATAAGGAATTAGAATCTAATAGTATTAATTTTAAGGACTTATATCTATAGCCTTCTTTAATAGCTACTTAGTCTAATAAGGGTAGCGAAGGTAATTAGCCTTATATTTAGGAAACTCCTCTAGATAGATTCGGTTGCGTTTTGCTAGCCCTTTGGGGGTACTATTACTTACTAGGTAACTATAAGAGAAGATTTAGAAATTATAGAGAGGTAGAGGTTATAGTATAATATTTAGGTAGTAAGGATAGTACCGAATAGAAAATAGTATTTAATATAGTTCTCTACCTTTACCTCGTAGACTAATAAGACTAAATCTTATCTAAGGAAGAATCCCTTCTAATTAAGAAGGAGGGGTCTATATATATATAAGGTAATCCTATAGTAGCTCTTTAGCCCTATAGTAATATATTAAGTTATCTAGTAGTGCTAAGATAGAAACCCTAGCGCTACGCTAGCGATTTAGTTCCGATACCTAGGCGATATACTAAGTAGACTATAAGGGATTCCTAACTTAGAACTTATCCTCCGTTATGACTAAGCGTTAGGCCTAGCGATTAGAGAAAGTTAAACCTACTCGATATAGAGAAAATGCAAAGGTTAAGTACTTTATCCGCATAGGCAAAGTGCTATATAATAAAGCCGGGTTCCTCTAGGCTTTTCGAGCCCTAAGGAAGGGCAATAGCCTGCGGTTACTTTAGTATGCGCTCCTAGTAACTCTTTTACATACCGCCCCTAGAAATCGCGAGAGAAGCGTTTATATCCTATATATCCCGCGGCTATATTCTAGGTACGTCGTACTCCCGACGTCTCCCTAGGCCGTAGTAGCCCTCTATTAGTCGCATCGGGGCCGATATCGACGAGGCAGCTCTACTTATAAAGCCGACACCCCCGGGGAACATAGCCGCGGGATACAGGGGACATCAACGCCAATGCAAGAAACAGGCATCCGAGGCGTCATCCCTACTTACCCGCAGAGAGGAACCGAGACTATCGCCGACGACGCTTGCCTCATTCAGTAATTTAGACAGAGCCTAGTAAGAGGCATCTAATCGCATCGAGTCGGCCGCGCTCTTCCGTCCGCGAGACGTCGGGGTATTAATTCTAGTCGCCGAGGGAGGATAGTAAGGTAGTTTGGCCGTGCACTAGACTTTATACCAGCCTAAGAGAGGGGGATAAGCCTCGAGCTACTAGCGGTATCGTAGTAGGGATAAGAAGACCGAAAAGTCTAGCCCCGAGCGTAAGTACTATTATGATTTTTGTCTTAATACAATGGTTATATAAGTAGACGCCGGACGTAATACGTAAACGGAGGATAACTAAGTGCGGTATAGGAACTAAGGAAGAAAAAAGAGACTCGAGAGGTATAAGGCAGGAGAAAGTAGAGGGTCGCCGTTTTATAGGCGGCGTAAAAGCAGCGAGGGATAGAGGGGCCAAGAATTACCTAATAAGGTAACTACTAAATATAGTAGGCTAAGACTACTATTTCCGGAGGCGGACATGCCGTCGTAACTTTTACTCGTTATCTAAGCTATTATAAGCCTATTATATTACTAATAGTAGTTTTACCTAGTTATTTTATTTATAGTTAATATAATATTATAGATATTATTCTAATATCTAATTAAGCTATTCTATTTATCTATTTATTTATAAATAATATACCGTAGATAATAAGTATTTAACTCTTAATTATTATATTAAGCTTTTTTAGAAATTAGATATAAAAAGCTTATCTCGATCTAAGATTAATTATTTTAGTAGCCTATATTAGCTTATTACTATCTTTAGGAAGGTATATACTAATTTCTTTATTATACTTACCTCTTTATATAGTATAAGGTATTTATATTTCGTAAGTTTATTAGTAATAATAAAGATATAATTATAGATAGCTCTTATTATAGGTTCCTTTAACTTAGGTAATTTAATAATAAAGTCTAATATTACTATATCCTAGGCTTTATTTAGTAGTAGTATAGGTTAGAGTTTCCTATATAGTATATATTAGTTACTTTTAGCTTTATTATAAATATTATAATTCTTAACTATTTCTTAGGTTACTTTCCTTAGTATAAGGAAGTCTTATATTCGTTTTATTTATATATAGGTTTTATAGACCCCTTAGTATCTATATAATAGGTATTTATAGATTTCCTTAATAAGTTCTTCCTATAGTTTATTAAGAAAAAAAAGAAGAAGTTTATTATACTAGCTAGCTCTTAGAGCTCTAGATCTTCTACCTTTAATTAATATAGGAAAAACCCTCTAATAAGAAGAAAACCTATATCTTATAGGTTATCTCTAGCTTAGTAATAATAGTAAAGTACTAGGGGCGTCTACCTAGCTTAGTAATATATTTAAGAAAATAGGGTTAGCCCTCTCTTAGCTAGAGAGGGTATTAGGTTTTTTCCCCTTAGTAAGTAAGTATATAGGTTACCCTTATAAAATAGCTACCTTATATAAGCCCTTAGAAATAGTATAAGGGCGGGGCGTTATTAAGTAGTCTTTGATATATATAGCGGCTCTTTAGTATAGTATTAATTTACTAAGGTATTATAATTAGGTAGAAATAGGTCTAGCTTACCCTTAAGGTAGGTATATAGCGTTTATACTACGAGCCTCTAAAGTATATACTTATAAATAGAGTCTTATTAATATATCGCCTCTAGCTATTACCTAAGTATAGCCTGGCTACTTATTAATAGCTAGGCTATAGCTATAAAGGTAGCCTTTACCCCTAGCCTAGCCGCTCTTTTTTTCTTTCTTCCTTTAACCTCTTTATTATTAATAAGTCCCCTTTCTATAACCTCTTTATATTACTAGCTTATTACGCTATACCTACCTTATTAGCTAATCGTATTTACTAACCTTATTTATAGCCGCCGCCGCCTCTTCTACCGCTACTATTACTTTTTTAATAAGTACCTTAGGCTTATACTATTACTAGCGCGTTCTTATATTATTTAATATGCGGTAGAAATAAATAAATAATTCTTATATACTTATATCGCTATTATAAGTTTGCTCCTTCTCCTTATATAGCTATATTACTAACGCGTTATAGATATCTATCTATAAATCTAGCTCTACCCCCCCCTTTAATAAGGAAGAGGATAATAATCTCGGCCTAGTATATTTCTACTATATAGCTATTACGAATTCGGTACTAACTTATTAATAGCCTAATACCCCTTATATATTACTTTATAAGGCTTATATTACCTATATCTCCGAGATATATAAGTATTAATATAGCGATCTTATTAATAAGTCGCCTTATTTCTACTATAGATATATATCGCTATACTAATTATATAGTAAAGGGTAATAATATAAAGTATACTAGCTCTATCTAGGCTAAGAAGGGCTATAAACCTATATATAATTACCCTATTTCTATTATATTACTATAGCTAACCTATAAGAATAGATCCTTAGTAAGGAAGCCTAGGCTCTTACTTATTATTTAGCTATTATTTCTATAAAGCTAAAGGTTTATTACTCTATCTTTACTATAATAGTGCCTTATATTAACTTATATTATAGATTAAAGGTTAAAAGGTCCTTATAATTAAGGCTAAGTATATTATATAAGCTAGATAGGCTAAAGCTAAGGCTAGTAGCTTTACTATAGCCTTAACTTATACCCTTATTAATAATAAGGTATTAATCTATACCCTCGCTAAGAATATTTATACTTTATATAAGAATACTTTACTCCTCCTCTATACTAAGAACGCTATATCTATACTATATAACCGCGCTGCTACTATTAATAATAACGACGAGGATAATAACTTAGAGTATAAGGTAGAGGGTAAGGAAGAGGCTAAGGCTAGGGATAATACTAAGAAGTAGTTAGGTTAGGGATATATTAGGCCCGTGCTATATACGCCCCCTTTAGGGTTTTACCTTACTATAAAAATAAGAATAAAAGTTTTACTATTTAATTTTAATTTCTATATATCTTACTTATATTTATGATATTATTATACTTTAGGTGTTTTAATAGCCTCTTTTTTTAAGTAAGCCGAATTACTTACTAGAATTAGTTAGGAGGCTTATAATAAAGGAACTACTTAGTTAGTAATATTACTAAGGTTAGGTTATAAAGGGCTATATAGACTATAGTATAGTCTTATAATAATAATAGTAGTTTAGTATATACTATAGTTAGTAATAAATAGCTAATAAATATATAAGAGACTATTTCTACCTTATAGCTATAGTAATATAGGGGTAAGGTTATATTAGGTATAAATATAATATATAAAAAGTACTAAAGGCCTAGCTTACCTATATATAGCTATATAAGAGCCGCGCTTTTATATTTATATAGGTTATTATAAGCTATAAGGTTCTTAGGTTAGCTATAAAATAATAAGTTAATATTAGCGGCCTAGAGTTCTTATTAATTATAGTCTATAACTAGGGTATTAATAAGATAGATCTACCTTTCCTATTATATAGCTTTAGTTATATAGGCTAGCGTCTCCTTTCTTAAATACTAAGTATATAGCTATTCCTTATACTTTATACTTTATACCTTATAAGGCCTTTATTATATTAATAGTATTTAAATAACTTTAATATAGGTAGTATATATTTATTATATTATTTAGGTAGTCTCGAGCTATATTTCGAAGTAGGCGAGTTACTTATTTAGGTATTAATCTAGGGGTAGGACGGCTATTTATATCTCGAGGCTCTTAATTAAGGTAGCCTTATATATATTAAGTATAATATATAGGTATATTAACTATACCTTAATAAGCTCCTAAGCTATACCTCGAGGGTTATTATATATCGCTATTAATATATAATATACTAAGGCTCTATAGGCTATTATACTATAGATAACCTTTATATAGATCTCTTAGGCTTAGCTAAGTTAATAGCCCTATATAAATATAGCGAGGGTAGTAAGAGTAGCTCTTTAGTATTATAATTTCGCTTAGAGCTTTTATAGGTAGTCTTATTACTATAGCTTATAGTATAGCTAAATACTAAGAAACCTCGCGCTCTTTATTAAGGAGATTATATTAAAGCTAAGGTATACTTAGGTTATATTTAGGGCTTAAGTCTATAGAAAATAAATAAGTTTACTCTTTAAGGGTTTAAACTATACTCTTACTTCTATAGCCTAGTTATTATAGATTCTCTATATAGTTTCGAGTTAGTATTATATTATTACTATATCTTACCTAAAGGCTAGGATATTAATATTATTTATAAAACTAATTAACCTCTATACCTAACGCTAGCTCTAGTCTATTATAGGGTATATTAATATAGAGGAGGAAGAGGATAGGTAATAGGGGTAATCCTTATAATACCTTTACTAAGATAAGTAAGGCTATTAATATAATATTATTAAAGTAGAGTTAAGCTATATATATAATAAGAAAGCTTATAATCTATCTTATAACCTAAAGTAAGAACCCCCTATTTTATAATATAATAAGTAAGTACTTATAGTTAACTTAATTAAAGGTATCTTTTAAGTTAAGTTATAATAGTAAGGTAACCTTATTATAGCTCTATATTAATTTAACTAGCTTTATAATAGTTTATATTATTACTTTTATTAAATACTATAGTTAATTACCTATCTATCCCTTAGCTAATAGTTAATATTCTTTTACTATAATAGTAACTTAGCGAGCTATAGTTACTTCTAAGACTTTCCTAACTATACTAAGGAAGGAGATTAGTCTCTACCCTCTTAGTTATTAAAGCTACTTTTAGGTCTTACTAAGCTTAGGGATAATAATAATATATATACTATCGAAGCGATATAAGAATATATTAGTTTTATAGTTAGTATTAAGTAAGTTTCGAAGGTAAATAGCTATTAATTAGCTATAGGCTTTAACGAGCCCTAAGGGTAGGCTATCTTCTCTTAGTATCTTCTATAATATTATATATTAAATAGTTTATTTAATATCCTTAGTCTCGAAGTAAGGGAAGAGTAATAATAATATAGAATAGGTATAGGGGTCTAGTAAGTCCTCTTAGGTATCTTAGCTTAGGAGGGCTAGTAAGAAGAACTATTTAATAAGATAATATATTTTCTCCTTATATATAGAAGCTAGTATATCCTAAGGTTAATAGAGGTCTAGTAGCTAAGGTAATAATAATATAGTATTACTTTAGAGCCTTACCTATTATTTTAGTTTTTATAGTATAGAGGGGTTTAATAATACCTTATATATAAGCTATCTCTAAAGTACTTTACCTTACCTTAAATATAATATAGCCTTATTATTATTCTATAGCAAGTAGCTAGCTTTAGTATATTAAGTTCCTTATATAAAAGTATAGCCTCTTAGCCTATTTAGCTTTATAAACCGCGGCGTTAATATAGTAGTTCTACTATAGCTCCTATCTAGACCTAATTTATTTATTATATAGGGGTATAGAGGTTAAGGCTATTATATATAATTACTTTACTAGCTAGGTAAAATATACCTCGGTCTCCCTTAGCGTTATTAATATAGGTAGGGCAGCTTTAGGCTAGAGGTAGACCGCTACCTTAGCTAGGGCTCTTTCCTTATTAATTATCTACTAGTTAAAGGAGGTTATAATAGCTAGCGTCGGCGTCGAGTCTAGGCTAGTTAATAGGGAGGTCGCGGTTTTAATATAAATTACCTATAAGAAGTAATTAGATTTAGTAAGGTCTACCTAGCCTTTATATATAACCCCTAGGTTATATATTATCTAGATATAGTTAATAGTACTATCCCTATAGCTATAGGCGAAGCGGGTTACCTCCCCCCTTAAGAAAGTAAGGCTAAGGCGCTACTATGCCGTAAGCGCTATAAGGTCGTCTAATCTAAGTAAGAAGTAATTATAAGCGTCTTAGAGTAAGTAATATAAGTTAAAGTCCTTAATAAGTATACTTTAACTATATAGTAGTAGCTTAGTAAGTATATAAATAGGGCTTTGCTAGTTCGAACTATTAAACTTTAGCGAGTATATTAAGTAGACTATTAGCCTATAGCTTAGTAGGGTAAGGCTATATTAGTCTTCGCTTACTTAGGTTATCTATACCTCGGGGCTATACTATTTATAGATATATATCGTCGCCTAGCCTACGTAGGCCGCGAGAAAGTAGCGGCCTTAGCTTAAGTACGCTAAGCCTCTAGTCTAGGTATCGAGGTAAGTCTCTTAGAGGGCTATAATATTATATTAGGCCCTATCCTATAGGGCTAGGTATATTAAGGTAGGTTTCTTCGCTATATTCTAGTATAGGACCCTAATTATAGGATTGGGGTAGTATCGGGGTAGTTATACTATATTAAGACGTTAAGTATAACTTAGGGTCGCTTGATAAGAGTTATATCTAGCCCCGGGCCTGCCCGGCGCGCCTGAGGATAGTTATTATCGGCGGCTGGCCGGGTAGATTTATCTTCTTCCTTTTTGGGTTAACCTATTTCTATAGTTTTAAGGTATCTAGAGGGTAGTAATATCGATTATAAGTATATATAATAATATATCTTTAGCTTCATATTTTTTTAACTTATTAATAAAAAATATATAGCCTCGAGGTATTACCTAATTATTAATTACTATAGCTAGGGCTTTTTAAGTATTATATTTACCTTTAGGAGGGAGATAATCGTTAGTAAATCTACGTTATATATTAATTACCTATATCTTAGCTAGAATTCGAGTAATAAAGACTCTTAACGTTATTATCCATAAGTCTACGGGCCACGATAGCTTTGGTATTGAGCAACGCTTATATAAGCTGTCGCGCCTGGGTGCGACACTTAGAGGCGCGCCCGGGCGCGACCCTATGGGCTCCCGACCGTACATGTAGCGTCGCTTTGGCTTCACAACTCAACGCTCATCATCCTGCACCAGAACGAACTGGCTGCAGATAGCACTCCAGGCCCCGCGAACCCTTTGCGACTTGTTTCTGCTTTCCATTGACTGCACTTGGAAGCCGATTGGGACGCGCCAGGCAGCATGGCTTCGAGCGATTTGCAAGCTGCCGAAGAGCAATGGAGGGAGCAGTTTGCGGCCATGAGAGCCGCGCTGGCTGGCCTCAACCTTTCGCAGACGCCAAAAGCGGCGGATTCTGACTGGGACGACGACGAATTCGAGGGCTACTCTTCAGAGAACAGCCCTCAGGATGTATGGGACTTCGTCTCCGACGACGGAGAGGACGATTACAGCAGCGACTTCGTCGAGGCCGATGCTGCCAGCCATGCTTCAGCTTCAGGCTACGGTGCAGAGTGGTTCGTGGCCAAGTGCTCGGACATCGCCGCCAAAAACAGTCTTGCTCCCGACGTCTTTCAGACTCAAGTCGTGGGAGTGCTCACCTCTGGACTGCCAGAGGAAGAGTTGCAAGCTCATCTTACTGACTTGGTCGGCTTCGAGGACCTCGACTTTATCATTGAGCTTCTCGCGCACAAGGAAGAGGTTGTGACGGCGTCTTCTACCAAGAATCAGCAGGCTCAACCCTCGGGACGACTATTGACAAAGTCCCAGCGAGAGGAAGCTCTTCGCCGTCAGGACCTCGAGCACAAGACTGCTACCCTTGCGCCCAGCTACTCAAAGGAGCCACAATACCCGCATGTTTACAAAGCGTACAGCGCTGGCAACACATTGAGCTCTTCTGGAAAGAAATACGGTCTGCCTGTGGGCAGCGAACGACACCAATTCGACAGGTACGAGGAATACTCCGTCCCGGCTGGCCGCAAGGGGACTCTTGGCCCTGGCGAGAGGCTCATCCAGATATCGGAGCTCGATGGTCTCTGCAGGAATACCTTCAAGGGCTACAAGACTCTGAATCGCATGCAAAGTCTTGTGTTCCCAGTCGGCTATAAGTCGAGTGAGAATATGCTTATCTGTGCCCCGACCGGAGCGGTTAGTGCACATCATGGCTCCTTTTCAGGTACAGAAGCTCACATTCCCTAGGGTAAAACTGACGCTGCCATGCTCGCGATTCTTCACACTATTGGGCAACATGTCTTTCCAAACCCCATGGAGGACACGTCGGCAACCGAATTTGCCGTCAACATCGACGACTTCAAGATTGTCTACGTGGCGCCCATGAAGGCCCTGGCAGCTGAGGTGACGGAGAAGCTGGGCAAGCGACTTGCGTGGCTCGGTATCAAGTGTCGAGAGTATACGGGAGACATGCAACTGACAAAATCCGAGATCGTCCAAACCCAGATCATCGTTACTACGCCAGAGAAGTGGGACGTTGTGACAAGGAAAGGTACTGGGGACACAGAGCTTGTCCAAAAGGTCCGGCTCCTCATCATCGACGAAGTTCACATGCTTCATGACGAGCGTGGCGCTGTGCTCGAGTCCTTGGTCGCCCGAACTGAACGGCAAGTCGAAAGCACTCAGTCCCTCATCCGCATTGTCGGTCTGAGTGCAACACTCCCCAATTACGTCGACGTAGCCGACTTTTTAAAAGTCAACCGATACGCCGGCCTCTTCTACTTTGACGCTTCCTTCCGCCCTGTGCCGCTGGAGCAACACTTTATTGGCGTCAAGGGCAAGGCAGGCTCCAAGCAGTCAAAAGAGAACCTAGACAATGTCGCGTTTGACAAAGTCAAGGAGATGCTTGAGCGAGACCATCAAGTGATGGTCTTTGTGCACTCGCGCAAAGACACAATGGTCAGCGCCAGA
Organism: Tolypocladium pustulatum; assembly: GCA_024340155.1. NCBI lineage: Eukaryota > Fungi > Ascomycota > Sordariomycetes > Hypocreales > Ophiocordycipitaceae > Tolypocladium > Tolypocladium pustulatum. The sequence goes on along the minus strand of JALHBY010000249.1, from coordinate 278,991 downwards.
ATGCTTCACCAGAAAGCCATGGAGCAAATGTGCGGAGACTTGTTCGATCCCAGTGGCCATCCGAGATTCGAGCAAGCTTCCCGGGATATGAAGTCGTCTCGTTCCAAGGACCTCCGCGACCTTCTGTCAAAGGGGATTGGTCTTCATCACGCTGGCATGGCCAGAGCGGACAGAAATCTAATGGAGAGGCTCTTCGGCGAGGGTGTCCTCAAGGTCCTCTGCTGTACGGCCACCCTTGCTTGGGGTGTCAACTTGCCTGCTGCCGCAGTAGTGATCAAGGGAACGCAGGTTTATAGCGCCCAGGACGGAAAATTCGTCGACCTCGGCATCCTGGACGTCCTGCAGATCTTCGGTCGTGCTGGCCGTCCTCAGTTCGAGGACACCGGTATCGGCATGATCTGCACTACGCAAGACAAACTGCATCACTACTTGACGGCCATTACCGAGCAGCTTCCTATCGAGTCGAGGTTCTCGGCCAAACTAGTTGACAATCTGAACGCTGAAATTGCGTTGGGTACTGTCACATCCATCCAAGATGCGGTCCAGTGGATCGGCTACTCGTATCTCTTCGTCCGCATGCAACGGAGTCCGACGTCGTACGGCATCGAATGGGCAGAGATACGCGATGATCCAACTCTCGTCCAAAGGCGTCGGCAGCTGGCAACCCAGGCTGCGCGAACGCTACAGCAGTGTCAGATGATCATCTTCAACGAGCGAACGGAGGAGCTGCGCAGCAAAGACATTGGGCGTATCGCCAGCCAGTACTACATTCGCCATACGAGCATCCAAGTGTTCAACGCCATGATGCAGGCCCACGCCACCGAAGCAGACATCTTAAAAATGATCAGCATGAGTGGAGAGTTTGACAATGTCCAGTCTCGCGACACCGAGGCCAAGGAGCTGACCAACCTTAAGAACGAGGTTATTCCTTGCGATGTCTATGGGGGCATCGACACGCCGCAGGCCAAGACCAATATTCTGCTGCAATCGTACATCTGTCGACAACAGCCAGAGGATTTTGCACTGTCAAATGATATGAACTATGTCGCGCAGCAGTCTGGCCGAATCTGCAGAGCACTGTTCATGCTGGCACTGAATCGCAGATGGGGCCACCAGTGCCTCGTTCTTCTGACCTTGTCCAAGTCTATCGAGAAGAGGATTTGGCCGTTCCAACATCCCCTTCATCAATTTGACCTGGCAAAGCCTGTCCTCGACCAGCTGGACGCCAAGGAGCATTTGACGGTTGAATCGATGAAGGAGATGGAACCGGCCGAAATTGGAAGCCTGGTACATAATCACAGTGCCGGAAAGAATATCGCGAAGATATTGAATCACTTCCCCACCGTTCACGTCGAGGCCGAAATCGCTCCTCTAAATCGTGACGTGTTGAGAATCAAGCTCTATGTCATTCCCGACTTCACGTGGAGAGATCAGATTCATGGAACCTCAGAGTCATTCTATATTTGGGTTGAGAACTCGGACACGTCCGAGATATATCACCACGAGTTCTTCATTCTCAACAGGAGGAAGCTTTACGACGACCACGAACTGAACTTTACCATCCCTCTTTCCGATCCTCTCCCTACGCAGATTTACGTTCGGGCGGTATCTGATAGATGGCTTGGAGCGGAGACCGTGACGCCAGTGTCTTTCCAGCATCTTATCAGGCCGGATACCGAAAGCGTATACACAGAGCTGCTCAACCTGCAGCCGTTACCGATTACGGCACTGAAGAATCCTGGACTCGAAGAGATCTATGCTCAGCGCTTCCAATTTTTCAATCCTATGCAGACGCAGATCTTCCACACTCTATATCACACTGCAGCGAACGTGCTGCTTGGATCGCCCACGGGCAGTGGAAAGACTGTGGCGGCAGAGCTTGCCATGTGGTGGGCGTTCCGTGAGCGACCCAAGTCGAAGGTGGTTTACATTGCGCCGATGAAGGCCCTCGTTCGCGAGCGAGTCAAGGACTGGGGTAGTCGCCTTGCGCGACCCCTGGGGCTCAAATTAGTCGAGCTGACAGGTGACAACACTCCGGACACGCGGACAATCCAGGACGCAGACATTATCATCACCACACCCGAGAAGTGGGACGGTATCTCGCGTTCGTGGCAGACAAGAGGCTATGTTAGACAAGTCAGTCTCGTCATTATTGACGAGATTCACCTTTTGGCTGGAGACCGTGGCCCAATCTTGGAAATCATCGTTTCTCGAATGAACTACATCGCGTCATCCACCAACAATGCGGTTCGATTGCTCGGCATGTCCACTGCCTGCGCCAACGCGTCGGATCTTGGCAACTGGCTGGGAGTCAAAGAGGGACTGTTCAACTTCAAGCACTCTGTCCGTCCAGTACCCCTTGAGCTGTACATTGATGGCTTCCCAGAAGTGAGGGGCTTCTGCCCATTGATGCAGTCCATGAATCGACCAACATTCCTGGCCATCAAAAACCACAGCCCGCACAAGCCGGTGATTGTCTTTGTCGCATCTCGACGGCAAACACGCCTCACAGCCAAGGATCTCATCAACTTTTGCGGCATGGAGGACAATCCACGTCGATTTCTGCGGATGGACGAGGATGACTTGCAGCTCAATTTGACCAGGGTGAAGGACGATGCCCTTAAGGAAGCCATCAATTTTGGAATTGGCCTTCACCACGCTGGTTTGGTCGAATCCGATCGGCAGCTGGCTGAGGAGCTGTTTTTGAACAACAAGATCCAGATTCTCGTTGCCACCAGCACCCTCGCCTGGGGTGTCAATCTGCCCGCTCACCTCGTTGTCGTCAAGGGCACTCAGTTCTACGACGCCAAGATGGAAGGATACAAGGACATGGACCTCACCGATGTACTGCAAATGCTCGGCCGCGCGGGTCGTCCGCAGTTTGACAACTCGGGCGTTGCCCGCATTCTTACGCAAGACTCGAAGAAGGATTTTTACAAGCACTTCCTGCACACCGGCTTTCCTGTCGAGTCTTCGCTGCATACTGTCCTCGATAACCATCTTGGCGCCGAAGTATCGGCGGAGACCATTCTCACGAAACAGGACGCCTTGGACTATCTGACGTGGACGTTCTTCTTCCGGAGACTTCACAAGAACCCCTCATACTACGGACTGGAGCTCTCCGCAGAAGAGCACAGCACCATTGCAGCGCAGCAAATGGCCAACGAGTACATGGTGGAGATGGTGAACAAGTCGCTCGACGAGCTTGCTACGTCTAAGTGTGTTGAAATCTTTCCCAACGGCGACGTGGACTCTACTCCTCTTGGCAAGATCATGAGCTACTACTACCTATCGCACTTGACCGTCCGCCATCTTGTGCGACACGCCAAGGCTCAGGCATCGTTCGTCGATGTCCTGTCGTGGATGTGCTGCGCGACGGAGTACGACGAGCTGCCGGTGCGGCACAACGAGGACCTCGTCAATGACACCCTGTCATCCAACCTACCCTTCCCTGGGCACTCGTTCGGCTTGCCAATGTGGGATCCCCATGTCAAGTCGTTCCTGCTGCTCCAGGCGCACATGTCGCGCATTGACCTGCCAATAACAGATTACGTCGGCGATCAGACAAGTGTGCTAGACCAGGCCATCCGTATCATGCAAGCATCCATCGACATACTCACAGAGCTGGGCTATCTATCGAGCTGCTTGCAGATGATGAAGCTCATGCAATGCATAAAGTGTGCCCGCTGGCCGACCGATGCTCCGTCGTCCATCCTCCCTGGTGTGGAACCCGAGTCCATCAAGGATGAGACGCCCCTCGCCAAGATCAGCGCCTTCAAACCACCGCAGGTAAGCCAGCTGGCCAAGAAGCTCGGCGTCCCATCCAGCCAGGAGTCCCGCTTGGCGCGCGCTGTCTCCATCCTGCCAAATATCTCCGTGTCCGTCAGCAACACGACCGCCCTCTCTCTTACCGTGGCGCTCAAGCGCCTCAACCCTCTCGTCGACCGCAATGCGCGCATCTTCGCGCCCAAGTTCCCCAAGCCCCAGACTGAGGGTTGGTTTGTCATCGTTGCGGATGTGCAGCGGGACGAGATCATTGCCGTCAAGCGAGTCGGCTGGTCTGCTGCGAGGGGCAAACAGCTGGGCCAGGGCAACACCCCATCCGCCAGGACGGTGATAAAGCTACCCGAGCCGTCGGCCGGAGAGGCCCGGAAGGTGGACATTATTGTAGTGAGTGATGGGTACGTTGGTTTGGAGCACCGTGTCTTGGGCGTCGACATCCCTGCGCCCCCAACAGTGGACAACGACTTGGACTCGAAGAAGGCAAAGGCAGAGGCATAGACTTGGGCTTTATAAGAAGCAGGCATCTAGATCAACCGTCTATGTGCTACTTCCGTACAACAGCAAAAGACAAACGTGCTCGGCCTGCTTAGACTACATAGCCAGAAATGATTGTCATTAAAGAGTCAAGAAACGCAACAAAGGTATCTCGTGAGAGACGGTGTTCTCGCCGTAACAAAAGACGTAAAAACCAATGCAATCTACGCGCAGTTAATGCAGAAATCCGTCCCCTATTCGCCTCCATCACGATGCAGCAGCCCTCAATCCATCCATCCATGTATATCCTGAACGCCAAATCGGTGCATGAGCGTCGCATGCAAACTAAGACTCCCGACAACCGGGGGGTCCAATGAAGGAAAAGAAGCCGAGATAAGCGTGGAGGAAGGAGTGATTGGGAGAGGAATATGGGGACCACGCGGCCATCAAGGTATCTCCCCGCGGCCAGGCCAGCCTAGCTGCCAAACACCATTATCGGTCCACCTGAGTCCAACCAAGGCAGCCCAGCCCATGCCATGTACCTCAAGGACGTAGACCTAGCAGCACTTTCGCCGTTCACTGGGCGACAGTCCATCTGCCTGCGTATGTTGCTCCTGCTGGCCAGCGGCGCGCTCTATAGTTACGGCGGGCGAGAAGGCGGGCGAGAACAGCCAGCTCCTCCTATCGCGTCCCACGCGAAAGCTGCCCTTCAAGTTGGCGCCGTCGAAGTAGCCGCCGTCCATGCCGTTCTCGTAGCCCGGGGTTCCGGGCGTGGCCATGGCCATCAACATGGCCTGCTGCAACATGCGGTTCTGCTCGACGAGCTTGCGGGCTACGACGCGGAACACCTCCTCGACGCCCTCGCCGCTCTCGGCGCTGATCTCGTGGCACGCGTCCCAGCCCACCTCCTGGGCCCAGAAGCCCGAGCTGCGCTTAGAGCTGGGGCTGCGTGGCTCGACGACGCCGGTGGTGGCCGAGGGCGCGTTGAGCGGCGTGGCCGTGGGCGGCGGCGTGCTGCCGAGGCCTGGGGCCAAGTTCTCGGCGACGTAAGCGATGCAACGTTCAAAGGGCACCTGGCGAGCCGAGGGATCGCGGGCGACGATGTCGGCCTTTGTGCCGACGACGTGCAGAACTACGTCGCTGGGGAGGTTGCGGCGCAGCTCGGTCAGCCAGACGCCCATGTCGGCAAAAGACTGGGCATCGGTGATGCTATAGCAGAGGATGCATGCGTTGGCGCCGCGATAGTAGAGGCGCGATATGGAACGGAAGCGCTCTTGGCCAGCTGAGGGTGCAAGTTAGCAGACGCGATAGCAGAACATAGGATGGATGGCGACCGAGGCACCGGGTTTGACCAACCTGTGTCCCATATCTGGAGGCGAACGACGGTGTCGGAGTCTGTATCGACGACGCGCTTGGTCATGAAGCTGGCGCCGACGGTGGACGTGATCTGGGAGGGGTTGAAGGCGCCTTTGCAGTAGCGCATGACTAGGGACGTCTTGCCGACGCCCTGGGCGCCGAGGACGACGATCTTGGCCTCGAGGGAGGACATGATGTCTTTGTGCAAGGCGCGAGAAGGTATGTAGAGCAGCTCACTCTCGTCGTGAGCGAAGCGAAGACTCGTGGCCGTTCGCTGGATAGGGCGACGCGGCAGTTTATCGCATCGTTTGTTTGCTCCTCCGTTCCTCGAATGGGCGATCGCGTCAACGGGTAGTCGGATAAGCTGGGCGGCGCAACATGAACGGCAGGGTCATGGTCATTGTGCGCAGTCTCTTTGTCGCGAGGCGGAAGAGGGACAATATGTACGCGACTTTGACTTTAGGCGGCCATTGGGCGCACCACGAGCCGAACAGAGAAAGGAGGCGACGCGGCTCGGTTCCTTTCGACGATTGCCTCGTCGAAGCAGGTAAGTTTGAGGGAAAAGGCCGGTGTTTACTCGTCTGCGGTGGTGGTGGTGGTGGTGGTGGTGGCTGGCGGATTCATTGCAGCGGGCTCAGCTGCACGCGCGTGTGGGGGAAATGATGGCGCCGGAGGGCTGAAACGGCCCCAGGGGCCCTTCACGTGGGCGCTGGCATGTGGCCAGCGCGGGGGGGTAGAGCGGGCGACAGCGACGTCATCAGCAGACAATGGGAGCTGCTTATCAGTCCGAGCCTCAGTCACCGCCAGCGGTGCTTGGTGTTGTTCATCCAGTGCAGGGTAGCTTCAAGCATCATCGCTTTTGTTCTCGCGACCCTGACTATGGCACGATGGGTGCTTTACATGACCAACGAGCTACGAGCATACGCAGAAGCAAAAGCTTAGACAGAGCACAAGCACAGTGGCATGGCTGGAAGCGCACAAGGCGCCGTCTGATGTCGGCGGTTCATGTTGCGGCGCCTCGCGGAGCTCAAAGTCAGCAAAGAGGTCATCACCACCGCCGGTTATGCCGTCTTTGCACCCCACAACTGCCGGCGGTATTCACGAGTACTCATGCTATGACAGCGGCAGTGGTCAACGGGAAAAACGCACCTCGAACCATCTCAACTGCAGGGCCGCCGGACGCACCCTCGGCGCGCTGGTGATCACGTCGACGCTCCTCACGTCGTGCTTTGAACGAGGGCGAAAGGCGCGCCCCTCCCCAGTGAGTCAGGTGCGACGTAACGTGAGGGCGGTGAAAGCATGTGTGCGTGATCGTCTTTGTTTGTTCGCGCTTGTCTCTAGTAAATCGTCGCGGCCAGCCTTAGCCGCACCCATCACGCACTAGCCACTCCGAAGATGAACTGCCAACAGCAATTACGCTTTGAACTAAAGCTGCTCTGGCAAAACGCCAAGAACAAGCACAGAGACTCAAGGTGCCCCTTGTATTAGACTGACAACGGTGCATTGGAGTTGCCGCCGGCCCCGACATCGGGCAAGTAGGGTAATGTACCTCGAGGTATCCAATGTAATGTTTCGCAGCAGCCCTGCGTCAAGTGTCCCAGCGCAGCGCTTCCCCAGGGCCTCGAGTGGCTGGCAGCCTCCCACCGCAAAACGTCACTCCACTGTAAAAGCCCCCTATCGACCGGCAGGCCCTGGACGGCCCGCCCCACCACGCCAACGGCCCCCAGCGAGAACCTGGTTTTGGAGCTCCATTCGCTGCTGGCCCGCCAATCGCTACCGCTTCCGCCTCGACCTTCGCCGTCCGTCGACCTACCGTCTGCCTGTTGTGTGTCGTCCGATGGCTGGTCGACTGGTCTGGCCGTCTTCTCAGGCAAGCGAATCGCCGTTGTACACGGCAAGGCTTTGTTTGTGGTGAATACACCCCGGTCCCCTTGTCCTTCGTCCAGCACCCTGGATGCTGCATCATGGACGGGAACAAGGCGCATCGCGGCGCAAACCACTTTGGACGGGAGGTATGGTATTTAGTCCACGGAGGACCCGACGCGACGGTGAATCAAGGTCCTTTGTCTCTTTGTCCGACGCATTAATTAGTTTTCTAGCACCTCATCATAGCTTCTCGTCCCGTTCCTCCGAAAACTCTCCTCGCACTTCCTCTTCTTCAACACTACCTTACTGTGAAGGTTGGACATCAACTACAGTGACATTCTGCATCTGAGCTTCGACATTGACGGTAGAGTTGGCAGACCCAGCAGACGCCATGGCTCCAATAGCCAGATTCTTCATCCTCGTCCCCCTGGTTCTCGCCCTCGTCAGCCTTGTTCTGACGTCGCTGGTTCTCTTCTCCGGCCACAAGCAGGGCTTCATGGAAGACTATGCCGTCGTTAGGGTAGGTACGCCTTTTTATTAGATGCACTCTTCCAGTCTGCTGATTCTATAACCCCCAGCTAAACACGTCGATGATTGGGCGCAATATTCTCGACAAGGCCAAAGACGACGGCAAAGACAACGGCAAAAGTGGCAGTGGCAAGGATGGCCTCTTGGGCGACATCAAAAATTGGTGGGACGATGCCAAAGGCGACGCCAAGGACAAGCTGGACGACCTCAAGAGCGGAGCCGCCGACAAGCTGGCCAGCAAGCTCGGCATCTCGCAGTGGTACTCGTTGCACATTATGGATTCGTGCGAAGGAAACTGGAGCCCCAACGCCACGGCCCTGAGCCCGTCGCTCAACACCACCAACTGCACCGGCTCATCAACGTCTCGTGAGCGCCCCTCCTTTGTTTTTGATAGTTTTAGGGCGGGCATGCTGACTGACAAACCTCACAGACCGCCTAAACCTTACCGACATCCTCGACCACGAGCTCAAGGTTGGGCCACTCAAGCTCAATCTCGCCGACATCAACTGGCCAGACAGCATTCAAGACAAACTCGACGTTCTCAATGACGCCCTATTAGGTCTCTTCATTGTCTACGTCCTCGCCATGGGCTTCAGTGGCCTGTCCATGTTCCTCAACCTCGGTGCCTTCCTGCTGCCGGGAAAGATGGGACTGCTACTGCTGAACCTCATCATAGGGTCCCTCGGCGGCCTAGCGTGCATCATCGGGAGCATCATTGTCACCGTGGCCGGCTCCAAAGGCGTGAATCAAATCAACGACAAGGGGGCCAAGGTGGGCATCTCGGCCGAGCGCGGCACCAAATTTTACATCCTCAGCTGGATTGCAACGGGCTTCATGCTCTTTGTGGCCACCTTTTGGTTGGGGCAGTTCCTGGCGCTGCGGCGCAAGAAGAGAGCTGAGCTGAGACAGGGTGGAAAGGAGGCCTATTAAGCCCCCGTGCTGCCCTCTCTCTGCTCTCCTTGCGGAATGGGTCTTCTTTCATCGCGCGGAGTCTGGAGTGCAGGATGAAAAGGCTGTTTGCTTTCATTGTCTTCTGCGAGCGAAGGTTTACGACAACGGGATATTGATGAATCGATAGAGTAATGCCTCGCAGCCCTCAGCTGTCGAAAAGCGACAGCGTTGACACCTCAGCGGCATCTGGCATGCCTTGGCTAATAAATTGTTTCCAAGTTCGCACTCGGACAAGGATGGGTTGCACCAGATTTTGCAAACAGATGCTACTTGCAAAACTGGAGAGACATAAGCAAACATCCACGGACAGAATGTCAATAAGCCGTGGATTATGAAAGTGGTCTTGGGAAGCTAATGGAGTGCTTGCAGACGTCTTCTCAGCGCTGGTGATGATGTTTTGTCAGTTGCAGCCTGACGAGTCGAGACTCCAGGTTCTCCAGATCCGCCCCTCCTTCAGAGCTCCCGCAGCAGCCATGTGCGTCACAGCCGCTGACAACAGTAAGCGTGCTGCAGCCAACGTACGGACCACCTTGCCTAGTTCGTATCCAATCTCGCTCGTGATAGGTCACCTGGACATGCACGCAACAAACACCTGAAACCTGGACGTCCCCCCAAGATTGCTGTCTTTTCCCCCGTGCACTCATACTCCAGCTGCGCGCGGTGAGCTCGCGCATTCCGACTGACAATACTGTGCATAACCAGTGCATGATGCCTGGCGACCAGAACTTCGCCGCGACCGACGCCAGCGAGACGGCTTCGCTCCTCGGGCGAAGCCAGCGCAGGATGAAGCGCTTCTTTGACGGCTTTGTCGACTTTGCTTTTCAGGGCAACATCCTGCAGATTGCCTTTGGCCTGATGTGCGTCCTCTGCATTGTCGTTCAGACAGCTGGCGGGTGGATGCAAGATCAGCTAACAGACATGCGCAGCATCGCGAACATCTTCACCGACCTCGTCAAGTCCTTTGTCAGCGCCATCCTCATGCCACCACTGTCGATCCTCTTCCCCCTCAACAAGAACATCGAGGAGAAGTTTGCCGTGTTGCGTCACGGGCCCAACTACAATACCACGACGGGGTACAACACGCTGCACCAAGCGCAGGAGGATGGGGCCGTGGTCATGGCATACGGGTAGGCTTTCCGTCACTTTCCTGGATGCTTCCATCACTTTTGCAGCAGCTTTTAAAAGTGATGTTGACGTGACGAGGAAACAGGTCCTTCATCTACCAAGTTGTCTCCTTCATCATGGTCGGCTTCGCGCTTTACGGTCTCGCGCACGTGTATACACTGCTGTCGCACGACCCCATCATCAAGTACACTAAGAAGTGCAAGTACTGCCGCAAGCGCATCAACGAAAAGGTCACAGCCCCTGCCACTTCTGAGAATCTTGGAGTTAATGAGTGTGTACAGTGTCTACGTTGTATCAACTGCACGAGCTGGCAGGACGGGCGGGAGGACCGCAGCGAGTTCTAGCTTTCCGGCAGCATGAGCTAGGAGTTATTAATTAACAGGGCATACCGCGGTACGACTCGCGATGAATGTAGTACGGACCAGTATACCGCATCGGCGCCCCAGCCAGCCTTCACGATCAATCTGCGAGCCCAACAACAACTTTTACACCGAATGCGGACATAGGTACCCGACCCAAGTACCGTGCAAGGGAGAACAAAGAGCCTTCATTCTTGACACGAACAAGAGCGACACTGTCTCAATTAGAAAAGACCACCACCTCAACTGTGCAGCTCCGCCGCAGCCAGGTAGTCGGAATAGCTCGCGTCCCGAGACCATGCCGTAAACCGAACAGCACCTACCTTACTCTGTTCACAGATGTCCTTTATTAGCTCCCCTTGTTCAGGAACTCGCCATTTTCTATGGATTGCATGGTATAGTGTGCGCCAAGTGAATTGTCTATCAGGGTATGTTGGGGCAATCTCGTCCGTCGGGAAATAATTTCGCGTCAAGATAGGTCTCGACGTTGTACTTACAGAGGGCATTGATACACGGGAAGGTCCTTCATCTATGCGAAGCCAAGCTCATCTATGTTGACCATTTCAGTCTATCATGTCTTAATCCTAACCAACGCCAAAGCCGTATCATGAGGCACAGGCACACCCACTTCGTCTTGTCCTTCATAATCATCGTCCCCCACTATCCATCTTATCCATCTTTCTACCTCGGGGAGACTCATCATTCTTCTTTTATTTTTGTCGATAATGAATAGATTTTCTGCCTTGCAGGAGAAGTAGTGCTGTTCATATGCGCCCTGCCATCCTACCCAGCCATCTTGAGCAACTACAAAGCATTGTACCAGATTCTCGAAAACGGGCAACTGTTGAGCAGAACCGAAATACCAGGAGTCGGAAATATTGTTCGCCTCGAATTTGAGTCGTCGAATGCGGCGTCCATAGCCTTCATAGAGGTCGTAATACATTTCCTCTCCGATGTCAATAATATCGAGACCAAGGTTAACCCAGACGTAGGCTGCTTCTGTTTCCTTGGACACGAAGAACTTCTCGTAAAAGGTTAACGACTGGGAACGGCTTTCGCGGCAGATATGCAGCGTATTCGGCACTGGAGTTGAGGAGATAAGATGCCGGATGAAGGTTTTGGATGCACCTGAAATGATGGCCTCAAACTTGATGCGTACCGGAACGACTCGAGGTTCGAACGTTGACGCCCATATCTGAGCCCGTAATTCAAATGGCAGATCATTAAAGGAGACCATGAGGACATCGGATGCGCGCTCTCCCTGCCGTGCTGAGCATAGTTTCGCGTCCGCCATTGTCACTAGCCGGCCACTTGGGTATTGCGGAGAAGACAGTACGTTGGGGGAGAGCAACGACAATCGGCGATATGAAAGAGCCGCTGGACGGCCGGCCGTACCGGCAGACGTTGCCCGCTCGGCCGTTTCGTGAACTCGGCTGAAGAAAAGCAAAGAAAGATCCCGGAAACTCTGGGCTCCGGCGTCTCCCGTACATACGGTCGGGACTCGTGGCTTTGCTGTGCCGTGGCTCGCCGGTTCCCCGTACGGGTACGCCGCGAATCAGAGACGACGGCTGCCGACACGATGGATAGTGGTTGGAACAAGGCCCTGAGGACCGTTCCTGTGGACCCGGGGCGGCTGAGGAGTGGCCCCGTTGGCTTGAGACTAGCTGCGCCGTTGCCTCCGTATGTAGTACAGGTACAGTAACTCGGTACGAGCCGGATTGGCAGGCGGCATTGGCGTCTTACACAGGCTGCGTGCGTCGTCTCATCGCCCACGAGTGTGATGATAATCGAGGCACGGAACGCAGCAACTCAGAGCTGAACCCCTTTGGCCGCACGGTCGTCGCTCGGTCGCCGTGAAAAGGCAAGGGCGATGCGATGCGGTGCTCATTCCCTCAGCCTCTGCTTGGCGTGGACAATGGGCTTGGCGTTGGTCTTGGCACCCGTTCTGGATCAGCTCCTGCTGCGACCGGGTCTTGGCACGCCGCGCCACGCAAGTGCCGGCCACCCAGGCGGTGAAACGGCCCTCCACTCCCTCCGTGCTGTGGCCACCAGATGCTGCACGGTTACGGTACTGTACCTTACTCGTAACGTTGACAGCGATTGCCCGGCGCCAGTCCAACGTCCAAGTCCTCCCAGCTGTCGGCGTAGCTGTTAGCACAGGAGACACGACCAGCAGCCGTCTCCAGAGCCGTTCTTGCCGACCGCGTCCAAGCTTTGCGGCTCTGCCCGCACCCCCCCCGCTGCTCACAGAGTTGCATCGCCTCGTCTCGTCCGCTCAATGCTTCTAATATGCCAGAGTCGGCCTCTTGCGCATGTTTTCCAAAAGACCACGGCAACGCCCACTCGACTCTATGCCAAAAGTGCCAACCCTTCACGGCAACAAGACCCGACAGTCGCACGTGGCGTTGGACTGGCTTCAACAAGTCAAATAAGGCTGATGATATTGGATGCGCTGCCAAGCCCCCATTTCGGCGGCGCAGGCGCTAGGCTCGACTCGCTACACCCGCCAAGACGTCAGACAGGTGATCCAAGAAGCATTGCTTGCCCGCCACGACCACTCCTCGAGGGCTGCGCAGCGCTCGCGCCATCACTCTCCCCTTTGTTCATCATTCCGGCTTGCAAACCTTCACGAGAAGGCCTCTTGAGTCTCAAACGCTGGGCCGACTGCCCTCGCTCCTTCGACCTGCCTGGCGCGCCTATACAGCACCAACGACGCTAAATGGCCCGATTTAGCCTACCATGCTCGCCGTTCTTGGTGGCGGCTTTGTTGGCGTTGTGTTTTTGGGGCCCTGTCAACTGCGACGCGGCCTCGCCCATGCCGGCAAAGCCCACTGTCACGACAGCTCCCATCTTTCTTCCATACTTTGAAACCTCCCAATGGTCTGTTTTGCGGGGCAGCATTCTGTCAAAAGTATGCCGTCACGATGATCGTCTACATGCGCGCATGCTAACCAGATGGGGCAGAATAAGACGGCCAGCGAGACGACCTACACCATTTTCTGTCCGACGCAGCCCGATGCCTGCGACCTGTCACTAGAGTTTCCCTTTGTAATCGTCGAAGGACCCTCGACGCTCAAATTCCAGGGAACCTTGACGTCCACATAGTACGTTCGCGCAACGGTCGAGCTGCGGCTGCGTAATGGGACAAAATGCTGACCAAAGCTGTGCCTGCAGCATCGCCGATCTAGCATGTAAGCTGGACGGCAGGACAGCCGCTACGTGCTCGGGCTACTCGAGCTACGCGCCGGGCTATACAAATGGGCAGAACACCGGGCCGACGGAGGTTTCGTGGACGTCGACGCTCTCCGGCACCGACGTTGCATGGGGCACGCTCACACTGGCCGACAAACCCACGGCGACGGATAACAGCCTCGATGTCACTGCGACAGACATCACCGCCCCGACGGTAGCATCCTCGGTTCTCTACTACCCGACAGCGACGGCCAAAGGAGCAGCTGCCAACGCGCGAGTTGATAAAGCGTCGACTATCTTGGCGACAGTCATATCCCTGCTAGCAGCAGGATTCGTCTTGTAATATCCCTTGGAGACGACGCAAGGGAAGTGGGCGTCGAAAGAAACACGGTCGGATATACCCCTGCAGAAGGAGAGGCGCGACGTTGGTCGTCGACGTGCTCGAGGTCCCGCTGCGGCAGGACCAAAGAAGCCCGTTGGACTAAATGAGACGACCGTTTGCATCAGTTGAAAGCTGAATTGGACAGGGATAGCATGCAAAGTACGGACTTGTGGGCTTTGGTCGAGAGCGTTTTCATAGGCGTTGGTGTCCCGAATTGGGTCTGGGTTTTGGCGGCATTTTTGATGGCGTTGACGGTTCAACAAGCCGGAGTACGGACGAACAGGCGTGACAGAAACAAGTTGAAATCAGCAGTCGGCTGGTCTTGGGCATCGCAAGGCTGCATTGTTTTTCTGGGTTGGAGGACAAGGCATTAGGCCATTATATTCACCAAGCAATGGAAGAAAGTCCCCATTAACAACCAGCAAGCCGACCCATCCAATGCTGATCAGTACGTGCAGTTGCAACGCCGTTACGAAGGTGGCGGATGGGGCTGGGAGCCGGATTGGGATCATCTTGCGAAGACGAGTCGAGGCGCATTTGCACATGCGACAAGAGTATTTGCCAGCTCTCGTCTTCCTCGGGAAGCTGGCAACAGAGGTGTCAAGCCGCACGGAGAATGCGGGGAGAGCAGGGTCTGGCTGCGTGCTATTAATCTAGCGCAGGCAGATGCTGCAGGTCTACGAGTATCCGAGACCAGCCAGACAACACGACGGTTAAGCGGCAAGCAGAAGACGGCGGGCACTGCGTAGTCTTGGAGGAACGGTGGCGGGTAGCAAGAGATCCGTGGACCTTTGAGTTTCGATCTTTCCGCTGTGGGGAAAGACTGGGGCGTTCCTGTTGTTGGTCCTCGCGAGGTTTTGTCGTTGCCGTTGTTGAACGGCGAGATGCGATTGGGGCGCCTTGACAGCCGTGACAAAAGCCGCCGGCTTCCCGAACCGGGCGGCTCGCTCAAATCCCCGGGAGTGAGTTGAGAGCCGGCGGCCGGCTCGGCGTAAAAAGAGCATGGAGTAAGTTTGCACTCGCCGTCGAGAAAGAACGTGCTCGTCCTCGGTTCTCGTGAACCAGCATGCGGGCCCTAGCGTAGGGCGGGTGCCAGAATGCACGTCGGCACTCGTACTCCGTAGCGCGGTCTGACCAGCATCGTGGGGCAAAACTCACAAGGCGGTCTACTCGAACGGTGCGGATGAGCGGCAGTGGACTTATCGTACGGCCCGGTTGGGAGTCAACGGGAATGGATGGGGTGGGCAAACACGCGACGCTTGCATTTTTGACTTCGTGTTGCGAAGAGTCGGCCGAGTTGAGGGTTGATTCTTTGTTGTGGCTTGATGTTGGCATTCAGGGTCCACGCCGCCTGGGAAGGAATGGCCAGCCACTAGCGGGTAAATACGAGGGTCCCTCTCGAGTCGTCGGCTCACAGGTGTCTCGGGCAGTTTCCCTCCCTCTTTTCGTCTCTTCGGCTGCCTTTGGCTTTAGCCTCCGATCAACGACAAGAGATGTGTTGCAAGCTCGTACTCAGCCAGCATGTCTAGTCTCGGATCGGCGTCCCGTCTCCTGTTTCACGTTTCACGTTGTTCTGAGGCTCGGCTGCCCCCACGGCCTCGAATTGGATCGCCCAATCCTCCGCGCCAGCGCCAGCACTTTGGGGGCAGCGGATGGGCCACTGGACCACCAATCAGTCGACCTTTCCAGCGCGCCAGCAAAGCCAGATGCAGCAACCAGCCCCTGCCGACGACTTGACGCCGGCTGAGCCCAAAGATCTGGCGGCGGCGGGGCGTATCAACCGAGGCGCCTCCCGCCTCCGTGGCCTGATTGGCTCCGGTGCGTCCCTGCATCTGGCCACCGAGAGTCAAGACACCACCTAACCTAACCTTTTGGCGCGCGCAGACACGAAACAACCTAAGCACCCGTGGGCTCCCGCTGGCCGCCTCCGGAGTTGCTCTGCAACTGGCCTGTATTGACCGCTCGGCGAAGCAGGGGCCCAGCGGCGATCGTCCAGAAATGCCTGGCTGGCTCAGGGGCGACGACTGCCTACCCCCCGCAAAGGGCACCCTGGGGACCATGCCCCAGGAGCCGACGCTGCGAGGGGGCAGGCAGGTGTCCATCCGAGGAAACCATGGAGGGTTGTTCAGGCGCCGAGCGGGCTTTGCGCAAGCTCGAATAGGCTGCTGACGGCTTTGGTCCGTGCAGCAAAGTCGTATACGAGTGAGCAATGGCAGCCCGTATGCATGAATCGACTACTCCGTACGGTGCGTTGGCTTGCAGCTGTGAGTGAGCCATAAAGAGGAAAGGGCAAGGTCCATGCCTGGCCCCCGACCTCCTACGGCGGCTAAGCCCCCCGACACAGAGGTAACCTATATCCGTTCCTGCTCGTCTTAACTTATTCCTCTCGTCAGCTCGTATTCACATCCAGCCTCTTTTTGTCTTTGTCTTCTTCCTTCACCCTCATCTTGATTCGCGCTCCTGTCTCTGCAGCCCCCGCCCACCTGCCAGCTTCTTCTCTTCACTTCTGCATTTGCTATTTGTACCTGGTTGTCCCCGTCGTCCGTGTGCGGTCTTCCCCCCCCTCCGTCCAGGGCTGCAGTAATATCCCCGTTGGGCTACACACATTGACAGGGTGCACCGCGTTGGCATCACCTTCTTGTCACTATACGTCGACCTTTGTCTGCGACAATCGACCACGCTACAGTCCGCTGCCCTCTTCTCGTTTATTGCAGGCGCTCCAGCGCGTAACTTTTGGGTCCTCTTACTGGCCGAAAACTTAAACTCAAACCGTCGCTGTATAATCACTGTTGCTGCGCGGTGGGACTTATCGTGAGCCGCATCACTATACTGCAGGCGCCTGCCACCCGTCAGCTTCACTGCCCCCGGAAACAGAGGCAGTCATGAGATTCGTCAAGAGTGTTCATGCCGCCTTGGCTTTGAGTGGCGTCATTGCCCCAAAGGACCTCGACGCTACGAACAACGGTAAGCGCTCAGCGGCTCTTTGACACGCAGGAACTTGTGCTGATGAGTGGACAGACTCGATCCGAAATGTCGCTGCCACAGTTGCCTACGACGCCATGGGCTATTACAGCGGCAACACCAGCGCCCCAAACTCCGTTGTAGGTATCCATGAACCCGCATGCTCCCACTCATGCTAATATCCCACCAGGATGTCGGCAACGTTCCGAAGCCATACTACTGGTGGGCCGCCGGTGCCCTCTGGGGTGCCATGCTGGACTATTATCACTACACCAAAGACCCCAGCTACAACGATGTTGTCCTCCAGGCTCTGCTGGCGCCTACCAACCTTGCTCCCAACTTCGACTACATGCCCAAAGAGCATGAGCTGGAGGAGGGCAACGACGATCTCTTTTTCTGGGGCTCCGCGGTCATGTCTGCGGCCGAGCGCAACTTCCCGCAACCAAAGACGGATATCCCCGATTGGATTGACATCGCCGCCCGCGTCTTCAACTCGCTCGCCAGCCGCTGGGACACCAAGAACTGCAATGGTGGCCTTCTCTGGCAGATCTACCCCGAAAACCCCAACGGCATGACCTACAAGAACTCCATCAGCAACGGAGGAATGTTCCAGCTTGCCGCGCGAATGGCCCGCGCGACTGGAAACGACACATACCTCGAATGGGCGCAAAAGATCTGGGACTGGTCCACAGAGGTTGAGCTCATCGACCCTGAGACCTACCACGTCTACGACGGTGTTGACATCAAGACGAGCTGCAAGAAAGTCAACCAGATGTCCTTCACCTACACCAGTGGCATCTACATGTACGGCGCCGCCGTCCTGGCCAACCACACCGGCAAGTCGGAGTGGGCGGACCGGGCTAACAAGCTCCTCGACGGGGCTGACTGGTTCTTCTCCAAGGAGGACAAGTCCAAGAACGTCATGACCGAGGCAGCCTGCGAGGCAAACGACAAGTGCAACTATGACATGATCACTTTCAAGGGCTACCTCTCCCGCTTTATGTGGCAGACGTCGGTGATGCTGCCGAGCATGCGAGACAAGATTGAGGCCTATCTCATTCCGTCGGCAAAGGCTGCCGCTTCCAGTTGCACGGGCGGCAAGGACGGCCACCAGTGCGGCATGAAGTGGTACACGGGTTCCTACGATGACAAGCCCGGCCTTGGCCCACAGATGTGTGCTCTCGAGACCATTCAGGGCCTGCTCATTTACGACTCGGATCCGCCTCTGATGGGCAAGGACATCCAGCGCGTCACCGACACCAAGTGGAAGCCCATCGACACCTACAATCACAACACGGCGACGACGAGTAAGCGCGATGAGACGCCGGCCAAGCCAACCGAGGAATCTGACGCGGCGCACACGGGCAGCCAGAAGATGGTGCTCTTGCTTGTCGGTGTTGCCACCGGGATGGCGGCTTGTGGTCTGGCCTGATTGGGTGGGCCAAACAAAAAGCAAACAATTGGTTAACGAGTATATCATCGTCTTTTATGTACATACGTGCTTAGAGGGTAGATACAACTGATGACACGACACGAGTATATGAGCTGGGGAGGCGTTGGGACAATGGTCACTAGAAGCCACTGATGGCCCGCAAGAACTAAAATCTAAATTTGAATAATGATTTTCATAAGGGATTACATGAAAACCCAAGAGTCTGTGAAAAAGGGTGGAACAAAGGAGTCGGCCATCAAGGCTAGAAGAGAGGAAAGTGTATCTCTGCGTGGGGTCACTGTTAGCTGCCTGATGATGA
This sequence comes from Tolypocladium pustulatum, assembly GCA_024340155.1. NCBI lineage: Eukaryota > Fungi > Ascomycota > Sordariomycetes > Hypocreales > Ophiocordycipitaceae > Tolypocladium > Tolypocladium pustulatum. Next base: position 260,263 of record JALHBY010000249.1, on the reverse strand, counting down.
GCTTATTGCCGGTAATTGGAGTTACCATCGGGAGCCAATGGATGTGCGAGGGCTCGGAGCACGGGTACTGCTGCCAGCCGTGCGCGAAATGGAACCCGCGTTGTACGGCTTTCAGACAAGGTCTATCCGTGCTTTGAGGGATAATGTGAAGTACAGGATGTATGAATAGGGATAGCCCCTTTGTCATTGGCCAGTGCGCCCATCGATACATAATCGCACTCTCTATGATGAGTGTCTGAATTACTGGGGAGGAGCATCTTCACATAACACGCAGCGTCTCGCCTGACGCCGTGCTATCGGGCCATGGGCGATCATCTTCTGATTGCTGCCATGTTTCTGTCGAAGCCAGAACTTGGCGCGATGTATCACATTTCCATAGCTTGCTGATTTCCGAGACTTGCGATGTGGAGTCGTAAAATCTTGAGTCATATTTCAGTTCTTGAGTCCCCCGTCTATTATGAGATGACGCTGTTTGCGGCAATCTCCCTCTTCTCTTCTATCGTGGAGTCAACTGCTCCTGCTTCGTTGACTACTTCCGCACCCCTGGCTTTGGCCAACTGTGACCGGAGCGCCTCCAAGAATCTCGTGACCTCGTCTTCGGTACCGACTGTAATGCGCAGACAGCCGAAGCAGCCGTGCTCCTTGCCCCTGAAGCGTACCACGACACCCTGTGTCTCGGCCAGCTGCTGGTACACGGCCAGTGCGATGACGTTGTCCGGCTGGCCCTGCTTGTCGAGCATCTCAAACAGCAGAAAGTTGCTTTCGGTCCCGCCGCGTAGCCTGCCGACGCCCTCAATGAGGGGCAGCTCGCGCAGCAGGCGCTCGCGCTGGGCGACGATGCGCGCGCGGTTCTGGCGCATGATGGCCAGGCCATTGTCACGCAGGGCGCAGGCTGCGAGCGCGCTGGTGGGGCTGGAGATGTTGTAGGGTGCCTTGAGGGAGTTGAGCAGGCGAGCAACGGGCTCGGACGCAAAAGCGGCGCCGAGGCGGATGCCGGCCATGCCAAAAGCCTTGGACAGGGTCTGCATGACGACGAGGTTGGGGTAGTCGGCAGCAAGCTCGGCGAGGGAGGCGTCCTCAGGAGCAAAGTCAACGTACGCCTCGTCGAGGACGACAATGCCGTTCCACGTCGGGTGGGCGAGAATCTTCTCGACGTCGGCCTTGGCAAGCAGGGAACCCGTGGGGTTGCCGGGGGAGCAAAGGTAGACGATCTTGATGCTGTTGCTCTCGTTGTCGAGAGCGGCGCTCACGCCCGCAACGTCGAGCGCAAAGTCGGGGGCGGGCAGCAGCGGGACGCTGACGATGGCGATGTCGTTGACCTGGGCGGCGACCGAGTACATGCCGTAGGTGGGCGGGCAGGTGAGGATGCGGTCGCGACCCGGCACGCAGAAGCAGCGCAGCAGGGCATCGATGGCCTCGTCGCTGCCGACGCCGACGAAGAGGTGGTCAGGCATCAGAGTGCGGGCCGTGTGGGCGTGGGTGTTGCGCAGTTCGCAGAGCAGCTGCTTGAGGTCGCGCTGGTGGGGGTCCGGGTAGCGGTGCAAGCCGAGGGGATCAAGGCCTCCCACGGCGCGGCGGGTGGTGTCGACATCGGCCGAGGCGAGCGACGGCCCGTAGGCGTTTTCGTTGGCGTCGAGCAGGATGTTTGTGCCGTCGTCCTTGTAGTCGCTGGCAGAGCGTGTCAAGATCGGTGCACAGACATGGGAAGAGGGATCAGGCTTACTCTCGCGCGCAGCGGTAGGGCTGCAGCGCCAGGATGTTGGGCCGCGCGCACGTCTCGAGGTTGAAGGGCGCCATGGCGGGCAATGTGGACGCAATGCTCTGCTGTGCTGCGCTCTGGCCCGGCGTACGCGTGCGGCGAGGGTTGGCGACGCTGGTGAGTGGGAGATGCGAAAAGGTGGGATCCAAGATTAGATATGAAGAGTGTGGTGGTGACATTTGTATATGAGTCCCGCCGCCGACGACGGAGGTGGGGGGAGTCACTTCGGCCGCACTCCAGAGTCCACGTCAAGTCCTCGCCTCCTGTAGACGTGGGTAAGGTAGGAACGTGCGTGCGGCTGACACCCATTGCCATTGGAGAAAAACGAGCTCTGCCTTGATTTGCCAATGGTTTCCTGCCGGGTTCCGGCTGAGGTTGTCCGCACCGACGTCGGGTTTGCTTCAGACACGGCGCTTAACTTGTGGTTATAAGCGCCCGACTGCTAAACATAGCAACTACCTAGGACACGACGCTTCGGTGAGGTAGGCATTCACGGGTATATGCAGACTATCTTGGTCTGTACATAGTCCAATGCCCAAAACAGCTCATATGCAAGCAATCGGCTTCTGGTCTTCTTCAACCGCTCACTGTGTAGCTGCCAGGACTACCCTACCTGCATCCAGGAAGTAAGTCATGCCTTGTGTACAGCTTTTTCCGACATGCATATGGCAGGTTGTGGTTCATGACGCGACCGGACATGGAACAACGCTTGGTATCAGATATACAATGCGAATGTGTAGAATTTCATCGCAAATGTGAGTTGACATGGCCAACGTCCACTCGTAGGCTCAGCCCTCGGACTTCTATCCGCACCCTTATTACTGTACCCCTGCCAGCCACTACCAGCCCCGCCCAGCACCCGCAGCGGCCAAACTAAATTGCTGTCCCGCGCCCCGAGGCTGCACTTCTATCCATTCCTTTGGATGTGAGCCTCGCACCCTCAGAGAGCGCGCGCAAACACTTCGCAGCCATCGCCGAGATACCGCTGACGCACCAGACCTGGCTGTCGCCTGCCGAAACGGATCGCAGACCTGCCGAAACGGATCGCAGATCGATCGACGAGCTGCCGTGAGCTTGCGACGTATCGCGACGGTGATACTGGCCTGTCCAAGACACCTTGTCGCGCCAGCAACGGTTGCCTCACGCGCGCCATTGCGCCAACTTGCTCGAGGGACGTCGCAATTGCCAGCTTGAAAGTCTCATCAGACGTTCTTTCTGGACCGCTACGGCCTCAGTGGGCTAAAGCAGTCGCTCGTCGCCTCGCGCCGTCGGTCGGACAAGGCACCACAGCTGCAGCTGCAACAGAGGCTTCATCTCGGAGCTGCACGCGCGTGGCCTCAACCCCCGGCAGCAGGTCCCAGCATCCTTGTCTGTGACAGAGCACCCCTACTGCCGCGCGCCGGCGCAGTATCCGGCTCGAGACCCGTTCTCGGTCACTTCCACAAACCCTCTTCCTGTTCAACGACATCCCGCCGCGCCGCCAAAGCGATCGATCCTTAGTCCCATCAAACGCGCTTTGCCAGTCATCATGTACTCGGGCAACTATGGCTTTGGCAATCAGCCTTTCAACGCCGCGGCGCAGCAGCAACAGCAGCAACAGCCGCAGCAGGGGCAGCAACCCGGAGGCCAGCCTGGCCAGCAGATGATGTACAACCAGCAGCAGCAATTTGCCGCCATGGCTCCCCAAGGAGGTTTCAACCCGAGCGCGAACCCTCAGATGATGCAGGGAATGCCCGCGGGAATGATGCAGAACCCTGGCATGTCCAATATGGCCGCCAATGGACAAAGTGAGTTGACCAACCCTCGTGCTCTGCGACGTCTGTCTGCGGAGGGAGGCGATTGCATTGCCTCTTTGCGACCCAGACGAAGACACGACATATCCTCAACCCGCCGCCACGGTGCGCGCTGCTAACCCATTACCGCTTTAGTGCCCGGCTACCCCCAACAGTTCCCCGGAGCCCAGTACGGCCAGATGATGCCACAAGGCGTCAACCCTCAAAATTTTGCGCCAAACAACTACATGATGGCACAAGGCATGCAAGGCTTCCCCATGAATCAGGGTGGTATGCCGCCGCAGCAACAGGCACAGATGATGCAGCGTATGCAGGCGCAGGCACAGGCACAAGCTCAAGCGCAGGCACAAGCTCAAGCACAGGCACAAGCTCAAGCCCAGGCTCAGGCCCAGGCCCAGGCTCAGGCGCAAGCACAGGCCCAGGCACAGCAAGGTCAGGCCATGAACCAGGCATCGACCCCTCAGAGAACCCCCAGTACTCAGCAAGGCACCCCGAGTAATGCCATGGCCGGTCAGCAGGCTCAATTCCAGACGCCACAGCCTCCATCCCAGAACCAGACCCCAAGCAACACCCAGCAGCCATCGATTGGAGTTGCGACGCCTCAGACGCCGACGTTTTCTGCCAACCATGGCGGTGGCGTGACCCTGCCGGCGTCGGCGACACCAATGAGCCCGGCAGCCGAGTCTCGGGAAAAAGAGCGATTTGCGCTTTTGCTAGATATCAACCACGAGTTGCTGTACGAATCAATACAAATCCAAACCACGCAGCAGGAGCTGAAAAAGGAACACGCTGCTTCGAGCGGGAACCCGGCCGACAGGAAACCCACCGAGGAGGAAACCTTGTTCCAGCAGGACTATCTCCAGTAGGTACAGGATGAATCCCTGGTAGGACTGGCGTGCTGACGATTTGACTTTTGCAGTTGCATGCGACGGTTACAGGCGAATCTTTCATACATGGCGGCTTTGGCAGATCGAAAGCCAGAGGTCAAAGCGCCTCCTTGTCCGGCGTATTTGAGCTCGCCTCCCCTCAACCTCACTCTGAAGCTCAGAGCACAGCCCATTGGCGCCGAGGGCGGGGACACCAACGTTGATCCCCTAGTGGACAGGGCAGAGCGGGACAAGTCCATCAAGGAGCTGTACCGACGGCTGCAAGGCGTGTTCCCTGGGTTCGACCCGAAGAAGGAACCCGCTTTCGGAAGACCTGCTGGTGGCCAGAAGCACGGCCAGACGACATCGACTCAGGCCAGCCCTACGGTGCAGCAAGCTCCACAAATGCCAAATATGTCGGCGCCCCCGATTAACCAAGGAGGCGTGTGATACTAGCGAAAAGTCGACCAGGTTAGCATTCAGCGGCTGAAAAGTATGGCGTCAGCGATTATCGAGGAACTTGGCGGAACGTGTACATGGTGCACCAGCGAGTAGCATTCGTACCGAGAGTTGAGGGCGGTGGCTTCGGGTGCCAGCATTGCGCTTGTTTCCAGACACAGCTTGTCCTTGTGCCTGCCTACCTTATGCCGGGCGGAATTTCACGACAACGCCTGCTCGTGTTGATGCATGTTGTATTACTGATAGGAGTTATGGGAGAAAGATCAAGGAAGACCTATTGGCACATGAAGGCAGCATTGGCTATGGCAAGGATAGAAGGATGGATTATAGCAGCGAAAAAATGTATTTACTACGAATGATGTACTCGGCTGAAAAGGGTATTCTCGGTTCATCGCGGGCGTTGTAGAAGCTGACTGGTTGGCTTCCTTGACCCTAGGGAAAACAACGGAAAAGGCGATCCAGGGTCTCGCCCACCCAAAACAGCTTTAACGTTGCGAATGCCCTCGATACATGTTGCACCTGAGGCAGCTAGAATAGAGAGCCAGACATGCCTATGAGTAGGTGCATGTCAACAAAAGCAGTACCACAGCATCTCAGCACCCCTGCCTCCAGTGACGGCGGTGAGATGCAGTCGAGAGCCGCAGCGGGGCACGGCCCTCTGCGCGCCCTCTGCAGGGCGTCTGCAGGGCCGGCCTCACTGAAAACTGCCCCTCCTCGAGCCTTGCCCCGCCCCTGTTTGGCAGAAAAGAGGCGCTGGGATTGGTCGCTGGCTGCTGTGCTCCAGTGGTGCTCCATCGCCATTGACCAATGAGGCAGCGCGAGGCGAGCCACCTACACGCCAACACCTGCGACTAAGGGACCTCAACCAGCGGCGAAGAGAAAAAAAAAAAGTCGAGGTCCGCTTGCGTCGCTCCCAAGATTTCCTCCTCCTCCTCCTCCCTCACCACCGCATTCTGCAAAGCTCTCTTGCTCCTCTGAGACGCTTGAACCGTCGCCGAGGCAGACGAACGCGAGGTGACGCTTTTGACCTGTGCACGAGAGCTCTGAGAAGGGGTTTTCTGGCCAGCCGTCGCTAGCAACTACCATCGCTCACGCGAGCAAAACACTCTTCTTGCAGCGTCTGCCCCGCCGACTCAATCCAACCCTCGAGGAGATTTCTTTCCTCAACACCACCATTGCTTGTCGCTACAAAGCTTGAAATCGCCAGTCCCCATCACAAGATGGCCATCACAGCTCTCGCGCCCGCCACGGCGCGCATGGCGAGCGCCGCCGATGAGGGGCTCGTCTGCCTCGAGCTCGAGGACGGCTCCGCCTACCAGGGCTACAGCTTCGGTGCGCAGAAGAGCATCGCCGGAGAGCTGGTCTTCCAGACGGGCATGGTCGGTTACCCCGAGTCGCTGACGGACCCCTCGTACCGCGGTCAGATCCTCGTCATCACCTTTCCCCTCGTCGGAAACTATGGCGTGCCCTCGCGCGAGACCATGGACGAGCTGCTCGGCGACCTGCCCGCGCACTTCGAGTCCTCCCAGATCCACATCGCCGGTCTGGTCACCGCTTCCTACTGCGGCGAGGACTTCTCCCACTTCCTCGCCACCTCGTCGCTCGGCGCCTGGCTGAAGGAGCAGGACATCCCCGCCATCTACGGCGTCGACACGAGGGCCCTGACCAAGAAGATCCGCCAAAAGGGCAGCATGCTGGGCAAGATGCGCCTCCAGACCCAAGCCCTGCCCAGCGGCCCGACCACCAACGGCCTCATTCCCAGCGCCCTGGGTAGCGCGTCTGTGGAGAAGTTTGCTGAAATTGACTGGGTGAACCCGAATGAGCAGAACCTTGTGGCAGAGGGTGAGTCGTAATCTCCATGCCTTCTTTGTTCGAAGACATGCTCACCCCCCATGTAGTATCCGTCAAGGAACCTAAGCTGTACAAGCCACCCCCATCCGTGGCTACCCGCAAGCACCCCTCTGGTCGAGCGATCCGTATTCTCTGTGTCGATGTTGGTATGAAATACAACCAGCTGAGGTGCTTCCTCAAGCGCGGCGTCGAAGTCATGGTTTGCCCCTGGAACCATGATCTGGTCAAGGAGGCCGGCGATCAGTACGACGGTCTCTTCATTTCCAACGGCCCCGGCGACCCCGCCGTCCTCGACATCACCGTAAAGAACATTCGAGCTGCTATGGAGAAGAACAAGACCCCTGTCTTCGGCATCTGCCTGGGGCACCAGCTGCTGGCCAGAGCCTCCGGCGCCAAGACGATCAAGATGAAGTTTGGCAACCGCGGACACAACATCCCTTGCACGAGCATGGTCACTGGAAAGTGCCATATCACCTCACAGAACCACGGCTTTGCCGTCGACTCCAACTTCCTGCCTACGGGCTGGACGGAGCTCTTCGTCAACGCCAACGACGGCAGCAACGAGGGAATCATGCATGCCGAAAAGCCCTACTTCAGCGTGCAGTTCCATCCGGAGAGCACTCCCGGTCCGCGAGACACCGAGTTCCTCTTCGATGTCTTCATCGACACGATTGCCGACTGTGCCGAGAACCCTGCGCTCTTGCAGAAGCCCGTGAGCTTCCCTGGCGGCACGGTACAGGAGAACGAGATGCTTCACCCCCGCGTGTCCGTCAAGAAGGTCCTTGTCCTTGGCAGCGGTGGTCTCAGCATTGGCCAGGCCGGCGAGTTCGACTACTCTGGCAGCCAGGCTATCAAGGCTCTCAAGGAAGAAGGCATCCACACCGTCTTGATCAACCCCAACATTGCCACCATCCAAACGTCCAAGGGGCTGGCGGACAAGGTCTACTTCCTGCCTGTCAATGCCGACTTTGTTCGCAAGGTTATCCACTACGAACGCCCCGATGCCATTTACGTTACCTTTGGAGGACAGACTGCCCTCCAGGTCGGCATTGAGCTTAAGGATGAGTTCGAGGGTCTCGGTGTCAAGGTTCTGGGAACCCCCATTGACACTATCATCACGACCGAGGATCGTGAGCTGTTCGCGCGCAGCATGGAGTCGATTGGCGAGAAGTGCGCCAAATCCGCCTCGGCCAACAACATCGACGAGGCGATGCATGCTGTTAAGGACATTGGCTTCCCCGTCATCGTCCGTGCCGCCTACGCCCTGGGTGGCCTGGGAAGTGGCTTCGCTAACAACGAACACGAGTTGATGGAGCTTTGCAACAAGGCTTTCGCGGCCAGCCCTCAGGTCCTGATTGAGCGCAGTATGAAGGGCTGGAAGGAGATCGAGTATGAGGTGGTCCGAGACGCCCAAGACAACTGCATTACCGTGTGCAACATGGAGAACTTTGACCCGCTCGGCATTCACACGGGCGACTCTATCGTCGTCGCTCCCTCCCAAACCTTGTCGGACGAGGACTACAACATGCTTCGCACCACGGCTGTCAATGTCATTCGGCATCTTGGCGTCGTCGGTGAGTGCAACATCCAGTACGCTCTGAACCCTTTTTCGAGGGAATACTGCATCATCGAGGTCAATGCCCGTTTGTCCCGATCTTCCGCGCTGGCTTCCAAGGCCACTGGCTATCCCTTGGCCTTTATCGCCGCAAAGCTTGGTCTCGGCATTCCCCTGAAGGAGGTCTCCAACTCCGTCACCAAGGTCACCTGCGCATGCTTCGAGCCCTCGCTCGACTACGTCGTGGTGAAGATGCCCCGATGGGATCTGAAGAAGTTCACGCGTGTCTCGACCCAGCTTGGCTCCTCCATGAAGAGTGTTGGCGAAGTTATGAGCATTGGACGATCGTTTGAGGAAGCAATCCAAAAGGCCATCCGCGCCATCGACTTCCACAACCTAGGCTTCGGGGAGACCCCGGCTCTGATGAGCATCGACGACGAGCTCCAAACACCTTCTGACCAGCGTCTGTTTGCCATTGCCAACGCCATGCACGAGGGATACTCTGTTGACAAGATCTGGGAAATGACCAAGATCGACAAGTGGTTCCTGCGCAAGCTCAAGAGCCTGAGCGACTTCGCCAAGGACATGTCCAAGTACACCACCAGGGACATTGTGAAGTCGCCTGACCTCATGCTGCAGGCCAAGAGACTTGGCTTCTGCGACCGCCAGCTGGCCAAGTTCTGGGACTCAAACGAAATCGCTGTCCGCAGAATGAGACTCGAGGCTGGCATCAAGCCTTTCGTGAAGCAGATCGACACCGTCGCCGCCGAGTTCCCTGCCTTCACAAACTACCTCTACCTCACCTACAACGCCGCCGAGCACGACGTTGACTTTACCGATCACGGCGTCATGGTCCTCGGTTCTGGCGTCTACCGCATCGGCTCATCCGTCGAATTCGACTGGTGTTCTGTTCGCGCCATCCGAACTTTGCGCAAGACTGGCTTCAAGACTGTCATGGTGAATTATAACCCGGAGACCGTTTCGACCGACTACGATGAGGCGGACAAGCTCTATTTTGAGAACATCAACCTCGAGACGGTGCTGGACATCTACCAGCTGGAGGCTGCGGGTGGTGTTTTGGGCGCCATGGGTGGTCAGACCCCCAACAACATCGCTCTTCCCCTGCACCGTGCCGGCGTCAAAATTCTGGGTACCTCTCCGGAGATGATTGATATGGCCGAGAACCGATACAAGTTCTCGCGCATGTTGGATCTCATCGAGGTTGACCAGCCGACTTGGAAGGAGCTCACCAGCTTCGAGGAGGCCAGAGAGTTCTGCAACAACGTGAGCTATCCAGTCCTTGTGCGGCCATCATACGTCCTGTCTGGCGCTGCCATGAACACCGTCTACTCCGAGAAGGACTTGGTCAACTATCTGACCCAGGCTGCCGAGGTGTCTCGAGAGCACCCTGTCGTCATTTCCAAGTACATTGAGAATGCCAAGGAGATCGAGATGGATGCTGTGGCCAAGGACGGTGTGGTGGTTGGTCACTTTGTCTCGGAGCACGTCGAGAATGCTGGTGTTCACTCTGGAGATGCCACACTGATCCTGCCTCCCCAGGACTTGGAGAAAACCACCATCGAGCGAATCGAAGAGGCCACGCGCAAGATTGGTGCTGCGCTGAACGTGACCGGCCCCTTCAATATCCAGTTCATTGCCAAGGACAACGACATCAAGGTCATTGAGTGCAACGTCCGTGCTTCGCGCTCGTTCCCCTTCGTCTCCAAGGTCATGGGCGTCGACCTGATTGAGATGGCCACTAAGGCCATCATGGGCCAGCCCTTCCAGGAGTACCCTCCCACGACTCTGCCCGCGGACACGGTCGCTGTCAAGGCTCCGCAGTTCAGTTTCTCGCGTCTCTCTGGCGCTGACCCTGTCCTCGGTGTAGAGATGGCGTCGACCGGCGAGGTTGCCTGCTTCGGCGTGGACAAGTACGAGGCTTACCTCAAGGCTCTTCTGTCCACTGGGTTCAAGATCCCCAAGGCAAACATTCTCCTGTCTATTGGCTCATTCAAGGACAAGAAGGAAATGCTTCCTTCGGTGCAGAAGCTCCAGAGGATTGGGTACAAGCTGTTTGCAACTGCCGGTACCGCCGACTACCTGCAGGAGCACGGTGTGCCCGTGCAATTCCTCGAGGTGCTGGGACGTGACGAGGACATGAACTCCGAGTTCTCCCTGACGCAGCATCTTGCCAAGAATACCATTGATCTGTACATCAACCTGCCGTCCAACAACAAGTACCGCCGACCTGCCAGCTACATGAGCAAGGGCTACAAGACTCGTCGTATGGCCGTCGACTACCAGATTCCTCTTGTCACCAACGTCAAGAACGCCAAGATCCTGATCGAGGCCATCGCAAGGCACGTCTACCTCGACGTGTCCAAGCGAGACTTCCAGATCACCGGGGAGCCCGCTGTGCCAAAGCAGGCCTTGGCCGCCAAGACGCCCGAGATGAAGGCAACAATGCCTTCCATCGGCCAGGCTACCGAGAGCCCCAGACGGCCCGGGACCCGTGACGGTCCTGGCGCCGTCGGACTCGCCTCGCCGATGCGAGGCCTGGGAGCCGTTGACGACTTTTCGTTGTCGCAGCCGTCGGCCATCAAGGCATCCGTCTTGCACCTCCTGTCGCAGCCGTCAGCCTTCACAAAGGCACACGTGCTCTCCGTGAAGCAGTACACAAGAGCCGACCTGCACTTGCTGTTCACCGTGGCACAGGAGATGCGCCTCGGTGTGCAGCGCGAGGGTGTCTTGAACCTGCTCCGAGGCAAGGTCTTGTGCACGCTCTTCTACGAGCCGTCTACCAGGACGTCTGTGTCTTTTGACGCGGCCATGCAGCGACTTGGAGGACGAACCATTGCCGTTCCAACCTCGCACTCTTCGGTGCAGAAGGGCGAGAGCCTGCAGGACACCCTGCGTACGCTGGCCTGCTACGGCGACGCAATCGTGCTGCGCCACCCGCAAGAGAACTCGGTCAAGATTGCGGAAAAGTACAGCGACGTGCCTGTCATCAACGGCGGAAACGGCAGTATGGAGCACCCCACGCAGGCGTTCTTGGACCTGTTCACCATCCGCGAAGAGCTGGGCACGGTGAAGGGCCTGACGATTACCTTCCTGGGCGATCTCCTGTACGGACGGCCGGTGCACTCTCTGGTGTACCTCCTCCGCCATTACCAGGTGCAGGTTCAGCTGGTGGCCCCCAAGGGCCTGGCACTGCCGGCCAGTGTCAGAGAGCAGCTCGTGTCGGCTGGCCAGCTGCTGTGCGAGTCGGAGACGTTGACGCCGGAGATTATTGCGCGAAGCGACGTGCTGTACTGCACCCGGGTACAAAAGGAGCGCTTCGAGAGCGTGGAGCAGTACGAGAGTGTCAAGGACTCGTACCGCGTGGACAATGCTGCTCTGAAGCACGCCAAGGAATCCATGATTGTGATGCACCCGCTGCCGAGGAACGAGGAGGTTGCCGACGAGGTGGACTTTGACCAGCGGGCGGCGTACTTCCGACAGGTAAGCTCTCTTTATGTTCTCCTTGATGGTAACCCCGTGCTAACAACATGATGCAGATGCGATATGGTCTCTACTGTAGAATGGCGCTGCTTGCACTTGTCATGGCTTCTACGTAAGCTGTGTCAAGGTCAGTCGGGCGGCGTGCCATTGACGGCCTAGAGTGGACTGGCGAAAAAAACTGGGCGAGACGGACTAGAGACGTTTACACTCTTTATTGATAGAACTGTGCTTGAAAGGTATCTATTTTGCGTGGCAGTCTCTCCGTGGCAGGACTGGTCGTAGAGGCGTAACGAAGCCGTAACCGTCGTGCACGTTGCGCTGGCCGCCGTCTGCGTGTACGACGTTTATGTGTATGTAGTAATGTATCTGTGTGTACGCGTTATGCGTATACGTGTACGTATACATATGCATATGTATGTGTGTAATTAATGTATGTATTTTATATAGAGTATATAGTAATAAACATATTGTGTAGTCGTACGTGTCGTGTGTAATCGCCTTCTCTGTGTCGTGGTTGTTTTAGAACGTCCAAAGTCCCGCCTGCCGGTAGCTCAGCTGCTGGCTGCCCCGCCGCCGGCGCCGCTCAGCTGAGGCGCTCGTCGTGGACCCAGCAAAGTCACATCATTCATGTCATCGACGTCATCACCACTCACCGATCGATCTCAACTCTCACCTTGACCGCGCTGCGCTTCTCACGACAAGCACACTTTTGCTCGACTCCGCTTCATGCGCTGGACGAGCGCCCGGTTCCTCTTTGCCCGCACCGCCAGGATGGCGCTGTACAACCCGCCCGCCAACGCGGTCCCGTCGTCGTCGTCGTCGTCCTCCAAGCTCATCTGTAAGGCAACCCCCTCGCGGCACTCGGCCTATTACCTCGCAGCCAACTAACTCTCCATTGAGTCGCCCCAGCCGGCCACGAAAGCCACGGGCAGGCCGCCCAGTTCACCCGCGGCTCGCTTCGCCGCACTGACCTGCACGCCGCGTCGCCGGCGCCCCAGTTTCACGCCTGGTTCGCCGACGCCCAGGCCGAGCCCTCCATCGCCCAGCCCGAGGCCTGCACGCTGTCGACGGCCTCGCTGCCCGAGGGCCGCGTCTCGTCGCGCGTCGTCTACCTCAAGGAGCTCGACAGCCGCGGCGGCTTCGTCGTCTACTCCAACTTCGGCACCTCGCGCAAGGCCGCCGACCTGGCGTCCAACCCGCACGCCGCTCTCGTCTTCTACTGGCCCCCCTTGCAGCGACAGGTGCGCGTCGAGGGCACGGCGAGTCGCACCTCGCGCGAGGAGAGCCAGCCGTATTTCGACACGCGCGTGCGTGGGAGCAGGATCGGCGCGTGGGCTAGCCGGCAGAGCCAGGTGCTCGAGCCGAGCGGCCAGGGCGACGACGATGGCCGCGCGCAGCTCGAGGGCTGGGTTGCCGAGACGGAGAAGCGTTTCGAGGGAACCGAGGAGATTCCCGTACCTGAATTCTGGGGCGGACTGAGGATCGTGCCCACAAGGGTCGAGTTTTGGCAGGGTAGGGAGAGCAGGCTGCACGATCGCTTCGAGTACGAACGTGTAGAGGGCAACGACGAAAACGCCGAGGAGCAGTGGACGATAAAGAGGCTGAGTCCGTAAAGAGTAGTTTATACATGAAGATCACAACGAGCGCGAGACGGAGCACGGTAGACAGAGTGCGTGGCGGATGCACCAATTGATTCCACGATCAACAACCACCGTAACCGTATGCCTTTGCCAGGTGTCTGACATGTCAAGTCGCAGTCCCATTGCCTTTCCAAGTCTACGGCGTAGAACATGACACTCAATTAAACTCGAAATCGGCATACATTGCCGCGCATGGTACCACAACACCGCATTAAAAAGTCAGGGGGTATGTAAAAAGCCGACAGCCTCTCCGTACACACAATGCAACTCTCATAATCCCAAGCTTCCGGTTTGCAAATGCATTTCCTTCTCTCTTATGAAAGGTGCTCAGCCAAAATCCACCAAGCGGCCCTGAAGAGAGCCAAGCGCCGGACCCATGTCGCAAAGTCAAAACGTGTAATACCGTAAACGCCATGCTTTTTTTGCCCGTATTGTCGCCCGCTAAATTGCAGATCTAGAGAAAATGAATGCTCTCACAAGCCGCCAACTGTGACGTCGTTGATTGAGCCGTCTGCGTCGCCGCGACATCCGGGGGAGCCAACGTGAGACCCAAATCCCGAGTAATCGAGGTTTGTATCATGGTCTTGGATCGGCTGTGGCAGGGCACAAACGTATCGTCGTCGCTGTTCGACACGCTGTCCGGGGGCGTGGGTTCACGCATCTGCTGCGAGTCCCTCTGCTGGCCAGCCAGCTGCATGTCGACCATGGCATCTGCAAGACAGTCCTCGTCGCAAAGGGGCATGATTCTGTAGTTGAGGCTTTCCATGATGCAGCGTTCTGTGGCGTTGAGCTGGTCGTGAGACCACAAGCCCTTGCCCCAGCTCAAGCAATAGAAATGAGTCTGCTGCTGGGGGTCCTCAGTGAACTTGACGGCGATGACGAGCGCAGCGAGGACGATGAGCTCGGGCTTGACCGAGTCGATGTGTAGCATCTGGCGCTGCTGAGCTTGGTACAGAAGCGGTGTGGGCGGCAGCGTGTGGCGCTTGGACAATGGCATGAAGGTTGCGCTAGGGAGAAGAGGGCAACAGAGACGCCATGCACGGGCGAATTTGGAGCCGAGGCTGTCGAGAATGCACACGGCGAGGGCGACGGTTTCGATGGGCAGATCGGCTCGGGAGAGGATAGCTTGGACAAGAGGGACCGAAGCGGTGGCTAGCGAGGCGGACGACGGAATGAGGTTGACGAGATGAATGGCAGGGCCTAGATAGCATCACGTTGTCAGTCCGTGGGACACATCAAAGAGCCATGCACATTGCTCCATTGGGGGTTGTTTCGTTGCACCCACCTCGAAATCGGGCCGCCAGGGGCTCGCCATCGTCAAGAGAAGTCATTGATGCCGGAGATTGGGCGGCCGAGGCGTCCTTGTATGTGGGCGGCGGCGTGGGGAGGTTGGACAAGGGCCGATAAGTGAAGTATTCTCGAGCATCGTCGTCGTCATCGAGCTTGGTGTTGAGCTTGGCGCTTCGGCCCGCCAGCGCCATGATGTCGGGCTTATTATCTCGACGCATTTTGGTTGCCTGGTCCGACAACGCTGTTTCCAATCCGCAATCGAGAAGTTCGGGGTTTCTTGACCATATTTTGGCGTTTGTGTCTCCGCAAGCGTTGCTGTCGTGCTCGAGATGGCCTCGTGGATGTGCCAGGGTCAAACGGCAGCGGCAGGCTAGCGGGACGAGCTGAGGTGAGAGAGCCGAGGTGATCACGCGAGCATTGAAGAGCGCAGCCTGGCACGCTGTCAAACAGATTCTGCGGGAAGAGATGGATGACAACAGACGAAGATACACAAGGATGCAGATGGCGAATAAAATAGAGGATGAAGGCAGCAGGGAGGCGGTGTATGTGAGAGATAAATAGAGTACCTTGGGCAAGGTACAGCCTCGACACGATGCATGGGCCCAGCTTGGCCCAAAGTGGAGCGAGCAAGCTCAGCTCAGGTTCAGGGGGAGCAGCAGCCCAAGGCTGAGCTCGCAGGGACGCCGAGGAGCGGTGGAGGCGGTGCGAAGGCAGGGATCTCCAGTTGCTGCTAGCCGAGCCCAACGCTTCTAAACAGAACCTGAGGTCGGGCGAGCTGCTGTTCGTCGGCCGGACAAGAGAAGGTCAGATAAGGTTGATGGTTGTACGGATGCAAGAGCGACGTCTGGCAGACACGCCTCTTTCGTGCATCGAGCGTGGACTGCTGCGACATGTGCGTGTCCCCGGTAATTCCAACTTGGACACGCGAGGCAGAGAAAGCCAGATCAATCTACAGCGATGACGCTCAGAGACAGCGGCTCTGGTGTGCGTGCATGTGTGTGCATGGTACGTGGCTCTTTCATCAGACATCCACAGTCACAAGGAACGCCTTGCCAGACTGCATAGTTACAGCCCATCGCTACCTAGTGCCAGCTGAGGCGTTGTCGCTGGCTCTGTCAGTCTCAGGCTCAGGCTGCTGCAGTCAACGAGCCTCTGCCACCGAGCGCAGCACGCGACTCCAAAGGGCGTTGCGCTTCCGAATCTTCAAGGCCGACGTTCACGTTCCAGGTCCAGCGTCTAGCCGAAACTGTTTCTCGCGAGCAAAACGCCACGGCCGCCCTGGGCCGCGCCACCAAAACCGCAAACTACCGGCGGCAAACACGGGAGCTGGAGGCTGCATATTGGACACCCGGCTCATGGCATCTCGTCATCCGATGTGTCCTGTAGCGCGTTTGCGCCCCTAGAATGGCGTTTCTGCATCTCGTATCAGGCTTGGCAATGGACACGTCCACGCCTCGAAGTGCGACGCGCAACTCGGGCCGCATGCTGCAAGCCGGCCCCTTCATCGCCTCCAACTTCCGCGGAAGCAGAAATGTGCTGCGTCTCCTCCGTTCTCGCCGTGCGCCAAGGCAACGTCATTTCCGCGAAACAACGAAAGACCAGGTCAGGGTCGCCATCGCCATCGCCATCCCAAATCTCATTCCACGGACCCTGCATCCTGGGCACCGTCAGAAATAGCACAGGTGTGGACCAGTGGTGCCATATGCGAGATCTGCTGTGGTGGAGCGCGGGCAACCACCGCACTCTGGGCAAGGTTCTAGGTCCGGGCCGTTGATGAAGCCCAAACCCCCCTCATACCAGCGTCGGCGGACTTACACACCGAGACGGCGTCGATATCAATACCCTATAGAGTGCTTTTCTCAAAAAGGCTCACCAATGGATGCGGCAAAGCAGTAGGCGATATCTAGACCAACATCACACAGCCATCATGACTGTAGATGGTGACCACGTCGAGGCATGCCTGGTCGACACACAAATGGTGACAACACCGCTGCGTTTGCATAATGGCAGATGCAAACCACAAACAAACGAATGCGCCAACAAACTGCTGCATCGCATTGCAGGACGCCGCAGCCGATAGTCACGGGCTTATCATGACCTGCCTCCTTTTGTCAAGCAAAGCCGCACTGCATGCCGACCCTCAGCTCAGGCATTTCCGGCCTTTCCGGGCACGCTTCGGTGAAAATAATCCTGCATGACCCGCCACTTGCGCTTTGTTAGCCAAAGCTGTGTCCGCCTAATCGCTTTGTTGGCCCGTGGCTCAGAAACGACCAGGAGTCGAGGGTGCTGGTCGCTCTATTTGCGCGAAAATGAAGAAGACAAGTTTCGATCGCAGAGGCACAACATGTTCCAAATCCTTCACATATTAGTCCGTACAAGTGTTTCCGGAAATTGGCGCATTTTTGTGGCTCGTTGATTTGATGGTGGTGGATGCTGCCGCCATCGCTTTTCCTTCCTTCTCTTGCGTCTCACTACATGACGCGCAGCGCGTCCGCGAGGAAGAAATTGATAGTGTAGATGCGCTCTCGCCTGAGCATCTTGAACGGTCTGGTGGTCTAGTGGTATGATTCTCGCTTAGGGACAACCCTGATGCACTGCTTGCGAGAGGTCCCGGGTTCAATCCCCGGCCAGACCCTTTCTTTTTGCTCAATTTCAGTCTTGAACTGGCCGTCAGGAATATTTCTCTCGATCAACTACCAGCAACGCAGTGGCGGCTCCAAGAGCTAAAGGGGAAAATATGATTTATTGACCGGCGGTTGGACATCCGAGATGCTATCATAAGTCTCCACCCTCAGCCTGCCCGACTTGACCAGATGCCACAACAATTTGTGTTCCTCAATTGGCTCTTCCGATCTCCTCCGTGTATGCCACTAAAAACCCATGTGCGTAAATGGTTGAACAGACTGCCTTGCTCTGAAGGTGTCTATTTGCTGTGTGAACCAACGAATCTTTCGTACTCTGTGGCTCAGCGGGAAAGCAAGTCTCTTCTTCCATACCAAGGCCAAGCTCGACAATGCCCGCCCTACGTAATGATGACGGTCGGGGTCACTGGTCTCCGTCAGCCATGTTTCTTCTCGAGTGTGTAGGAAGCCTGGTTTCAAGACTCACCCTTTCCGGCAATGGCCGCAACCTGCGGTCGCAGGCCAGCATCGATAAACTGGCCCAGCTCCACACCACCGAGGCCGTTGACGAGGCCCAGGTTGAGTCCAACCAGGCTCAGCCGCGACAGGTCAAAAGTGTTGAAGACACCGGTGGCACCGATGAGAAGCAGCGTCTGCAGCTGCTGAAACAGCAGCAGAGATTCGAGGTTGAACACGCCGCCGTTGAAGAGTTCCTGGAACGCGAGAACGTTCAGGTTGTTGTTGATTCCCAGCTGCTGGAAGAGGCCCAGGTCCAACGAGTTGAGACTGAAGAGGTAGTTGAGGTCCTGCTGCTTGAAGTTCAGCCTGTTGAGGCTGCCGACGTCGATGGACTTCTTGCGCGCCTCGAGAGCAGCGACCTCGGCCTCGGGCTCCGGAGCAGGAGCCGGGATGGCGGAGGCGAGTACGGCAAAGGTGCCGGCGAGGATGGTAGAGAACTTCATTTTCGTTTGTGGAGAGACTTGTGTTGAGGCAGGGCGTTGTAGTGGTTGATTAGAAGTGTGATGAATGACCGGAACGGAGCACAGCTCAAGTGTTCGGTGGATGAGTCGGAAAGGAACGAAAGCGAACAGTGAGCACAGCTGCCGACGTCTGTTAGTCCGTGTTTCCCTTCGTGTATAGGAAACTCATAAATCACCTCTGAAAGAACGAATAGAAAAGGAGTGAACTTGGAGACTTCGAATCTGAGTGAGAGAGTAGTTGGTGGGCAAGGAAACGAACATCCACCTTCGCGCAAACCTCATTGCCTTTATAGACAAAGCAGGAGCTGGTCCCAACACGCAAAGTGCTCAGCCTTGTGACCCATGCGGCTCTCACCGCACCAGCGCAGTTAGCTGGGCAAAGCCAAGACAGCGGCTTCACGGACAGAACACCACCCGGCAGTCCCTCTCACCGGCACAGCCTACTTGCCGGCGCGTTCGTCCAAGGCATGGCAAGCCTCCAGACTTCGGATGGCTGCATCGCCGACCATGTAGCGGATGTGCTTGGAACCGCAAGCTATGAGGGGAAGGAGGGCAGGTCGGATGACATCCGCCGAAGAGTAGCCAAGGGCCACGATGAGACGAAGTGGCGCACACATCGCACACTTTGGCGTTCTTTGCCGTAGAGCGCCCAGTGACGTTTGGTGTTATTCACAGTCTTCCGTCTCATGCGGGCCCCGCGTGCCCAATTATCCGGCGGCGTCTGTTCTTCAGACGGCCGGGCTGGGGAACTGTCATCGCTCCGGGTGCACGGGTCCGACCCAGTTATCGAATTCCTGGGGGTGTTGCGCTGCATTGTGACGCACTGCTGGGCCGGCAATCAGACACGGGACGTGTTTGAGGCTGCCCGATGGGGACTGGGATGAGGCGGGGCGACACAACGCATTGACATGGCGCCTATGGACCAGAGGCTAGGCCAGACGAACTCTTCGCCGTGGCAGGACAAAATCGTGGAGTGATGGAGAATGTGGATGATGTCGTGATGCCGCAATCGTGGTCGTGTGGTTTAGGTTGGCTGCAAGTGCTCACGAGTGGCGGCTGGGCGAAACACGGGGCTCACATCTGTTGCGATGGTAAGCATATATCAAATACAAATTGCAAGATTTCCAGAGCATTTCTATAGCTTGGCCATGTTCATATACGCCAAGAGCTGCAAGGAAATATATGAACGCTGTCCCGCAGTTATAAAAATAAATAGCAAATGTGCCAATATTTAGGACTTTAGGTCACAATTCACAATTTTTGTTGTGCTCAACTTTATATTCTACGAAGAAAAAGGTGGCAAGTGCCAGGGCCTTTTAAAGAAGATATTTCGATGAGAATCGCATCTAGAAATCTATCGAGCGTGCCATTTTGAGGGACTTTCTACAGAGTACATCATATCCTTCGAAAGCGACAGCAGACGCTGCAGCACCACAAGATGACCCCGCCCGCTCCTCTTGCCAGAGGCATGTGTGATAAGCAAAGGTTGTTTCCAGTTATCAGCATCTCAGCCTGCACGAAGCCGAAGCCTGTCTACGGGTGCATGTCCCAGCCCTCAAACCTCCACGGCGGTGCGGAGCTCCTCCTCACGGCGACGCAGAACAGCTGCACGGCCAAGTTAGCAACGAGCTGTGCACGAAAGAGGAGATAAGTAAAGACACTTACCGATGTTGACACCGTTGATGGCCAGTCCCTGGCCCAGGACACCAATGATCTGCTGCTGGCCAATCAAGTTGAGCTGCTGCAGGATTTGGAGCTGCTGTAGATGGGACGCAACGAAAATTTGGTCGGCGAGGGCGAGGCTGGTGATGGCGTTGATGTTGACAATGCCGCCAAGGCCCATCTGGCCGATGAGGCCCTCGATGTTGGGGATGAGGGCGCCCGGAGGCAGGTTGCCATTTCCCTTGTTGCCGTCCTTATTCCCTTCCTTGTTG
>JALHBY010000249.1:159809-239816 GCA_024340155.1 Tolypocladium pustulatum | reverse complement strand
CCTCCTTGTTCCCGTCTTTGTTGCCTCCCTTGTTCCCTTCACCCTCCTTGGGAGCTTCGCCGGGCTTGTTGCCCTCCTTGTTCCCGTCTTTGTTGCCTCCCTTGTTGCTTTCACCCTCCTTGGGAGCTTCGCCGGGCTTGTTGCTCTCCTTGTTCCCGTCTTTGTTGCCTCCCTTGTTGCCTTCACCGTCCTTGGGAGCCTCACCAGGCTTGGGGGCTTCACCTCCCTTGGGAGCTTCACCAGGCTTGGGGGCTTCACCTCCCTTGGGAGCTTCACCAGGCTTGGGGGCTTCACCTCCCTTGGGAGCTTCACCGGGCTTGGGAGCCTCACTAGGCTTGGGAGCCTCACCCTCCTTGGGAGCTTCGCCAGGCTTGTTTCCATCTTTGTTCCCTTCTTTGTTGCCTTCGTTGTTGCCTCCCTTGTTGCCTTCACCCTCCTTGGGAGCCTCACCGGGCTTGTTGCCTTCACCTCCCTTGGGAGCCTCACCAGGCTTGGGAGCTTCACCCTCCTTGGACGCTTCGCCTGGCTTGGGGGTCTCGCCCTGAGGAGCTTCTGAAGGGGCCGCCGCAGCCTCCGCATCCGCACTCCGAGGCTGAGGCGGAGGAGTGGCCCGGGCGTACCACTCCGCGCGCCGGATCTCCGCGGCATGGACTGGCAGCGGCTGGAGCTGCTCGTCGCGCTCAGCCAGCTGAACAGGAACGGCCATGGCCGACACCAGGCCCGCGGTGAAGAGAAGGACAGTGGCGGACTTCATGATGATCAAAATATAGAATGAAAGGCGAGTGGTAGTGGGCGTCAAGATTGAAGCGAGGAAAAATTGCAAAGAAAAAAAGATAGTCTTAAATGGATTGAATAGAGCGCAGCTCTTGCAGGTGAATCGAACAGAGCGCAGCTCTTGCAAAGGATGGTACTGAAGCCGAAGAAGAAGAGAATGTGCTGGATGGTATCGACCGAGATTCAGATCAAGCAGACCGGTGATGAACGTCAAGATATACTCGTCGGCTGGCGGATGGAAGCTATGTGAATCGAGCCTGTGTTGCTATTTCTGGAGTCGTGCTCCGGAGAAGATGAGCTCACGGCGATTGGCATCGCCGTTCACCACGGCAGTTCCTTGACTAGCCTGCACTTGGTCGCATCATTGACTGTAGATTTGACACTTGAGACCGGCTTCGTCCATCTCCAGCCCCCTAATCCCATAAGCAGCCTTCCCGAGTTGAGGCCTAGGGCTGAAAGCCTAGATGAGGAGAGAAGTTTCGATCAGCCTTCGTGGTTCGGCTGGCCGCGACGCGGCTCCTTCCGAGGAACAGGGAAGAAACTGTCACTGTAAGCATAAACACCACTCCGACAGGAGTCGAGAATCGTGTCGCAAGTGATGTAATGCCATCGGCGCGCACAGGCGAGGTGTGCCTGCTGTCGCGGGGGAGCATTAAGCTCGTGGGGCTGGGCTGAGACCCCTTGTCGCACCTCCGACGTCAGATCGCCCGGTACTCGCCAGAGCCGCAAGACGTGCGCTGGAGGACAGGTGACGGCCAGACGCCACCATCAGACAACCGGTCGCTTGAATGAGGAGCTAGCGCGGGCATTCTAGGCGTGTAAGCTTGTCTCGTTAGCTTGTCTGATGTTTGCGTAGGGTAGCGAGGAGAGGCGGCGCCAGGTTCTCGGCCGGGCCAACAGTCTCGACCCGTTCCAAGGCCCAGACAGCCGGCTCCACTTGCGACGAACGCTCAAAGAGCCTCTCTTCTCTGGCAGGTCCTCCCGCGGCGGCGCGCTTATCGTCGTGAAGCAGCCCCCGGTTCTCCCCGCAGGGGTACGCTGGCCCGCTGACCTGACGATGCGGCGCAGACAGAGGCGTCCTGAAGAATCGAAACCTTGGCCATACCATCGTGGCCTGCGTGCTTGGCGGATCTTGCAGCATCATCGTCGCTCATCTCTGAGGGTCGTCAATGCTCGGCGCATCGATCGTGCCTACAAACATTGCAAGTCATCCCCACGGTCCAAATGTCGCCATCACTAGACACTGCGCCAGAGACGTTCCGGCATAAAGCATTGAAACATGTCCTTGAACATTGTTGTACATCTATTTTCGTCCGTGTATCGCTTGTCACCTATCGATCCTCTTTCCCGTCTCGCCATCGTTCCTGTGAAACCCGAGCCACTCGCCCAGCATCCCGCCAGGCTTCGGCACCGGGCACTCTCTCGTCGTTCGCTCCGCGGCATTGTAGGTGTCGTCGTCGGCTGTTTGGTTGAATTGCACGATGCCGCTTCCATTCTCCGGCGTTTCCCTCCTCCTCCACCTCCTCCGTCGGCCGTTCTCGTCGACAATCACCTCGCCATCGGCGTATTTCGTCCGCGGTACTGGGCAAGGGAGGATGTGCGGGAGCGCGACAACGAAAAAGCTGGCCACGACGGTCGTAGCGAAGAGGGACGAGGTCATGCGCGACCTGGGGTGGAGGTGTGGTGGCATGATCCCCCGTCTTTGCAGTGTTCGGATCAAGGGATCAGGCAGGTTCAATTGGCCGGTCAGCGGAGGGTTCGGCAGCGACTAGGAAGAATAAATACTCACATAATAATGGCAACATGCTCCAATCGCCGCGACAAAGACTGTGCTGACGGCGGCGACGGCGATGGACCAGCTCGGCTGTGGGATGATGCTGGGACACGCGAGAAAAGCGGCTCTCACGACCGGCTGCTGGCCCGAGTTACTGCATGATTGTTTCCGAGGCCGCCCATTGGCTGCAGCGACTTCCGATTTCCCGGAACCGGCAAAACATGGTTCCAGATTCCCCTCCCCCCCCTGTCCTAGCGGGTCGCGGGGCACGGCGCTAGCAATGTCTAAGAAATCGGCAGGCTGGTGGATTGCGCTTCCCGATAGCCATCCGCGATCGCCAGCGACGACATCTCCAGATTTTCACATCTTCAACCACTCGCAGAATCTTTTCTCGCGACAAGACAAACGACCGCCCACCCCCCTGGGGCGCCGCTGGCATATTCTTGGACAGTCTCGCCACGACATGTTATGAACCCGCAGATTGACGCCAACGAGATTGTCAGCGGTCGTCGCGCCTCACGTGCGACCGTCACCGAAGCCGGGCCACCATGAGCGATCTCGACAAGTACGCCTCCGAAGCCTCCCGTCCCGGCAGCCGTGTGCTAACGTGGCCCGCAGGGCTATTGCGCAACTGCGCGCATGCCGACCTATTCCCGAACCGCAGGTCCGAGAGCTGTGCCACAGAGCCCGCGAGCTGCTGATCGAAGAGGGGAATGTGGTCACAGTGACTGCGCCAGTCACGGTACGGCGCCCGCACGCCCAGCGGTGGCATGTTTCTTGCCTTCTAATGACGGGATAGATATGCGGCGACATCCACGGCCAGTTCCACGACTTGATGGAGCTGTTCCGAGTCGGTGGCGATGTGCCAGACACAAACTATCTCTTCATGGGTGCGTCTCTTGCTTGTTCGACGGTCTCTTCGACATGCTTCAGTAGCTAACCGGGTTGAAAAGGCGACTTTGTCGACCGTGGATTCTATTCCCTCGAGTCCTTCCTTCTCCTCCTCTGCCTCAAGGTTCGATACCCCGACCGCATGACCCTCATCCGCGGCAACCACGAGTCGCGCCAGATCACCACCGTCTACGGCTTCTATGACGAGTGTCTCAGAAAATACGGTAGTGCCAACGTATGGCGTTACTGCTGCGACGTTTTCGACTACCTCGCGCTGGGGGCCATCGTCCTCGGCGCCTCCAACACCCTCTCCCCCGGCCAGGTGCCTGTCGAAGAAGACACCGAGATTGAAGTGTGCGATCAGAATGGAGCGATTATCAGCCGCTTCTCGCGACAGAGACTCCGGCAGCTGGAAGCCGAGGCCCAGGCCGCGGCCCAAGCGGCCAACGGGGGCGGGAGCGCCAACGGAGGTGGGGAGAAGACGGGCCCGCCTGGCTCCGGCGCATCTGGGGACAGCAGCGGCAGCGTGGGTAACCCGACAGGAGCGGTGCTATGTGTGCACGGCGGGCTGAGCCCGCTCATCGACACGGTGGACAAGATCCGTCTCATCGATCGAAAGCAGGAGGTGCCCCATGAGGGCGCCATGTGTGACCTGCTGTGGTCAGACCCCGACGATATCGACGGCTGGGGTCTCTCCCCGCGCGGTGCTGGCTTCCTGTTCGGGGCTGACATAGTCAAGGTCTTCAACCACCGCAATGATCTTAGCTTGATTGCGCGTGCGCACCAGCTGGTCATGGAGGGCTTCAAGGAGATGTTTGACGCGTCCATCGTCACGGTGTGGTCGGCGCCAAACTACTGCTACCGATGCGGCAATGTAGCGGCCGTGCTGGAGTTGTCCGAGGACAGCTCGGGCACCGGTGTCTTTGCGCGCAGCAACGGGGACGTGGGCCGCAGCGACGGCGGCGTCGGCGGCGTCATGATGGAGGCGGAGACGGGCGGCGGCCACAAGGCCGGGCCGGCGCGTCGGTACCGCGTGTTCCAGGCCGCGCCGCAGGATTCTAGGGGCATGCCCGCGAAGAAGCCTGTGGCCGACTACTTTCTGTAGCTCTGGCGATGTCGTTTGCTCTCATGATTGCGTCTGCCTCGTTTTGGGGCGGACGGGGCGCTGGCGTTTATGTACAAAGGGTAATCAGGTCAAGGAGCGCAATTTACATGCATCAGACAAGGGAACGGTCGAGCTTTTGCATCTTCTACTCTATTTCGACTCGGTATAGAGGACGGAGTATGAGTCTTGTGAACCATGTTGGAGTGGCAACATTGACGGAAGCGCACATGGCTTGGTGCCATTCCACACTGCCATAATCAGCAGCGAAAACAATCCTCACACCTCCATATACGCCGTGTTCCTTTCCTCAACCAGATACGGCAGCTGCTCGGCGCGGGCGCCGCACGCCAACAGCCCATCCAGGCGCGCGCGCATGCCCTTGAGCACGCGGCGCATGGCCTTGAGCTCGAGCGTCTCGCCCATGTAGTCGGGCCAGCAGCGCAGCACGGCCTTGACAAAAGCCCTCGCTCGTCGCGGTGCGCGCTCAAAGGCCTCGCGCTGCAGCAGGAGCGGCAGGCTGGCGAAGGCGGCGTAGACCTGGTCGAAGGGAGCGGTGTCGCGCGCGACCAGGTCGGCGAGCTTCTGGTACCCGAAGATGGCGAGCAGCACGGCGGCCTCGTCGTCCAGGGCCGCCATGTCGACGACGCGCGCGTCGGTGTCGCCGTGCTCGAGCAGCGCGCAGTGCGGGGAGAAGTGCGCCGGCACCGGGGGCAGGACTGCGGAGAGCGGCCGCGGGCTCGGGGTCAGGGCGGCTGTGGCGGCGACCCACTGACTCGGGGTCGGCTGTGGCTGGCTGGCGGCGGCGGCGGTGCTCGCTGCAGGTGCCCTGTCGGTGCTGCCGCTGCTGCTGTGCTCGCTGCAACGGCGCAGGGCTGCTGCTGGCGACGGGTTGCTGGACGGCGCTGAGGGTGTCGACGGCAGCGGAGCGTCGTTTCCCCTTGCAGCATATCGCGCCGTTGACGCAGCCCTAGTCTTCGTCGTCGTCTCCGAGATGGTCTTATTTTCCACGTCAACAGTCCCTCTTGCTGCTGCTGCTGCTAGCGACGGGTTGCTCGACGGCGCCGAGGGTGTCGACGACAGCGGAGCGTCGTTGTCCCATGCCGCATGTCGCGCCGTCGACGCAGCCCTCGTCTGCGTCGTCGTCTCCGAGATGGTCTTATCTTCCACGTCAACAGTCCCTCCCGATGCAGCTCTGAGCTGAGCATGTGCACAAGAAGCGGAATCCGCCATGCCATCATCGCCACCACCACCCGACTTGTTACTCGGTGAAGCCCGTCGCCCACGCCGACCAAGGCCACCCTTGTCCGCAGATCCGACGGCCCGGTTTGCGGTGACGGGTCGCCCCGATTGGCCCCTCCGAGACCCCCTGCCCGCCACCTCGTGCTCGTCACCACCCAGAGACGTCCTGTCGGCTTTAGGCCGACGAGCCTTGGCAGCTGCGCCGCCCTTGGCATCCGTACTCGTAGCAGCTTTGTGCCGTTTGAGACCGCGACCGCCATCACCTTCACCCAATGCCTCCGAGTCTGCTGTCACGCCGCGTCCGGACCGCCGTCGGGGCCTTTTCCCCGTGGGCGATCTCGATCCGCCGTCATCCTCTTCGTGCCTCCGGGTTATTTGTCCTTTGCTTTTTCCTCGTCCTTCGCCAGACGCAGGCTCTGTCTTCCTCTGTCCACTACCACCAGTGGCCGTACATCTGGCATCGCCGCCTGCGGGAGGCTGACTCGGTTGTCGCTGTCGTTTATGGCGGCCGGCTTGGGAACCAGTGCTGCCAGCGTCAGCTGAATCTCCGGCCAACCGTTTCGTCTGACGCCGCCCCTCTGCCTCGTTGCGATAGCTTTGGTACATCTCTTCCGATCACTGCTTTCCAGCCGCCATTGGCTCTGAACGCAAAACAGAGTGCCAAGCTTTCGCCAGACGAGTGTGCGAGTTTTCTGGCTTTACCAATCAGTCGTACCAGTTGCTGCCTGTGTCGTCGGACTTCTCTCCGCCCTTCCAAGTCAGTATCGCTTTCGACGTCCTTTGTTGACTCGTATGTCAAAGGTCCAGCATTGTTCCCCATGCAGCCACAAAGCCACCCACGTCTGCTTCGAGTTACTCTTTTTCTCGTACAATTGTAAATTCTATTTACACGCCCCTTCATGCACGCATTCATTCAGTCGCAGCAGGCGCCGGTGCAACTGCAGCTCGACTTGTCTGACTGCTCGACATGACTTAGGTCCCAAGGCCATCCATGCTCCGCAGCCCTTTCTGTCCCCTCGTGTTCTCGTACTTGCAATTTTCATTGTCAAACGCCACTCTGTAATGGTTCTAATTCCGGATCCTGGCGCGGCTCGTCGGAGCCTCAAAGCTCCTGGTCTCGACTCCAACATCAGCTTTCTTGGCCATCGTAGTCGCGTCGCGGCGCGAGTTCCGTCCAATCTCGAGCCTGAATGTCTACCTCGACAGCTCGTAAATGACGCCTGGCGCTGAAAAATGGCCGACTCGGCCGACATATTTACGGCTCAACCTGGGAAAAAGAAAAGGTTCGCCCGGTCTTGGCGCGCCCATGCATCACTAGCGGGGCATTCGGCCTTTTGGCCAAACTCTACCACTATTAGCGCCTCTGAGGTCATGCCGTTGTCTGCGTCTTTCCACGTTCGACCAGCTCGTGTCTTCCGGATGGTCGCGGGGTTGTCATGGCTGGTAAATGGTCGTTGCAGAGTCCTGAAATGGGAGCAGAATCGTTGGACACGCGCCTGTTGTTCTCGGTAGGTGCCATCGGCCGATAGTCTTTCCCTTCGAGGCGATTCGATACCCTCGTCCCCCCGTTCAGCGCCTTACACTGCCTCAAGGCGAATGCCGGCCCTATTGGAAATTATGGCGGGTCCGCGAACCCAGCTTCTTGGCTCCCCATCGTAAAGTCCCTGTGGTTGGGTTGGCGGTTCGTCGGGGCGACAGAGAATCATCTCTGTCGCCAGCCTCTGTCAGCAGCCCTCGTCGGGCGGGCGTTGCAATTCGCCTCCTGGAGGCCCATAGCCTCGGACGGCAACATCGGGGTACGATGGCATCGAGTAGTGGTAGTTCATTGTCGGACGCCCGTGCATGGACATGGACATGGACATGGATTGCGTCGTAACAATCGCCTGCCGCAGATCGCTGAGCATCGATGTCGATGACGGGCCAGAGAGTGAGTTGTGTGGCGTCGTTGGTGTATTTCCTGGAAAGGCTGAGGAAGAGTATTGTTGATGAGCCGACGAGCCCAAGACGGCCGGGGCCACGCCAATTTGCTGGTGGTGGCCGTAGGGTGTCAGCGCCGCTTGCGTGGCTTCCCAAACGGAGGAGCTGGCTGTAGACGCGCTGGCGATGGAGTCCTCCCGGATCGATTGGCTAGGTAGGGAGAAGGAGACGTTCTGGTCAAGAGCTGGTCGTCGAGGTAGTAAAAGCTGCTGCAGCGACTGGGCAGATGTTCCCGGGTCACCAGTGCGAAATCGCGGCCCCCGACTGAAATCAGGGGGGTCGACCCCGCCGGACTGCAAGAAGTTGGCGATGGACTCATCGCTGGCGCCGTACCGGTTGAGGAGCTCGCGCAGCTGCTTGTTCTCTTCGGCGACTCTTCTTGCGGCCATTTGCACCTCGGCGGATGCCTCAATGCCTTGAAGCTCACATGCTCGAAGTCGGTGCTCAAGCTCCTGGAGGTATTCCCTCCTGCGTGCGCGCGATCTCCTCTGGTTGTCTCGTATGCGGGCTAAGTTTGCCTTTTGCTAAATTCGGGGGCAAGAAGAAGGTCAAAGTGTCAGACAGTGATTTTTCAAGTCATGCTTGAAGCATCGTGCCACGTCGGTTATGGTGACTTACTGACGGGGTTGACATTTAGCCTTTCGCGTTTAAGCGACCGCGCGAGCGACAATCAGCCCTCTTGAAAAAGAGAAGTCCACGTATGGGAGCGAACGGATGGCGACTGTTGCGCTGAGAGACTCGTTTAGGATGAGGAACGTCAGTCAGAGATGGAGCAGAAAGAGGACTGGGGGCTGTAGAGTGCCCAATGTCAGGCTCGAGGTCGAAATATATATTGCAGTGGCAGCTGAGGCAACTTCATCGCTTAAAGTCAAGTGATTGGAGTTGGCCGTGGAGTCAGGTTGTATGTATAAGCAGGTGCAGCAAGGGGGAGAAGGTGGAAGTCCGCGTTGACCAGTACGCAAGCCGTCCGCAGATCGGAGTTCATAGAGCCAGCCCTCCGGAAGGCTCAACGGCGGCTTCAGACCTGATTCAAGCGCGCGCTGGTACTCCCTCGATGCCGAGAGGAGTATGGAGGAGCCCTTGAGCGCGGCGACTAATGAGCGCCGAGGCTGTCGCTGGCTGGATACGGAGAAAAAGCCCCAGTCAGTCGCTCACTCGAGACCACCCCAGCCGCCTAGGCCACGGAGTCCCTGGCTTTAGCGGCCGGGGCGTGTGAGTGCCATCTGGGGCAGGTGTGTACCTTGGGTCGGTGTGTGTGTGTATGCCTCCTTGTTGTGTTTTGGCCTGTGTATTCGTAGGTGTGCTTGCCCGCGTTTAGTCTATAAATCTAGCGCGCCACCACAGTTCGACGTTGCGTGTTACTGTCAAGCGGCCCGGCGCTGGCGATAATCGCCAACGGCGTCTAGAGAATCGGCGAGCCTGATCGCCTGCAAGCACCTCCAGTACATGACGAGCTGGGCGACCAGACGCATGCAAGGGCGCAACGGCCGATGTCACCAGGGATGACGTCGGCAGCCAACCTCATGACAGATGGGCTTCTTCCCATGTTGCTTTCAGCTACCTACCTTAGGCATTGTTGCTACGCACGCCCATGTAGGTACACTCGTACACCCGTACGCCGGCAAATGACAGCAGAACGAGACGCGGGGTGGGAACGGGGTCTCGATATACAGTGGCGTGCGGGTGGCAAGGCAGGGCAGGGCATGAGGCCGAGACGGAGCGAGTGGTGAAGAAGAGATGAATCAGCAGGGCAGGGTCTCTGTCTTCATCGGGCCCCGCCAGATGGAGGTCTGGGCAGCTTCAGGACAATGACGGACCAGGTTGTCAAGGCCGAAAGCAGCAAGCAGGAGGTGATCGACCTCGCAGCCCGCGCCAGTATTGCGCGGGAACTGGCTGGAGGGGAATCCAGAAAGTGTCATTGGGGGGGTTTGGTGGCTTGCTCTTGATCCACCCAGCGCGTGGTTGAAGCCCGCCATGCATGGCCGCGCATGCGCCTCGAGCGCCTCGAGCGCCTCGTCGCGGCTTGTCGAGTCGTTGTTCTGCTGTGCGAATCATGGCCAGCCGGATGCCTTGATTGTACGTCGACCGTCATCCTTGGTTCCAGTGCCAATGTAGCATTGCGGCAGCGCTGAGTACCAGATCTGTATGTGTGTGCGTACGATAGGGGAAGACGTAGCGGGCAGCCGAGATCCGTGGAAGCAGCAGTCGTGGATGGAGCATGGCACGGCAAGGAACGATGTGACGAACAGCGGCCTGCCGTACCGCGGATGCAGGCATAGCGTGTAACTGTCTTGGCCTGATTGCTACTCGTACAGAGCTGCGCCGAAAAGCTGGCAGCGCGAGGTCAGGCGAGGTGCGGCCACTCAGATAATCCGAGTTGAACGTCGGACGCCCAACAGGAGGGCCGGATTTGCGTCGATACCTTGCCGTCTTGAACTGCGCAGCGTCGACGTGTCGAGTGTCGCGAGCTCGCCGTATTGAATCATGCAGGGCACGAGATAGCAGAGAGATAGCCCCAAACCCGAATGAATGCCGACACGGGATTTCCATGATGCTGGAGCGCACCAGCTGGTTCAGGTTGGCTCGCCCGCCACAGCGTACGAGTACCGCAAGGCACGGCGGGAAGGAGTCTGGGGGTTGGGCTGGCAGTTGGTGGCGGAGGGTCAGCGGCAGGGGGGACCTACCTCAATCTGCCTCCTTCCCCACCACAGCGAACAATGGAGCGGCATTTGATTCGATGCTAATCCGTACTCCGTAAGGTTTCCGATTGCAAGCCGCATCCCATCTTGAATCATGGCCATGCTGAATCTCGCAGGGCCAGCCAGTACTCGTAGGTACGCGCAGCGCCCCGTGCACCGTCCGGTACGTACTTTGGTCTTTTTCTTTTTCTTTTTCTTTTCCGTCGTCTTTCCTTCTTTTCGTCCGAGGCAAGGCCGCGTCCGAGCCGCGTGTGCGTCATTCCTCCTTCACCTCCTCGACATCGCCAGTCCGCGATATGCCATGGGGCGCGACCTTACCCCGTCGCCATGGTTCGCCGTTGCGCACTTCGATTCGCCCCGCCGGCGCCAGCCAAGCACAAACGAGTAAGAATACGGATGGGCAATTCGTGAGTCCAGAGTAACTTCGCGGTGTGGCCGAGTCGGCAATCTTGTCAGCCTGCCTTGTCGTTTTGGCCAACGACTCATGGCGTAGCATCATATGGCGGTTAGGCTCTTGCTCTTCCAAAACGTCCGCAGAACGGCCGATGATCAAGGCCATCAATTTCGCCAAGGCACCCGGCAGCACAGGCGAAAAAGTATATAGGTTCTGTCCTCTGCCCTGCCCGTAGTGTCCGTTGCTTCCATACCTTACTCGATATGCAGGATGAGGAAGCCCGCGTCATAAGGATGCCGGCACGGGCATGGGCGGACTCTTGAGTACCGGTACTGCTTCATTTAGAGTATACTCGCACACGAGCTCGATAACATGCCAGCGCGCCGCGGACCCTTCCCCGCCCGTATGGCGTGCCGGTCTGTTGACCGACGTCAGGGACGAAGATATCCTTTCCTTGGCCATCCCAAGCTGTTGGTGCTGGCGGGACGTGATAGTGCTGCGGCAGCCAATGTTGTGCCGGAGTCACTTTGCCTTGCTGGCCCCGCCGCCGCCGCCTTGACCATTCCGCCTCCATCCTCAACAACTCGAGTTCCACACACCCCCCCTTCCCCAGCGGCAATTGTCCTCTCCGCAGGCACTAATTTTTGAGTCTGTTACGCTAGCCTCGTGCTCGCAGATGAGGTGAAACCCTCCCATACCCCCCATACGTAGTGGAGGCCCGCAACCTTGTCGTCGATCTCGGCAACATTGGTCTCGTCTTTGAGCGCACCAGGCACGTTGTCGTCGTTCTTCTGTTGACGGTGAAACCAAATAATGTGGTTCTTGTCCGTTCGTGCTCCCCACTAGCCTCGACCCGGATGCATCTAATTCAGCTCCTGCTTACTTTACCTGTCGCGATGTAGGTCTCGACTAGCTGGAATCTTGGAGCCATTGCCCTAACCTCAACCCCATGGCTTTTCGCGAAGGCCGCTAGAGACGACCCGCCGTCCGAAGTGTCACACTAGGAACCCGAGAAATCTCCTCGGTAGGTGCGATGCTTCTTCGCACTCAATAGACATCGGCCAGGACATTAGCATTCATGCTGGGTCCCTGGCCCCAAATGCCATTCGTCTCTTCAAGTCCGTCCCCCGAAACCTGTTCGTGGAAGGCCCAAGTGTGATCCGGTTCATAATATTGGTAGAGCGCTGTCTACTCACGGACGTTGCGCACTTTCCAGTCCGGAGCGCTGAACCCGCTCTCGAGGCGTGTGGCTTCGTCTTGCATACGTCCGAGACAGGACTGCTGGGGCTCGTGGCAGGTTGTTGCAAATCCTCCCTGGCTGTAACTTGTGGCTGCCGTGGGGCCATGGCCGCTGGTGTCCGAATCCGACCATTTCGAACCTCCCGCATAGGAAAGCTCCCTAGAGACGGATAGCATCTAGGCTGACTCCACGCATCTTGGCTTGCCTTCTTGCAGGACTTTGAACCTTCTCCTTCCCCCTCGTCGCAGTAGCTGGTTCTATTCAAGATCCGGGCTCGTCGTCCTTGAAGCTCTGCTCGTGCAGTCTCACTGACCGCCGGCCTTTATTTCTAAGCTAACAGAACCAGAAACATAGGCATCGTGGCATCACGTGTCGGCAGCTGGTCGTAGTCTAGAGGGCCATATCTCAAATGTTTCGTCTTCAGTTGACACGCAACCTGATGCGCTATGTCAATTCACGACCCAAACAACACCCTGTTGAAGTCTGCCGGGACTCTGGCGAAGTTTTTCGGCACATGCGCTTTACATAGTCAGCCACATGCTTGGAGATATTTTACCTTTGCAGCGTAACGTTAGATTCTACTTGATTTTCTACACGCCATTTAGGCTACCGTAGTTGAAAGTTGCACACTCTTTTTCATGTAATAATAAGTAGATTCTGTTTAGATTAGAGTTGCCCTAGCGGTTGGGTCCCTTGTTTCCAGGTAGACTTTCACCTTCCGTTTGCTCATCCCTTCCCAATTCTCTTACAGGCATGCCTGCTTTTTCAGCCTCGGCGGGTTTCTCATCATATCCAGTTGGCCTTCCATTTTCCGTTGGCTGATTTCCCCAACTTTGTTATAGGCATGCCTGCTCCTTCGGTGTCGGCAGGTTTCCTATGTTTTCTTGTCTGAAGAGCGTTTAGGATCTTCTCCTTCCGTCCCACCCTCCTCGTGCTTAGCCGCGTAGCCAGGCTCATCCGAATTTTTGCCTGCTGCGGATCAAACCAGCATTTAATGGTGTTCAGGGGATACCACTCTTGAATAAACTCCTCCACCTTTACCTCGTTCGGTTCCTCCGCCTTAACGCGCCTTACAAACTCCCCTACCTCACTTTGATCGAGAACAACTGCAGCCCGTAGCAAGCCTGATGGCTCCTCCGTGAGGATACTTTCCTTGATGCGAGCATATACGAATAGCATAATGGTACATGCAAGCATTAGCCCTAGTATGCCCACGATCGCCCACGCCAGAGGCTGATATACATATAAGCGTGTCACCGCCGTGGAAAGTATAGCCTGTGCCGGAAGTTTCATTAGCCCACCGAGAGGTTGGAATAATGTGTTAATAGCTAACGCTGCTAAAAGCGTAGCGTATAAGCTCTCAGTCGTGTTACGTATTAAGCTTGTGTCAAACTGGTTGCCAGAGGTTTGTCTCCTTGCAGCTGATAGGACTGCTAAGCCGAAGGCGTCAACCGAAGTAGCACTGGCAGGGTCGAAAGTGTTATAGCTGTGAAGGGTATCTTCTAGCGTCTCGTACAGTTCGGGGCGGACCCCCTTTTGCTTGGATACGTTAAAGCTGATAAAGGATGGTAGGCTATCCGGTTTAATAGCCTGGACGAGCGATCCATTGCTTTCGTAGTAGTGGGCGATGCAAGATATCAAGCTCGTGCTGCTAAGACCAATAGGCGAGGGTTTATTATAGTAACCCGTGACGATATCAATCCGCCCATAAGTAGAGCCATTACATGAGGGAACGACCCAACTATGTGAGTAGGACGGAGTAGTGTTACTAATGGCTAAAGACGGCGAGATAAAGCAGCCACGGTCCGTTG
The DNA here is from genome assembly GCA_024340155.1 of Tolypocladium pustulatum. Classification (NCBI taxonomy): domain Eukaryota; kingdom Fungi; phylum Ascomycota; class Sordariomycetes; order Hypocreales; family Ophiocordycipitaceae; genus Tolypocladium; species Tolypocladium pustulatum. The sequence continues at coordinate 225,912 of JALHBY010000249.1, read as the reverse complement.
CTGACATGGTAAGGATCCCGTTTGTGAAGTTAGGGGTATAAGTCGGGGTTAGGCAATCGAGATAGGCCGAGTATGCGGTTGCATTGTCGAGCGTTAAGTTTCCCTGATGACTCTTGTCCGTTTCGTTAAAGGGAAGGAAAGCATATTCTGCTGTCATCCAGGCTGGGGGTTTGGAATCGTAGGCCTGGATCGCATTCGCGAGATCAATAGCGGGCCGCAGACTCGTGGAGCCTGTAAGCGCTGATTCATTGAACGCGCTCGTTGGGAAGATAGGAATACTACTTACGCTAGTGGAAGCGATAGTCGTGAAAAGATGAGACGTCAATGGTACTAAACCTAGCGACGTAATTAGGTTCAATAATGAGGCCACGCCAATCAGACGATGCTTGTTCCTGAAACGCTATAATCTATCTATATAAGGACGGTTCGGAGCCATAGTCGAGCAATATAGTTCGCTTGGCGCTTTGAGAGGTGTTTTCTGGTCTGTGAAGGTCGACGTATGGTTGACGATCTGCTGTTGCGTCCACGGCAGTCGTCCACATTGTCTCGAAAATATTCATTATGAACGTTGGTAATGTGGTCCAGAGTAAGCGGTAGTCTTGCGCACTATGCAGTCGAGTGGCTGTTCACCGGACCACATGACTCCCGCGACAGTGCTATCGAGCTTGTTAGGCACTGTCGGCTTTGTAGGTGAACGTCGAGGAACCCATATCTCATGGTATCACCATCCTTGACGAAACCGATTATATGGGCGCTAAAGCTTATAACGCCAAACGGATCGAGGCCGCTGCGGTCCATGTCAAGAACGTATTCGCCCCCGGAGGATACAACGCGCAAGCTTTCATCGTAGAACTTCCGGGGGCTTGTTGGTGAGCCGTCTTCCACCGCTCGCAATAATGTCTCGCGCATGACTTGAGTCCTTTCTTGAAACGAACCATGTACCATGGTCAGCAGGCGCTGCTTCCTATCGATTCTCCAACTTGGTGACAGTTTGAGGCCATTCAGGATAGACTTATGCATGTAACCGAAGGGCTTAGGGTACCCTTCGATCATGAAGTAGTAGTAGTCTTGCATCCAAGCTCAATATATACTAGGATCGTGCAAGTAATTTAGCTATCTGGAGATGCCAACTTTTGAATTTGCGAGATAACTCTCTATGAGAAGAAGCCATACGCTGCTTCCATTCATAGTGAGATGCAACTCACGTGTCAACCAGTTTCACAAGCGCGAGCCAGCTGAAAGGCTTTGTTGACCTGATGTAGATCGGCCTCATTGTGCTTCTCGAAGAATCTCTATACGTGCGACTACTTGTCCTTGAGGTGTTGTTGCGTTGTGAGGAGGACTGCGCGGCCGTTCTGTCGCCGCAATCATGTGTTTGTGGAGTTCGGAAGCAACGACTCCATCTAAGTATCCCCGCAATAAGGTCAAATCGGCCTCCCTATCACGTGCGCGCCAAGCCGAAACGTTTGACTGTCCAGCATACCAAGCCGCGCCGCAGTCCCCAGGGTACGCAGCTAGTACTTGGCTCGCTCCAGCTCGCTACTTCGCGGAGCAAAAACATCGAAAGCCACAATCATCCAATATATCATGGTGACCGGAGAGGACGCTAAAGCGCCATGCTGGGGTGACCGGAGAGGATAGGTCGTCTTCCCACTCTAAGCATACTACCTAGTGCGAGATAGATCTCTTCGCTTCCGCAATCATCTCCATCGTAGAGCGCTTGCAACTAAGGGCCAACAAGCATCCATATGTCGGGAAGAGGCATCAGTGTGATCTTAGACCAGACAAGCCTATGTATCTGTCGTCGCGCACAAATCGCGGCAGGGTTCGATTGAAAGGTGTTCATGCTCTCAAGGCGCAAGGTGTACACAGAACTGCAGAAGTTCAATCATTGTCGACTGACGATGCTTACCTTGGGGCAATGCTTGGAATCTATCTTATCCCAAATATGGTTCGCCCTCGAATTCAGCAACCACGAATGGGGCTCTAATGGGAAGGCTGCAGTGCGCAAGAGTACCTACGGCAGGCCGAGAGCCTGGCATTCACGTACCCTAAGCCTGGTTCTTGGCGTATAAACACGGACTTACCAACAAAGCCAGCACAGGCACCCAGTAGCTCCCGTCGCCAACGGCTTGGAGCTGCTGCTAAAGAGTCACCTGGGAGTGCATGTCAAAGTGATCGCAGGCCATTGCCTTTCCTTAGGGCTCGAAAAGCCCAAAGGAACCTGGCTTCATTATGTGGCACTTTGCCTGTATAGATGAAATGCGTTAACCTTCGTATTTTCTCTATATCGAGTACGTTTAACTTTCTCCTATCGCTAGACCTAACGCTCGGCCGCGATAAAGGATAGGTTTGAAGTTAAGAAACCCTAAGGAATATACTCTACCTAGTATATCGTCTAGGTATTTTATTAGGGACGAACAAATATTTAAGAAGCCAAGAGCAACGACTTTATAATAAGATAATAAATAAGTGCCTGCCTAGAAAAATTTAGTAAGCGTCGTAGCTTAACGAGTATTATAGTATTAAACTATATAAGGCAAAAAAGAATTATATTATATAAGTTAGCAAGATAAGGGCAGTAAATAGCCACTGTCTTAAAAAGGTAGGAGGAAATAACTATCCTTAATTAGAAGCTATAAAAAGCTTATAAGTAATAAAAAGCGTATAAGTTACTATCTAATCTTAAGGAATTAGATAGTCCCTTTATATCCTTTTAAAGTCAGGCTATTATTATCTATCTACTTTTCTGTCTCCTATTTTTCTAGGTTAGGGGTCTATACTGTCTCCCCGATAAAGTATTAGGGCTAAACTACTAGTATAGCGCTATAATTTTTATCTTAGTACTACTAGATAACTTAATATACTATTATAGGGTTAGAGTACTACTATAAGATTATCTTATATACTTACTAACCCCCTCTTCTTAATAAAAGAGATTCTTTCTCTAATAAGATTTAGTCTTATTAGTCTATAAAGAGAAAGTAAAGGACTAAATTAAACACTAACTTCTATTCGGTACTATCCTTACTACCTAACTATTATACTATAACCTCTATCTTTTTATAGAGGCATTATATATAATAGCCTAATAAAGGTTAAAAACAGTACTTAACCCCCCTATAATATTCATGCCCCTCTTATAATATTACACTTCAAAGCCCGGTTATACTAATCGCGATTTAACTAAACGTGCCGAGCAGGGCATTAGGATATAGTGGCGAAGAGCCAAATGGGGGCCGCTTAAACCGCGGGGGCACGCGGTGCTTAATCTAATCTGCACGCCGACTTGCCGAGGCCTTCCCGAGCGTCGGCATTAATCCTGGGTCTGGACCCTGGACACGAAGCTACCTTACCTACCCTCCCTCATGACGTTTCCCTCTTCAACAGCCTCCCAAAAACCTGACCACCAATCGACCTATTCTGGCCCGATGGATATCTTCTTCCTGACAGATCTTGAACGAGCGACCTGAAGCCTTCGACCTTCGTTCTTCTGCGCCCATCCCCGAGACGCAAGATGCGGGGTGGCGCGGCGCTCAATGGACCTCGGCGCCGCCTGCGGATAGCCGCTTCTTACCCGCGCGGCAGGGTTTTCGCCAGATCCGCTCGCTCGAGGACGGGGCAGGCTGTGTCATGTCCTGCTGCGTTCCACAGCGGGCCCCGAATGCTCCCAGTGATGTCCTCAAGGCCGACCGCCTGCACCGCATGTCAATATAAGCTGCGATCGTTTGCGACGGTCGCGGACCGGGCGCCGCGCGGTGGTGGGCCGTTGGAGGAGTACGACAGACGGGTGGAGGCTGGAATACTGCGAAACGACGAGCACCAGAGAGGTAGGTTGTGGAGACAAGAGTAAAGGTCTCTGAGAGGTGGCTGACACTTTGTTCCAGGCATCATCGAGAGCCTTGAGCATCTCCACAATGAACTCGCGGACTACGATGCCCCGCCCGTCATCCATCCCAGCCTCGACATCTTGAAGCCTGCCAAGAAGTCCGTCCTCTCATCGCTCTTTGGAAAGAGTACCCGCGCACAGTCGACCATCGGCGAGATCCCAGCCAACCTACCTCGAGGCTTGTATCTCTTTGGCGATGTGGGCAGCGGCAAGACCATGCTCATGGACCTTTTCTACGATACTCTGCCTGCATCGGTCAAGACAAAGACGCGCATACATTTTCACAACTTCATGCAGGACGTCCACAAGCGGCTGCACAAGATGAAGATAGAGCATGGCAGTGACGCTGACGCTGTACCATTTGTGGCCGCAGATATTGCCGAGCAAGGCAACGTACTCTGCTTTGACGAATTCCAGTGTACAGACGTGGCTGATGCCATGATTCTCAGAAGGTGCGTAAAGCGATGATAACAAGCTGGACATGCTGGGGAGCCTCCGGCTAATGTTTGTGAAAGGCTTCTAGAGTGCCTCATGTCTCATGGTGTGGTGCTGGTCACTACCTCGAACCGGCAGCCCGATGACCTGTACAAGAACGGAATTCAGCGGGAGTCCTTCATCCCCGCGATTAAGCTCTTAAAGAGCCGGCTACACGTCATTAACCTGGATTCGCCTACAGACTACCGCAAGATCCCGAGACCGCCGTCTGGGGTCTACCACACGCCGCTCGACAAGCATGCTAGCTCGCATGCCGAGAAGTGGTTCCGATTCCTGGGCGACTCGGAGAACTTTGCCCCGCATCCAGAGACACAAAGAGTCTGGGGTCGAGAGATATACGTACCGCGCGTTAGCGGGCGGTGTGCGTCGTTCACGTTTGACGAGCTCATTGGCAAACCCAAGTCGGCGGCGGACTACCTTGAGCTCGTCCGCAGCTATGATGCCTTCATCGTCACCGACGTCCCAGGGATGACGATACGGGAGCGCGACCTGGCGCGCAGATTTATCACCTTCATCGACGCCGTCTACGAGGGCAACGCAAAGCTCGTTCTTACGACCGAGAAGCCGCTCACTGAGCTCTTCGTCTCGCGCGACGAGATAGCAGAGAGTCTACTGCAGGAGAATCCCCAAGCCAAGCGTGGAAAGAAGGAGGCTGACAGGGTCTTGGGCGACATCATGGAGGACCCGGAGAGCAATGCCGAGAAGCTCGCGAGTTCGAACCTGTTCGCAGGTGAAGAGGAAGCGTTTGCATTCGCCAGAGCACTGAGCCGGCTGAGCCATATGGAGAGCAAGGAGTGGGTCGAGCGTGGCATGGGTCTGGAGAGCCAGGGTGGAAAGGAGGACAGGGACAACTGGTCGAAGGCGCGGAGCCGACAAATGGAGGACTCGATGTAGGCAAGCAGAGACGGGAGGAGGACGTGTGCATTATACCCTGGGCGTGTAACTTACCACTCATGTGCGTGTCACCAGCATCGACTAGCGTGCGACGTTGCGGAGCGTGGGACTTGCTTGTATAAATGGACATAGAAGGAGAAGGATACTCAGAGGGTCACCAATGCCATTACCATCGACAATCCAAGAAGGGGAAAAAAGAGTTCGCTTTTGGCACCACAATGCGTACAGCTCTTCCCCCGAAATTCAATGCTCGACCGTGTCATCAACATACCAGGTCCCTGGGCCCCATACACATTTGATTAGCGGCGCTCTCGGCTGCTGGGGTATTGCGTGCTGAGGTAAATAAGTCAGACACTCAGATTAGGCTTTGGCAATGCTGCACTATCTACAAATTACGTGCGGGTCCCGGTTTAGACTTGTAGATGGCTTTGACATTGATGCTATGTTTGAGGGGCGCTGGGGCAAGTGGAAACATGCACACGCAACCTGTCTGGCGTCTCTGGCCAAGTCCGGCGTAGACCCGTCATCAACAATCAAGATGCCGGTCAACGAAGCAGATCCATTGTCAACGGGTCTCCCGGGCGGCAACGGACGAGGGTGCGCCGGGCGTGGGTCGAGCTCCGGCTGCCGATGCGGGATCCACTCCCGATCACCGCCGGCTTTGCAGCAGCACGAAAGTCATGAGAGAACCCAAAGGCTCGCTCGTCACCAGTGCTGCTACCCGACGGGATGCGTGCGGTGCGCCACACGCCACGTGCTTGAGCCGCCAGAGGGATCATAGTTTTGTAGACGCTTGGCGGTACACGGCGCCCAGCAAATTGAAATCAGCTTGCTAGCAAAAGTCGTTGATTTTGGGTGAGATTGTTTTTTCAGCAGTATTTGGAGGCCATCCATTGGGCTGCCATGTACGCCTTGCGCACTTACAGACTCAGCTTGTCGCCTTCAAGGACAGACATGCAGCACACAAGAGCTTGCGACGGAAAAGAGCGCCTACCCTGCGTAGTATCACTCGCATCGTACGGGAATGTCGGATATGGTAGGACCGCGTACGTGCTCAAACATGCGCTTGGACACGCAGATAGAAGAGCGGCTGATTGGTTGCTATTCGCAGCTGAAAAAATGGAAATGTCGCTCACGGACAATTGTCCATTTTGGAGACGCGGAGGTAGCCGATCAGCTTGGCTAACACGGCCTGCGACTAAGCATCTTACCTGAAAAGGGCTCCTGCACAGCCCAACGCGAATGCTATTCATCATGTCTGGTCTTGCGAGGATTGCCCTTTGGGGTGGCCAAGCCAATGCCTGCGTCACTGCCTGCTTGTCCCTCTTCATGTTGTCATCGCGTCGCCCAACAGAATTGACGTCAGCGAGCCGCAATTACCATGTTGCTTGTCTCTTAAATTATCCAGCATGACCGCGGTGGTTCGAAACATGTCATGTTCGCACGGAAAATCCCCATCAAATTTGTGATAGCTGATCAAAATGTCTTTCGTCCAGGAACAACCGATGGCGGGACAAACACTAACATCGCGTCCCCGCGGATCTCACAGTCCGCATGGATCAACCAGCGAGCTCCTTTGTTCTCTTTACACGTCCTCTTTGCCCAAAGTTTCCCCATGTGCACTCAACCAAGTCTCCATCTTCTTTGCACTGTTAAAGCATGTCAAGTTTTCATTCAGACTATGCATACTTATTATGTTTGCAGCGTCCTACAGAACCCATGTCTTGAAGCGGCCCTGCACCCGCGGGGTGGCGGCTCTGGTGACGCAAGTGGTGAACAATACAAAAGGCTGTCGGAGCCAATGCTAAATAATATCCAAAAGATCAATGGTACGTGAGGATCGATCACTCGAGATTTGGGAATCAAGCAGTAAGCTGCGCCTGTAAACGCCTATCTAGTGACGCAAGCTTTTCGCTGCTTCGCGCCAGTGACATGGCGAGGCGCGCTGTCAATCGAAATCTACTCGTAAAAGCTTCATCGCATCACACGTCACAGATAGTTTCTAGTCTAGCTCCGAGGTAGCAGGTGACGACAATGTCAAACAAAAGCCTGCTGTGCTGAAAGTAATAAAGCTTGAAACACCCGTTGCGGCAAACCTGGTCAGCTCGGTCCCTTCATGCAACTGGGTTGCGATAGCACACAAAGTGGCTCGATGTGGAGGGAGAAGAAAAAACCCATCGACTGATACTCGTATGGAATCTCGAAAGGAGGCAGTTTGAAGTTCACCGTGCAGCGCTGCCAAAGCGGACTGTTGTGTTTCATGGCATACTTTGCGCTCGGCCAGGAGGTTGAGGTGTAAGGCGCGTGCCCAGGCTGGGGATTTTTCGGCTCTCGGTATCCGTAGATGCGCCTAACAGGTTGCACAGCGGCAACATCGACGAGATGCTGCCGACCCTGCCGGGTCCTTTTGGGCGATAAGGTCTCATCTCGGTGATGATAATCCGCTAGCCGAGAACGGCAATAATGGACTGGGGATGGGCGGCGGCGCCAACGGTGATCGTGCGCGTTTCATGGCTTGCCAGGGCTGCGATGGTTCGAGAACCGAGCGACCGATAGACCTTCATCTTGCTTGCGCGCTGCGGCGTGGTCCGTGGATGCTGTGAAGAAAGTCGCATGGAACAGTGTCGCAGCCCGACTCTGGCGCTCGCGAGGCCTTGATGCAAGGGAGGGATGCGCTTCAGAACTAGTGACAAACAGGGCGACATGTTGGAGAAATACTGGCAGTAGCCATGAGGAGTCGGTGAGAATGTGCGCTGTACGAGTAGTCAAGAAGATGTTTCTATTGGGTCTGAGAGCCAGGAGAATTGAGGGCGGATGGGCAGCGCAGTCGTGGCCAAGGGGTGCCACCTGGCAAACAAGCTCATCAGCGGTCAGATTTGTGAATGAGGCTTGCAGACACGGTCGGGGCGGATGCGCGCATGTGCGCATGCATGCGGGTGACAACCATTGTGGCATTTGTGATGATGACGAGCCCTGCGCCAAACCCTGCAGTGTAACTCGTCTATTCCGAGGAGGCAGCACGATGCTCAAGAACAGCGAGGGCGGAGAGGGCAGGCTGCTCACCGCCGCAACGACAGAGGACCCTCGTGAATCGTGACCATTCCAGCAGCCTAGGAAAGGGCAACAGAGCTACTATCTGTATGAGTCCCTTCTCGTGGTGAGGGAGACCATCATGTATCGCATCGTTGGCGAGGGCAGCGTTGTGATCAGGGCCGTTGGTTGTGATGAGGGGGTCTTGAGTGGAGTGCATAACCCCGTTGGATTGGCCCGTTGGGGACCGTGTTCCTGACTAGCAATCTCGTTTGAATCCCACGGCCAATCACAGCGGCTCTGCCCCTGGCGCTCGGGGGACTGCGGCGGCACAGACCTCAGCAGGGGCCCCTTGGAGGTCCTATTCCGGGCCTTTGGCTACGCTGGGACGCTGGGACGCCGCTTTAGAGGAGCCGAGGTGGGCTGACGGGGTAAGATGATGATGTGCAGGATTGCACGGTACCTGGTTGGGAATATGCAGAGATACGAGCTTGCACAAGGCAAAGGGTCTGCTAGTACTCCGTAGAGTCGTCGTCAACGCCCGTGAGCAGGCAGCGTTCAGCGACGCGCGTGGCATGGACTTTCCTTGCCATCTGGCGTCTCGCCTGGGGACCCGAACGCCAGGTCCAAAAACCTAACGTCCGTCTGTCTGGTGGTTCGGTTGCTGGGTGTCGGATTATAGAGAGCGTCAATCGCTGATGGCGAGCCAACACAATCGAGCCCCCCACCGACGGGCAGGCTCTTCGATATGACAAGACGCATGATGAATTATGTACGGAGTATGTAATAATTGTTCGTACGAATGGCCACATTTTCCTCTGTGCTTGCCAAGTGATCACGACTGCATCTCGCTGGCCACCTAAGAGCGGCTCCCACACTAGGCTTGTTGTAGGCATCCTCGAGATCACCACCCCTGCTGCGTCTCCACGCTCTCCCCGATCCCAGCAACCACGTCCCCACTTTGGGTAATTGACGATGGCCAAGGCCAGTCATCAACTGATGCGAGGTGTTATGCTGCGCTACGAGTGCCTGCGGAGTGCGGGTACTGTGCTGTATTACGAGGACCTCGCACCTCGCACCTGGCTGCGGCTGGCGCTAATACTCGTACTTCGCCCTCACCCCGGCGACGGCCTCTCTTCCCCCCTCTTCTTCCTACACCATCGCCGTCCATCGCTCAAATCAGCAGCTGCCTCGTCCAGGGTGAATCTGCGAGTGCGTGCGCGCGCAAACGTGTGACAGTGTCGAGAGCCTCCCGTGCTGTGTGCGCCGGTTCGCTCGTTACATTCTTTTCTCCCCCTCTTCCTCGTCCAAGAAGACGATCGAAAACAGACCCGACGACACCATTGCGGTAGCGTGCCAGTCTCGCTTCGCCCTCATCGGCTCGCACCGTCTTCTCAACGTCTTTCACTCGCTTGGCAACAGGTCCAACTGCACTTCCTTCTTTCTCCCCATCGGTCGTCGCCTTCTGAGACAGTGTCGCACCGCTCCGTGCAAAAAAAACTTCCGGGTCGATAGTCGGCCAATACATTCTCTTCTCCCTCGATTCTCGCCGTCCTCACATTCCAGTCGGCGCCCCACACCCAGCCTCTCCCGGCCGTCGACGATATATTCCTAGAGCACGAGACCGCACAGGTGCGGCCGACATCGCCGTGCTCCCCGGCCAACGACTTCTATTTTCCGACTCGCGAGTCCCAGCGACTACCCACAAGATGCCGCACCAGCACCACCATCGGCATCTACACGATCGCCGCGACTTCATAGACGACCTTGGCGATTGGGTTGACAAGATCAACCCCTTCAACCCTGACAATGGTTCCGGTGGAAACAGTCAGAAAGACCAAGGCGGTAATGGTAGGTGACTCCTTGCCAGCGTCGAAGATTGTTGCTGGTCCGCAATGGGGTTTCGTTTGCCATGGGGAGCTAACATGCTGGAAAGGAGGCCCCGCTACTGTCGTTCACACCATCTACAAGACCATGGCTCCGTCCTTCAGCGGCCCCATCGCTGGCTATTCGACCTTGAGGGAGGACAATAGCCCGCCACCCTCCCAGGCTCCCAAGCAGGACCCGGCGCCAACCACGTCCCCTAAGCCCCAACCGAAACCAACCACGACCTCTCGTGAGGACATGACAACGACTGCCTTGCCTACTGTGATTCACGAGTCCAGCATGACATTGTCAAGCTCGCTCGATGGCGTCCTCGCCAAGGAGACTGCCCAAGCCCCTATGTCGTCAACTACGGATCTTGGTGCTATGCAACCCTCTAGCTCTCAGAGTGCGCTTTCTCCCAGCTCAACTGCGGATGCATCAACGGGAGATAGCAGCGCCGATGCGGGAACCAGCCCTGGAGCCAAGGCTGGCATTGCATTTGGCGTTCTTGGTGGAGTCCTCGCGGTGGGCTTGCTCGTCTTCTTTCTGTTCAATCGCCGCCGCAAGCAGGCTGCTGAGCGCCAGCAGCTCGAGAACGACAACGAGAAGCTCCACGGACCCGTGGGAGCCGGAGCGGCGCCTTTCGACACTATGTCGAGTCGAAGCGATCCCAGGGCGCCGCGCATTAGCCTGCGACCTGTCACGCAGTTTTTGCCCAACTGGAACGGCTTTGACAAGCGTACAAGCAAGAGCGCCGCCATGTCCCTCGCTCCGGCTGCCGCCGCTACAACGCGCGCCCCTGGCGGGAGCGCATGGGAACGCCCAGGTACCAGCCAGAGCACCAACCCTGCCAACCCATTTGGCAATCAGGCTGAACGCGTACCGGACCCTATCGCTGAGGAGCAGAGCCGCAGCGGCCCGACTTCCCCCTCGGCTACGGTAGGCGGAAAGACACCGGCTTTCGACAGCCCTGAAGATCCCCTGACTGCCAACGGGCCTGCCATCGCTGCAGGTGCCATTGCGGGAACTGCTGTCGCTGCCGGCTTGGGAGCTGCTGCCATGTCGCGTAAGGCGTCGATGCGCAGGGGTGGCCCCAAGAACGTCGACCTGACCTTGCCTCAACACCCTGGCGTAGCGCCGCCCAGTCCTGCCGGAACTGAGTTCAGTGTAACTTCAGTCTCTCCAGGCTATGCCCCTCCGCCTTCCAACGGTGCGGCTGCCATTGCAGCAGCCGGCGGCCCCCAAAACTCCAGTGTCCACCGCGTTCAGCTTGACTTTACGCCTACACTCGAGGACGAGATGCAGCTGCGAGCCGGCGAATTGGTTCGCTTGCTTCACGAGTACGACGATGGATGGGTGAGTTCCACTTAAACACAGACAGAAACCACGACTTGTCGCTAACCACCATTGCAGGCTCTTGCCATCCGATTGGACCGCTCCAAGCAAGGTGTCGTGCCTCGGACATGTCTGTCGACCCGCCCTGTTAAGCCACGGCCCCCTCCCGGTGCTCCTCGGCCCGGGCCTCCCGTGAACCCTCAGGGTCATGCCAGAGGACCCAGTTTCACCAACGGCCCGCCACCGATGGCGGGCCAAGCCATGCCGCCTGGCAGCCGCCCTGGCCTCCCCGAGTCTCCTTCTCGCCCAAGGATGGTGCCCGGCCCCTCTCGACTTGCTTCACCAGCTGGGCTTGGTGGGCGTGCTCAGTCCCCAATGGGTCGCCCCATGAGCCCAGCTGGACGCCCCATGAGCCCTGGTCCCAGAGCTCAGTCTCCAGGACCGAGATACCAGGAACCTCTCGCCGGTCGACCTCAAAGTCCCGGCGGCATGAACAGGCGAATGAGCCCTCCCGGACCCAGTCCCATGAATCCAGCGCAGACTTTCAGCCAAGAGTCTCCGCCGGGTCCCCCAACGGGACCTGTCGGCAGAAAGCCAGTGCCTGGTCAGGCTTACTGAAGGAAGCCAATACTCTCAGCTTTCTGATTTAGCGTATTGGTTTTCTGCAGCCTTGGGGAGTCGAGGGCGTGATCTGGGATAGAACCGGGACCGGCGTTGCGATGCATGGTGTGAGATGGATACCGCACGGCTTCTTTCTCGCGGCCTGTGGACTTAGACAATCATTGGGAACACCATCTGGAGCATTTTCGATTTTCTCGTCACTCCTTATCCCTATTTTGGAATTTTTTCTTCCTCGGAGCCTCTTTGGGCAAGCCGAGTTTCTCTGTTGATATTTTCTTCACATATCGGCCCCGTAACCCTCTGATCGTGGCGAACGACGGAGGCACCCCCCGTCGAACAACAGCACCGAACGTCACCAACTGCATAAGCGACGGTTCTAACAGCAAGAAGCCTGACTAGGCCATTGAGCCCGCCGCTAACATGGATTTAAATGTTTCGGCTGGGTCGAATCATTTGTACGACGGGCGGAGCAGGATTTAGCTCGTTGCTACGATTTTGAGTGGGATACTTGACGGGGTCTGGTGCGCACTCCCAAGGAAGTAGGAGAGGTGGACACCATGTTGACGATCAAGATGAAAGTTATCCATTTGAGCCTGTCAAGTCTTTCCCTCCCTGGTGCTTAGTGATGGCTTGCTATGCTTGGCGTATGCCTCGGCTTGCTGCAGTGTCAAGACGTGCTCGTCACGAGCAAGGACAGTAATGCACGCCCCAACTACGTAGATATCATGGCGTTGTGTATGATCCCGTAGCTCGAAAGTTTCAAGAGACAAACTTGCCTCCGCAGCCACCGCACACGTCTCCTGCCGACTCCACCACAGCGTCCGGCCCGATATAATCCTTGGCAACAGCAGAGAGTTCAGAAACCGTGAGGCACCTCAAGCCACACACGGCACACAAGCGCGATATTCCTGGTGCCATTATGGCAAGTCCAGTGGCCGCGCAGGTGGCTGGTCAGCGGCTTCGTTAGTAGTCTGACTGCCACGCGACGAAGGAGACTCACCAAACGAATGCCCGTTTTCACACGTCGAGTCTTGGCCAGACATGTGCAGCCGGCTTTCGCAGTAGGCACAGCGCTGTTGCGCTATTACGTCTTTGAATAAGTCGCGTAGGGGACTTTGGTGGATCGGAGAAATGACCGTCTCGGCTGGCGCAACGCCTGGAGCGTTCCCTTGATTCCCGTAGTAGGCTTCCCAGAGCCTTCCTTCTGTCGTAAGAGTCCTTGCAACGCCTTTCTGGTGTGTTAACGTCTCCTTGGTCGGGCCTCGTTGTCCGAAGAGTAACTTTGACCGAGGGCGGCGTTGGGGGTATTGGGTACTGTGCTTTGTTACTAGCACAGCAGTAGAGCCGCCTCCCGGAGGGGCTGCCATGCCCCAAAATCGAAAACGGTGCGGATGAACCTGTGACATGGCTGCTTCATCTTCCGGAAAGTCAGCGTCCAGGTCTTCCGAGTCTGAATCAGATTCAAGGCCTTCCATTGCGGCCAATCTGGGCACCAGCCGAGTCGTTTGTCGCCTGACAGACTTGGCCCATTTCGGAAAGGGAACACGATCCTCGGATACGTTCGTCTGATACCAATCTTGATTCGTCGCGGTCGCGGAAAGTCTGACCAAGGAGTACTCTGGGGCAGGCGACTTGTCGTCGAGATTGGGAAGATGAATTACGAGCCCTATATAATTCATCAGAATGTCGACGGTGAAAAGCACTAGGCTCTGCGCACCAGTTATCGGATTGGTTGATAACTCATCCTCTGTGGCGTACAAGGACGAACACTGCCCAGCTGAATGAGGCGCCATGGGCCTGCTCGAGGCGCCGCAGAGGTCGACCTGAAATGGCTTGGGTACGAATGGAGTCGCAATTATGCCACGCGCCATCTGGCTGTCACCATCAGGCCAGATCTTTCGATCTATTAGTACGCAACCCGAAATGACCCTTAGCAGCGACCTACAGCGTCTTCCCACTCGATGAAAGCATCGGCGCCGAGGGGCATGCAAATTGCCGTCGTGTCGGCCTGATCCAGGCGAACTGTCGGATCTTGGCCCTTGTTCCATTCGCCATGAACATGCACCCGGCGAAACCCAACATGGTTGTTTGTGATATATGCCAATGTCGCTGTGCGAGATTCTGGCGACACAAGCCATGGGCTCCATTTGAGAGAGAAACCACTGCCATCTGGAACGAAATCGGGGTTCTCTTCATCCACCACCTGCATGGGATGTTAGAGCTGCGAAAAGAATGAAGAGTTCAGGGGCAAACGAAACCTTATGAGGGCCTTTGCTGTCGAATCTTGCCAGCTCGCAAATCTCCCAAGCCGACTGTTCCCCTGTCGAGCCCTCCTGCACCGGCTCCCTGGTACCGAACTGCACACTCATTATGACAATCTCTCTAGAATCGTTTGCATAAGCTAGCAGACTTCTGCCAGGTAGAATTTCACGGGCCCACGAGAAAGAAACAATCCGCTCATCCATTTCGCGGAAGCCGCGCACGGCATCTCCATCTGGTATAGGCAGTAGGGCGCCCAGTCCCCAAAGAAACCTCCATTTCTTGAATGTGCGACTCGTCGCGCTGGATACCATGGTAGATCCGGCATCGACGTGCTCGCCAAGCGTGACGATGCTGCCGTTGGTCGCCAAAGCCGTCAGCACTGGCCGTAGATTCTGACCCAGCCCATTCGGCGACCACTCGACTCTCACGATCTGGCCAAGAGCCGCACCCGAGCCAGTGACGGGGCCTTTGCCCACACCGCCGAAAGAAAATTCCTCTATGATCTTGGGACCCGGCAATCTGACGCCAGCAGCAGAGCACAGCTTGGCATTTATGGACGCTTCGGGGCGAATAATGCCTGAAGCTTGAAGGGACACGGAAAACTGATGGCGCATCTGGTCTTCGTCTGGAGCGTCATCGCCAGTCCTGTCTTTAGGGTAGTCGGGCAAGAAAACATATATAGCGTCGTCGAAGGCAACTGCCAGCTCGGCATCGCACGACCATGCGAGAGCGTGCGGTGCCAGTGGACGAAACCTGAAATCCAGAGTCTCCAACGGAAGAGCCTGTGAGGAGCAAGTCAGTCAGGATTATGGAGCTCCAAGTCAGGCTCTGCCGCGGCCGGGTAAGAGTCTGCAGCTCGAGATACAGAGAGCAGCTGCACAGAAAGGGGCGGCGATTTCTCAGGGTGCAGCTGGATCGGCACCAACGAGGTCGATTTGCCAGACGACCGCGAGGCATGTAAGGCTCACCTTGGATCGGTCCATCATACCGCGTCGCTCAACTCTCGTAGAGGGAGAGGAGATCGCAGGCGTAAAAATGTGTCCATTACCCAGATGTCTTTAGCGCGTACCATGAAGCATCGCTCAAGTGACTGAACCATCACTTACGGGGAGTGCACGCTCAAGCTTGATGGAATGCAAGATGATGCCTCAATGAAAGGAAAATGGTGCTGACTAAGCCTTCTCGACAACCATGGAAATCTCAACACCTCGCACAGCATGCCATGTGTTACAGGTGTGGTTCATTTCGTCTACGATCAATGATAACAGTGTATACGCAGAATACTTGGAGCTTCAACCCCACGGAACCTCTCCTTCCCACAGAAAAACTCCTTACCGTCCATCCATCTCAGTCCTGTGCAGCCCCCGGACCTTTGCATACACAATTGCAGTCCGCGTCTCGGATGCGGGTGGGCTTTCCGGCCTGCGAAGTAAGACCAAGTCCCTCTGCGACGGTGGAGCGGCATGGAAAGCCGCCGGTTCGTAGCCGCGGCGACCCACGCTTTGACCTTCATTATGCTCCGGCACTCGAACACAAGCTGTGCAGCGGCGGTATAGTCCCTGGAGGTGTCTCACGCGTTATGATCGAGTTTTGAATCTGGCATTCACCCATCACGCATGGTCTTCGACATACTCTATCCCTCCAGAAACGATCCCAGACTCCAAAGAAGAGCGCAGCTCGCCAGCGCAGTGGCGCCAACAACCTTCTTCGACCACCAGTTGTCGTCGGTAAGAGCGGTGGCACCTTGAACTCTCTTGGCCGGCTCCGTGAGCACAGTGGCTGGCGTCATCGTGATATTCTTGCGGGATGACTCGTCCTCAGTCTCCTTCTCCCGCAGCAGAGTAATCGTCTTGCTCAATCTCAGGAGCTCCTCCTCGAGAGCCGAGTCCTTGGCTCGGTCCACCTCGACGTTTTGGATGTTGCCGAAGAAGTCGGTGATGAGGCGGCTTCGTGCAGCTTCAGCGCCGCCGGGAAAGAGATCGTAGCGGACGCCGGCGTTGGAGTGAATCTTTTCATAATCGTAGCTGTCGAACAGGTCGCCGACCGTCTTCCTGCTGTTCAGATCCTGCACCTGGTTTTCCAGGAACTCCAGATTGTAATATGTGTAGCGATCAATGACGGCGACGCCGACGTCATTGTCAGCATGGTGTGAGTAGGAAGATTGGTCGAGCTCGGAGGATCCGGTCGCGATAATGTTGGGTGAGTAGAGCCGGCTATACATGGTGTTTGCTTGGCAAGTATCGATCATAAATAGGATTTCGTGATATCTGATATCAGGGTCAGCCACAGGAAAAGCGCCGTCGAGGGACTGGCTTATCGTTCCCATACCTCTTCTTCTCCCACATTTGCTCGAATGCATCGGCAAGATCATACGCGCCAATCTCCTCGGCGTCCTGGAACTTCAGAAACTCGTTGCCGCCGTGGCCAGTCATGTACACCAGAATGTTGCTTCGATCGTCGGTCAAGAGGCGTTTGCTCCGGGGCATCTCGGCGCCAACGCGATCGGTCAGCAGGCGGATGAAGTTCTCGACGGTGACTTCGTAGCCACGATAGTCAACCTCGATGTTGTCACCGTACAGGTCCACTGCGCGGTCCGAATTGCTGTAGACGGTGCCGGGGAATGCGTTGCGCGGGTTGCAGGCCATATCGTCGGGCAACATGAGGATGATTTGCGAGTCGGGGATGCCCAGGCGCTTCACGGTGCGGTACATGGAGAGCACATTGGCGAGATGGCGGTAATTGAACCAGAATCGCGAGGTGCACACCAGGACGGCCCAGTTGCTCGTGTGTTCACATACAACGCAGGACGCGAGCATGGCCAAAGCCACGACGGCGGGCAGCTGCATGTCGAAGAGCTTCATCTTGGACTTTGCTTCGTTGATGAGCGAGAGCCCCGAGAAATGGTGAGACGGGTGACGGCTCAAGTGCCACCAAGGGACACGATGCTTCGCGCGGCGCAGTCGTTGGTATGCGAGGGTGACCGATTACTGGGCGAAGCTTACAAATCTGGGGTGACCTATTGCGGCGAGTCGACGGCCTTTCCCACCCCTGCGCTAGCCGCCCGCGTCAAGTGGCGCCAGCCAAGCCTCGCTCCAACATCATCAGCGTGTAAAGCCACCAACAGCGTTTGGGGTGATGCGCAGATCTGCTGTGGACCTTTATTGCAAAAGTTGCATTGCTTTGTATCTCTTGACATTTGTCGCCTGTCGTCCAGCTCCATCTCACTCGCCCCAACGGCCAACTTCTGCCTCGTCCTCGTCCCAGCCCGCATCTCGCTACATCTCTTTGTCAGGGGCTTGAGCACCCGTTCCGTGCTTTCTCGTTGTATTACAGCTACGCCAGATCATTACTCTTCGCTAGCTCAAGGGTATATAATCATGATTCACATCCGTACTGGCCCTCGCAGCAGCAACTCGACCCATCGCAACATCCACAGGGCCATCAAAACATCAAGGCACTCAACGGTCGCCCTGGCCTTCAGTCAGTGTCATCAGTCTCATCGTTCAGCATGTACTCAAGAAATGACGAGCCTGGGTGTGATTCGCCACAGCAGGGGCAAATACCCTCGTCGTCCGAGTCCCAGTCTGGATCCGTAATCTCATACCCACTAAATCGAGAGAATTGAAGCCACGAACGTTCGTCGACATCCCGAGAGGCTGGTACTCGCTTCCAAATGACCGTTTCCTCATCTCGAGTCGATGAAGGATGCCCCTCCTCCGTAGGCGCGGGGGGCAGGGCGCCCAGTCTTGGATGATAGCCGCTGAAGTGGGCCAAGTGATCATCCATGTCATCCTCGTCCAGTTGGTCTGCGTAATCGGAGTCGGAACCGCTACCCTTCCAAGCTCGAATAACGCGGGCGCACCACTTCTTTCCGGACAGAGGCTGAAGGCATCTTGAGTTGGCGATGAAGGACGCAGGTCCGTCGAGATAGAGCCCCTCGTCCTTGAGCATGCCGCTCAGTTCAGCCGACGCCTTCATGCCTGCGTCATCAAAGGGCATGCCGGTTACTTGCAGCTCATCCAAGGTACAACCGAGTTCATGGCTCGCGATATCATGCAGTTCAGACCCTGAGAACGGCAAAAGCGTGTCGGAGAAGTTGACCAGATCCAAGCGCAAGCACGATAGCGATGGGAGCAGTCTCGGCCTGGGATTCTTCTTATCACGGAATGTCGGGTCAAACGGCGCACGAAGGGCCGCCAAGAAGTCGACGATCTGGGTCCAGGTGTAGCATCGAAAGCCTCCACGCACAAGAGGCGTCTCCTTCGGCCTAAGCTGGACCTTGAGCAATTGGTCCTTCTTCAGGTCCGTATGGTAGCACCTGTCAAGCTTGTGCCTGCGGCGCTGATCGTCGTAGTAACGGGCGACGATGCGGAGGGTGACGCGGGTAATCTTGTGGCGGAATTTGGGGCTCAGCTCAGCGAAATGACGGAGTGCATGAGGAGTCGTGAATACAAAATCGTTGCATTCCCACAAATAACGCGTACCCTCAGTATGAAGTGCCTTGCAAGTTGCGAGGAAGTGGATGGAGATCTGATTGCCTCGCGCCTTCTCATTGTCGGACAAATGCTCAGATGTGGTTGGGCACAGCGGATCAATGATAGGATGGGGGCATTTCAATGCGAACTTAAGAATGCGCAAGATGACCTCGGTTGGGAGGTAGGGACGTCCCAGATCATGCGTAGCCCGAGACGAGCGCGTCTTGCGCATTGTCGGGTCCCTGAGCTTGATGTGCGCCTGAGCCACGGGGGACCAGGAGATTCCATTCTCGCGCAAGATCCTCTTAAGCCTCATGTTCTCCTCGGCCAAGGCCTGGTTGGTGCGGCGGAGAGGATTTTGGTATATGGCCTTTGCCTGATCCTCCTTGTCTCGGCACTCCCAAGGGAAGACGGCCTGCTCACTGCACATTAGTACGCATTATTTCTTCACACCAATGCTACCCTGGGGATTAGGAGTTGAGTCTCACCGTTCCGGTCGCCATCTTACTGGCTGATGCTGGCCGACGTCAGAGGCGCCTTCGCCAGAGATCAATGTCCTGCAGCAAATGAAAGACGTCGATGAAGAAGTCACCAAACTGAGGTCAAGCGGCTGTAGAGATGGCGTTGCTGATGATCTCCGACACCCAACTTGAGCGTAAGACTGAGGCTTTGCAGGGGAGGGTGCAGATGAGAGAGGACGTCGAACGACGAATGAGAAAATATCTCAAGCTTGATTGATGGAATGACGCCGTTGGGTAGAGTGGAGTCGATGATAATAAATCGGGGACAGAACAGAAGTGATGCATAAAGACAAGGAGACGGCAAGGCAAGTCGCTCAGAAAAGGGTTTCCTGTGTTGTTTGCAGCCGAGAACAATCAGATTTGGTAACTGTCGTACATGGTTTGCAATCGCCTGGTTCCGCTGCAGGGCTCTTGCAGAGGACCAGAAGCGGCCTAAAGGACGCGCTGGCCGTTCGAGTAAAGATAGGACAGAGGCCAGTCTGGGACTCCGGGCGGTCTCAAGCGGGCGATGCACACGCCCGAGTGACAGACGAGTAAGAATCCTCAGGCGATTGAAAAAGACAAGGATGGCGGCGCCGTCGAAGGGATGGAGGTTCCAAGTCAGGACGTGGAGGAGGGTCCGGATCTGCGGCGGATTGAGCGCAGGCTGCAGTGTCTTAAAGGGTTCAGCCGCTCTTGCTCTGGTCGATTCACTGCGCCGCCCGCCATTTCCTGGCGTGACGCGCGGGGAAAGGCAAACGCCGTACCTGCTCCTACACCACTTGCAGGCTCACCTTCCTCTCAATTCCATGCGGCAAGACGACGCGGAGTCATGTGATGAAGCGGGCAGCGACTCACTGGCGGTACTTTTAGTGGTCCATGTACCCCAACATGCAAGTCAGGGGAAGAACTGGGGACACTGAGGCAGAGGCTTTATTTGCTCGTCGCCAGAATGGATGGCTTGTGCATGCACCAAGTACCTGAACGAGGGCAGAGTCAGAGGAAACACCTAAGGTACCTCCTGCCTTACAGTACCTTACTTCGTGCCTGGGGGCCAGTGGCAGGTACAGCGCCGTTCGAAATGGCCAGCATCTCCCCGGGCCTTTAGGTCGCAATGATTATAGCCTCGTTGCCGTGACTGATGCAGCTTTGATCAAGACCTACCTAGTGAAGCACATTCAAAGTGAAAAGTGTTTGGCAGTGTCGTTGATCCTCACCTTTGTGTCGATGCCATTGCCGACGTGTGCTCCCTGGAACGTCTCTCGCTCCAGAAACTGGTCCCGCGGAGTGCCCATCAGGCAGTATCTAACTTGGCAGAAACCCCCCAATGAAGATTAGTCTTCAAAGCATCATCGTCCGTTCAAGGTACCTTGGCCAATGCAACATGTTGATTGGCGCCTCGTTGCACGTTTGTGCCTGCACCTGCACGGGTAGTTGTAGGTAGGTAGGTGTCTGGGGCGAGGTCTTGTAGCAAACGGTTGACGTCATGATGAGCTTGAGATCGCAGCACGATCCCCCCGCGCCTGGTTGATGGGAGCGAATTCCGGAATGACGGTGCCATCGGGGATTTCTCAGACATATAAAAGCGACCGTGGAAGCATCTGCGGCTTATTTCTTGCGTAGTTCTTTGCAACAACGAGCCAGACCTTTCACCTTGCCATTATTTACATTTGCATTACCACTCTGACTATGTCTTACTCCAACACTTCCGTCGGCGGCAAGACCGCTGATCCTTACAAGAAGGTCAATGAGGATAACCCCGAGCTAGAGACCAAGGTCAATGATTTGGTGGAGTTCATGAAAGGTTGCAAGTTTGGCATGATGACGACCCACGAGGCTGCCACGAGCAATTTGGTTTCTCGTTGCATGGCTCTGGCCTCCACGGTGAGCTACTCTTCTGTGGTCGCTTGTCAATAAGCCTCGAGGTTCACGTAAGCTGACAACGTGTACAACAGGAGGCTGGCGGAATTGATCTCCTCTTCCACACGAACACCGAGTCCGGCAAGACGAATGACGTCTCCAAAGACCCCAATCTCAACGTTTCATTCCTCAACACCTCGGGCGAGTGGGCTTCGATAGCCGGCAGGGCGACCATTGTCGCGGATCGGGACTTGATCAAGAAGCATTACGACCCAACGCTCAAAGCCTGGCTCGGTGACCTCGGTGATGGGAAGCACGATGGCTCCGCGAATGACCCCCGAATTGGCATCATACGCGTCAAAATGAACTCGGCGACTTACTCGCTTGCGTCCAAGAACATAATTGGCCGGCTGGCCGAAGTTGCGCAGGGAACGATTACAGGCAAGCCGGCTCAGGTCAACAACCTGAGAGAAATATCGCCTTCGGACGTTAAGGAGTGGCGTGCCACCCACGGATGAGCGCAAGGGTGCTATGAAAGCATTTTCCATGCAGTCAAGACTTTAGACAGAACAGAGGTCAGGGTGGTTTCAGGCTGATGAAGACGTTGGAAGGAGACTTTAGCATGTGGCACTCAAAGGCGTATGTAGAATCCACGTCGTTATGAAGAAATTCGTTTCTACTGCTGGCCGTACTCTGATTTCCAGAGCCTGTCCCACTTCTCCTTGTCCACAGCAAAGTGTCGTACGTATTCATGCTCCAGCTCATGGGTTCTCCTTCCGAGCAACACCAAGCTGTGGAGCGGGGCACCGAGCTCCTCGTCGGTAGAGCAAAGCTCCTCCAAAGTTCCCGCGACAAATTTCTCGGTCTTGCCTCCAACCCGTGCGGCACCAATGGCGAGGCTGTCACGGGTATACACGCCTTCCTTCTTCTCCTCTTCGATCTCGAGCATTTGCTGTGCGCATTGGCCGACTGTCATGTATCGTGGGGGTTCGTAGATCAACCGTCCTCGGGCCATGTTCTCCAAGCTTTGCTCCTTGACCTTGATATCGACCAGTACAAGGGTATGCAACCCAATGGACCGATTCTCCTTTATCCGGTCATAGAAGGACGCGGGCTTCCACGAATCTGTGAAGAAGACCATGGACACTGTTTGCCCAAAGTTGTATAGTTGCAAGCCGCACGCACCGATGCCCGACATGATGGAGGCGTTGGGCACCGTTGAGACGGGGATGGAAAGCTCCCTGGCTCGGAGGACGAGATCGGTATGTGTCGTTGCGCTTAACACTGGTCAGCTCCTCGCAAACAAGTTTTGCAAGAACGATTGCTCACCCAAAAGGATCGCCAACGACACAAAAGGCCACATCCTCGTTTTGAGCATTGCGTAGAATCTCATCGCTGTTCGACTCGACCATCTCGCGGTCGGCAATCATTATGGACCGTCCATAGTAGGTTTCCTGCTGCAGTCAGCCATGCATGTCCGACGTCGTCGCGATCCGACTTACCAATAGGGATTGGTCGACGAGCAAGATGCTCGTGTATGCCTCGAGGTAGACCCGCGACGCATTCTTGACAACTTCCAATCCCTTGACAGTAATATCGGTCTCGTCAGAGAGGCCGAGGCCAACGAGATACAACATCTTGGCTCGAAGTCGACCGGGTGAGTTGCTTGTCAGATAAAAGATTGAGGGAGGGGCCGTCACCGAATGCCCCGCGGCGGGGCATTTCTTTCTTAGCGGTTTGGATCCCTGAATCCGGCGGACGTCATTGCGCTAAAACGGCCCCAGCTATCTGCAGTGGACCTGAGGTAGACTTAACCCTGCCTTACGCCGCGTCTCCTTCAGCTTTTCGCATTCGAGCCTCTTCAGCGATCCCGCAGCCTCACCCTTCCAGCTCCTTCGCATCCAGCAGCACCACAGATTCGCCACCAATGGCCGACTCTAAGAAAGGGAGCGCCTACGGTGCTCCCGCGGGCGACACCGACTTCCGGAAAAACTGGGATATGGAGGAATATGCCGCCAAGGGCAAGGAGCGCGAAGCAAAGGAAAAGGAGGAAGCCAAGGCGCGGTACGAGGCGAAGCTTGCGGGCAAGAAATACTACAAGCCCATGACGGGTGACGAAACGTACACGTCGGCGCGACGCAATGTTCTCGACCTCAGTGCGCAGGTCGGCAAGACGCAGCTCGTGCCCGCCGGCGCCGGCGTTGGCAAGCGAGGGCGGAGCGCCGGCTTCTATTGCGAAGCTTGCGACTTGACGTTCAAAGACAATCTGCAATTCGTCGAGCATATCAACACGATGCAACACTTGATCAATACCGGGCAGACGACCGAGGTCAAACGGGCGACAGTTGACGAGGTCCACGAGCGCATCGCATACTTTATTCGTCGAAAGGATGAGCTCGAAAAGGAAAAGACCACGAGCTTGCAGGAGAGGCTCGAGCTGAGAAAAGAGGAGCAGGAAAAGGAAGCAGAGGAAAAGAGGCAGAAGAGGAGGGCAGAGGCAGACAAGCGCCGACTACAAAAAGAGGAGGATGCGCAGGTCAAGGTGGAATATGGCGAAGACGTGCGGATTGAGGGGGAGCACGATGAGGACGACATGATGGCCCAGATGGGGTTTACAGGCTTTGGCACCTCGAAGAAGGTATGAGGAAGAGGCCAGAGGATGCAAAGGTGAACATCTATTGATACCCCGTAACGAGCTGGCGATGTGTACTTTATTTGCGGATTCTAAGGCGTCGACCCTCGAAAGCATTACTTCTTTGGATTCAGTATAAGGGCTCGTGCCAACGTGCTTGCTCCTTGCTGCCTCAGGGGATGTCCACGACTCGGCAGGCTATACGTGCATCCCTGAAAAGAAGCGTCCTTCATTACGCACGAAATAACCTGCCGTTGGCGTTGCCAAAGTCGTTGCAAACATACGACTGCTGGCTCCGAGACGTAAGGTACCTTGAGGTAGCTTCCTCGTGCTGGGCCTGGAGACGGCTGCGACCGCCGACAACCCCTCTGCGGGGCCACCTTCCAAGACCGATCACCTCCAGCCCAGATTCCTTCCACCCCACCATCTCGCGAGCTCTCCCTGTCCACGACCCGTGTCTGGACCAACGCGGCAGTTGAAATACCACCAGACACACTCTGCGAAGCCCCCGGCAGCCCACCTGTGCATCTGCGTATGCCCGAGGAACTCGTTTCTGCGCCACCATGTCTGCCACTTCCGCGGCCGGCTCGCTGCTGAAGCGTCAGCTCAAGGAGATCCAGAAGTGCAAGGACCTGCCCGGCATCTCGTGCGGCCTCGTCAACGACAACAACATCTTTGAGTGGGAGGTGATGCTCATGATCAACGATGACTGCAAATACTACGGCGGTGCGCCCCTTTTGCCAACCCTCTCTCCTTCTTCGTGATGATCGCGTGATCTCAAGCTGACGCCCGTGGCAGGAGGCAACTTCCGCGCGCGCATGATCTTCCCGCACAACTACCCGCACATGCCACCCTCGCTCACCTTCCAGCGGCCGATTCCCTTCCACCCCAACATCTACGAAAACGGCAACCTTTGCATTTCGATCCTGCACCCGCCCGAGGAAGACGAGTACGGTTACGAAGCTGCCTCGGAGCGCTGGACCCCAGTCCAGACGCCCGAGACCATCCTCGTCAGCACCATCAGCCTCTTCCACAGCCCCAACGACGAGAGCCCGGCCAACGTCGAGGCCGCCCGCCTGCTGCGCGAGGAACGGGAGGGCAAGCACAAGGACTTTAGGAAGCGGTGCCGCAAGTGCGTCCGCGAAAGCCTGGGCGAGGACTAAGCGACCGGGAGACGCGAATGTCCGAGGCTCGGCGAGGTTGGGATGCTGCAGCGAAACAGGCGTTATGTTGGACTTCGGAGTCATTTTCACGGCGGGTGCTCGCATTTGGCGGCGTCGATGAGGCATGTACCTTTTACATGAGCAGCGGAATACATAGGATACAACTTGGCCAAACCAGGCGAACCTGAGTGAGTCTTGCGTCGGGAGTGAGCCATCGCTCAGGATTCTTGTATTTTGGTGTCACCGTCACGACATACACTGACCCCTACTATTTGTCGACTACCTCTATCAATGGTGCCATGACTCGGTCCCACTCCTCGTCCCACCGGAGACCGCCTTCGCTGATGGCCCCTCGCTTGAGCCTCACCAGCTCCTGCTCGCCTCCGAAGCCAAAGAGTCTTCTAAGTACCTGGGTTAACTGAGCCGACGTCTCGAAGCCACAGCCATTTTCGCCCTCCTTGACGAGTTCTTTGAAGCTTTCAAATGCCGAGTAGGCGGCAACGGGGAGGCCGGCGCCAAACATGTCGACGACCTTCATTGGTAGATCGACCCCCGAGCTGGACTTGTGCAGCGAGACGCCGAGATCGGCAGAGGCAAGCAGAGAGGCGTAGTCGCGATTGGAGAGCCAAGCAGTCAAGATGCGAATGCCAGGGAGCCGGCCGCCATCCTGAAGCTCTTTGATTTGTTGCAAGTAGTGCTCCTTCTCCGGACCCTTTCCGGTGATGATGGCGAGGATTGGTGACGGAGGCTCCGAGGTTTCGCTAGCCTCGGAATTGGCGTACGCAACCAAAGCTTCCAGCAGTATGCTAAAGTCCTCGTCAGGGGTCCAGGAAGTGCTGCTCACGATAAGTCGGACTGTGCCGTCGATGATGTCCTGTGCCTGGCTTTTCGTTTCGGGCAGCCTGGAGAGGAACGCTTGCCGCTCCTTGACTGACGTGATCGGCTGGAAAATCTGCGCCGGTCGGTCATGTAGGGTGTAAACCGGGTTCTTCAGGTTGAAGCGCCCCCCTTGAAGCTCCCGCGCCATGGCATCCGTGACAGCAAGGTTGGCATTTCCAAGGAACCTGCCGAGACCCGTCTCATACCAGCGATAGATTGGGACGAGGGGCCTCATCAAAGCCTTCTGAGCCAGGATGGAGTGGCCGTAGTTGTGCCAGTCGACAATGACCTTGCTCCCGCGGATCACAGAAACCAGGAGAGCGACATGGAATGTCGGAATCGACGGCGGGTTCTATGGCTATTTAGTGGCGGCCACAGGTTTATGGCAGTTGGAACTCACTTGGACAATGATCCATCGGGCCGGTGGCGTCGCATACATGAGAGTGTAGAACAGCGTCCAGAATTGCTGAACGACCTTGCATGGGATATTGATGAAGAACGGCAGCGTGCCCCAGGCAATCCAATCTGGCTGCGGCGCCAGGGGATACATGGTGACGCGAGCATTCCCAATGAGATCAGGATGGCGGGCCGTCTCTGACAGCAACCCGAGTTAGCGAAGTCTCACGCCTGATGGACTTGGTTGTCAAAACGAACCCTTGTAGCCAACGATATCGACCTTTCGTCCATGCTTGGCCACGCTGATGGCATGGTATTGCATCCGGGGACTCCTTCCAATGTCTCCCAGGACGAGTATCTGTATGTGCTCATCCTCGGGTTTCGCAGCGGGCCGATAACGGCTGGGTCTCAACCCTGCAAGGCCTTCGCCCAGCCAGGTGAGTGCGCGGATGCCATAGCTAAGCCCAATGACAAAGAGAATGCCCGCAAGGACAGACAGGAGGAACGAGACAATCATGCCGGGCCAATTGAGTTGGAGCTGCAGAAGCGAGCGTCAGCGCCTCACTGGAGTCCAGCAAACTCCAAGGCACGAATGCAACCGGCCAGATGGCAACACGGCGGGTGTTTGATGCCGCGCTGCCGCAGATTATCTCGCACGAAAAGAAGAGGCGAGTTACGGTGACATCAGGCGCGGATGCCCGTGACGAGACGGTCGCCTCGTTATTTGGTCTTGGCCAGCGCTTCGTGGCCTTCCAACTTGGGGCTGAGTGGTGGGATCAAGCTCGCGTGCGTGGCAGCGCCAAGGAGAACATGAAGTTGGTCTGGCTGCTGAGGGGGCTGCGAGGCGGGTAGCGATTGCTAGTGGCCAGTAGCTCCCTGACGCGCCGCAGCATCTGGAATGACCATCTGCAAGGTACCTTGGACATCCGCCAAGAAGCTTTGGTGGAAAAGGGACCAAGGCTGGCGCTGTAGGGACGGCACGCTAATGTATCTGAGTGGCCTCGGCCTTCTACTGGTAAAGCTTCAAGATCCCGTCCTCGATTGCAAAAGTGTGCCCCAGATCCATCTATTTGAGGGTCGTACGGACGCATTCGAGCCCGTATGTTGCAATATCGCAGACCAAGAGCTACCAGATTCGCCCTGTACAGCCAGGCTTGGGCGAAAGCTTGTTCCGCATGCGCTTGCAATAAGATACAAGCAAGAAGCACTCTGAATGGTTGACCGGCTGACCAGCCACTTCGGCACCAACGCCAATGAAACCCGGGGTCTGAAGCCAATCCCGCGTTTCCAATGGCTGGGGGCTCTGGGATTCGCATCGCCCTTGTGCCCAGAAGAAAGAATCTTCCCATTGTCAGATATGAGGCGCATACTTGAGGAGTTTTCGCTGAGCCTTGAGCTTCAATTATTTCCAGCAGTCTGGGGAGTAGTAAAAGACGTTTCTTGAGCATTGGCGCATTGCTTCATAGGCCCTCGTGGCGCAAGTGGCGACTCGTCGCAAGCACACAGCGACAATCGATCAACCGGCTAACGGTCGAGCAAGTCGTCAAGGACCAGGGGATGGACATGTCCAACAGCTCCTTGGGGCATACATAGGACACTGCAGGGGGTCCGATGCTGCAGGGCACGGCAATTATCAGCCATGACGCTCGGGTGGGGAGGAGAGACAACCATCACCGCGCCAATTGAGACACTTTGGCACCATAGAGGTGCATCGCTGGGAAGTGAACATACGTTATAACCCCATCGTCCTGCATCGTGTCGAGTGGTGCTTTTCTCACGCCATCTCGTCCTTGCGACCCTGATACTGCCATTGACTGCTCTGCTTTCCGACCCTTGAGACTCCAAACGGTGCCTGCCATCCCCAGCCTTGCCTCCGCATCAGGTCTGTCGTTCGCATTGGGTCGTTGGCTTGTTGCTCCCACCCACGTGCGCCTGAATCCCCGCGGGCGTCCCCTATCCACCAGCACCACCCGTCCGACGGACCGCAGCGAGACGACGACGGCACACACGCCGTCCCACAACACCTTAACGACGCATCTCCATCCTCCCACCGTGGTCGTGTCGTGTCGTGTCGTGCTTGAGCTGCCGAGCCTTCGACCAGGGTCGGCTGACGCTGTTGCTTTAGCGACTCGCTTTTCAACGCTTGGCCAGCGCAGCCCGCAGCGACAAGCGGCCAAGCCGCTTCCGGACAGCGAGCGGCCAGAGACGCGACGGCGGCACCATGACCTCGCCGTATGCCCTGCCGTCCTCTGCGCTCCCGCACGCGCACCAGCAGCACATGCACTCGCAATCGCAGTCGTCGCTGAATGCCTGGCGCGCCTCCATGTCCCGCGAGTCGCTGCCCGCACACCTCGATGACGAGGCCCGTGGTCAGGACCGTGGGCACTCGCACTCGCGCCACCACTCGCACAACCGGGCGGACTCGCATGTTTCCAACACGAGCGCCACGTTGCTGAGGGAGAAGCCAGTGCCGGCTGCTCTCGACTCGCTCGATGGCTGGACGCAGGAGAAGACGGCTGGTGGGTTTAGTCTCATCACGCCGGGGCCTGATGTGACGCCAAAGCACGAAGACGACTACAGCCATCACCATCACAACCATCACCATCACGCTCACAGTCACGGGCGCGATCACGGCCATGCCCATGTTCACGACCACGACCATGACCACAGCCATGGTCACGCCAACGCCCATGTCCATGCCCATGCCCATCACCACGATGACCAAAAAGCCTCGAGATCGCTGTTCACGAGGACGCTACTCCCGTACACGGCTCGTTTTCCCATCCTACATGCGATTCTGGTGGAAAAGGACTCGAGACGAATCTTCTACTTCATGACGTAAGTTCTGACGTTGCGGTTGCGTTGTCTTCTGGGACAAACTTCTGACCGGCGCTGCCCAGGCTTAATTTTTGCTTCATGACCGTGCAGGCCTTCTACGGGTACCTCACCGACTCGTTAGGACTGCTGAGCGACAGCATACACATGTTTTTCGACTGCGTTGCCCTGATGGTGGGACTGCTGGCCGCCGTACTGAGCAAGTGGCCTCCGAGCCAAAAGTTCCCCTACGGCTTTGGCAAGATTGAGACGCTGAGTGGCTTTGCCAACGGCATTCTTCTGATGTGAGTCTACCAGAGGCTTTCAAGGTAGATCACGACGCTGACTAGATGCAGGCTACTGAGCGTCGAGATCGCATTCGAAGCCTTCGAGCGGCTATGGGAGGGCACGCACACGAAGCGGCTGGGCGAGCTGTTCATCGTCAGCAGTCTCGGCCTGGCCGTAAACTTGGTGGGCATGATGGCGTTTGGACACCACCACCATGGACATGACCACGGACATTCGCACGGGCACGACGACTCTCACGATCACGGCCACGGCTGCGGCTCGCACGGCCACGGCCACTCGCACGACAACGAGAACATGCGCGGCATCTATCTGCACATCTTGGCCGATACGCTGGGCAGCGTCTCGGTCATTGTATCGACTGTCCTGACGAGCTTCTGGGGATGGTCCGGTTGGGATCCGCTGGCGTCGTGCCTGATTGCGGTTCTGATCTTCCTGTCGTCGCAGCCGCTCGTCGTCTCCTCGGCCAAGCGACTTCTCCTTAGCGTTCCGGAAGACACCGAGTACAACCTGCGCAATACACTGGGCGGCATTCTGCAGCAGCGAGGCGTAGTGAGCTACACGGCGCCGAAGCTTTGGCTGGATGATCGCACCGGGAGCAGAGGGGGCGGCAACCTGGTGGGCGTGGTGCACGTCACGGTTGCTCGCGGAGTGTCGATGGATGACGCGAGGCAGCGGGTACGCGAATACCTGCTGAACGCCGGCGTCGACGTGGTGGTGCAGGTGGAGAGAGAAGGCGAGTATGGATGCTGGTGTAGTCGTGGCCGCGCGCCCGTCACTCCGCAGACGCCGAAGCCGTTTTAGAGGAGGCGCCGGGTCTGCCGCAGCATTCGTGGCGAGCCATTTAGGCCCGAGTATATTGTCGTACTCTGACACAAGTGCTGGTGTCACTTGGAAGCGAGGCGTCGCCGCGCTGTTACTATTTCATGAAGCGCCTTGGAGCACCAGGCTTTGTACTAGGACATGAGTTACCTCATGGAGGGGCGCTTGAACGTACATAGGGATGGAAGTGTCGGGAGCAATGGTGTTTGTTTATTTGGGGCATGATTGTACAAATTTCCCATGGTCACATCATCACTTCATGTACAAAGGAGCCATGAATAGATGTTGCTGGTGCTGTCCAAGATGCTGGTCAGCTTCACATGTGATTGCCGAAGCGGGACTGTGGGGTCCGGGGAAGACCACCTCAGAAGACTCCGGGGGAGGGTGCGAACACAAGCAAGCTGTGCAATCGGGACGGGTATCGTGGTGTTCCAAGACGTGTGGTCAAGAACAAGTGCCGTGCGAAGGTAAAAAGAAACGTCATGTTGCATCGGCAGACGTCGGGTGCAGTTCATGCGCTGCTGCAGCATAGGTGCCACCTGGAAGTCCCGGGGCGCCTCGAGCCAGTGAGCGCCACGCTGATCCAGCAGCGCCATCCATCCCCGACCCTCTTCTTCCCCCCGCCCGCAGCCGGCCGACCGGGGCAGGCCCACCCGCAACCGAGGCCGAGGCATACGAGTACCTGTACGAGTAGGGGCAGTGGTTCGCGCCTCGGTCGTCGCGACGATTGTCTCCGGCATCGGGTTTTTGGACGCTCACGACACACGCGTGGTAGCTTTTTACACAGGTCACGGCTGCTCTCCAAGTTTTGACGACATTCGCTCTTTTGGGTTGGAGCTGCAAGTCGAACACGCTGTCAAGCACTGCACACTGCAACGCTGCGACTCAAAGCACCGAGCTGCTCCGGATTGCTGTTGTCGAGCCCGACGAGACGACCACCACCAACAGAAGGCTAGGCTGTCCTGAATCGACAGCTCACTTCCCTGCGGACGCATCGCCAGCTGCGATACCACCCTCACAGGCTGGCTGCGTGGCTGTTGCATTCCCCTCCCCCGAGCGGCTACCCCCCGGTTGGCGCAGTCACCTAACCCACGAACCTTGGAGCACGCGGCACACATTTATATTTCCTCGTCAATTCCTCCTCTGTCCGCGTCCCCCTCCCCTCCTCCTCCCCAGCACAGTACACACGCTCCCCGACCTCGACGATGCCCACCTCCGGCTCCTCCGCCTCGGCCCCCGAGGCCGTCAACCAGCGGCTGGACGCGCTGCCCGCGCCCATCGCCGACAAGCTCCCCCGCGTGCCCGAGTCGCTGCCCAAGGCGCCCGACGTCGACGAGGTCAAGGCCAAGGCGGCGTCGGGCCTGGCGTCGCAGCTGCGTGCCCTCGCCGCCGGCGGCTTCGGCGGCATCTGCGCCGTCGTCGTCGGCCACCCCTTTGACCTGGTCAAGGTGCGTCTGCAGACGGCCGAGCGCGGAGTCTATTCGTCGGCTGTCGACGTGGTGCGCAAGAGCATCGCGCGCGATGGCCTGCGACGGGGCCTGTACGCGGGTGTGAGCGCGCCGCTGGTGGGCGTTACGCCCATGTGTGAGTCTTCACCACCCCTCTTCCTCTTCTCAGGTCCCGGCTTGCAAGTCGCAGAGTGCTAACAAGGTGCAGTCGCCGTCTCCTTCTGGGGCTACGACCTCGGCAAGCAGATCGTCAGCAACGTCTCCACCGTCTCCTCCAATGGCCTGTCCATCGGCCAAATCTCCACCGCCGGCTTCCTCTCCGCCATCCCCATGACCGCCATCACCGCGCCCTTTGAGCGCGTCAAGGTCATCCTCCAGGTCCAGGGCCAGAAGCAGCTCGCGCCGGGCGAGAAGCCCAAGTACAGCGGCGGCGTCGATGTGGTGCGCCAGCTGTACCGTGAGGGCGGCCTACGCAGCGTCTTCCGCGGCAGCGTCGCCACGCTTGCCCGCGACGGGCCCGGGTCCGCCGCCTACTTCGCCGCCTACGAGTACATCAAGCGCAAGATGAGCCCCAAGGATCCCGTCACGGGCAAGCCAACGGGCGAGCTGAGTCTCACGGCCGTCACGTGTGCCGGCGCCGCGGCCGGTGTCGCCATGTGGATCCCCGTCTTCCCCGTCGATACCGTCAAGTCCCGCCTGCAGACGGCCGAGGGCCACGTCACCCTCGGTGGCGTCGTCCGCGGGCTTTATGCCAAGGGCGGTGTCAAGGCCTTCTTCCCGGGCTTCGGCCCGGCACTGACGAGGGCCGTGCCGGCCAACGCGGCCACGTTCCTCGGCGTCGAGCTGGCGCACCAGGCCATGAAGAAGATGTTTGACTGAGCACCATCGTGCGCCGGAGAGAAGCCTGGGGAAACGAACTTGGAGGGCCGCATTGGCAATGCTCTGCCTTGAGGCGGCTAAATTCATCATCGGCGGTGTTCTGACTAGGGAGGACCCTGGCAGAGAGCCGCATATCGCATGGCCCGGATTCACAAGCGTAGACGCTCGATAGACACGGGTTGGACCGGGACAAGGAAAATCGCATAAAGGGCTGGAGTGGAATACATGTGTCTCGATATACGGCAGGTGATACAGCAGAATAGACCGTCAAATGAAACCGCTTTGATTACAAGTGTCGAGTCCCGAATGTGCTTTCCAGCAGATTCACTCTTAAGATTATGTCACCCGGCGCTCTTGCTAGCCCTGTAATGTCAAAAGAAGCAAAGGCTCCAAACGCTCCGATCCCGTGTGAAGAAGTCAAGGGCCTATAGCCCAACTTTTTTGCTCCGCCGACAATGCCACGAAGTCAATGCCATGCCCGAGTAATTGTCCCCCCGGCTGTTTGGGCAAACATCAGCGAGGGAAAGTATATATACAGACTCGGGCGTCTTCGCCCGTCGTGTCAAAGATATCTTCCACGGGTGGGTATCAATCCTTAAACGAGTCTAAGCCCGCTCGTTGACCGTCCACCGACGCTTGGTATGGCGGAGGTCCCGGAACCGCTCGGCCTCGTCCGGCGGCGGCGGGACGCCCCAGAGACCGCCGAGGCCGCCACCTAGCTGGGCCACTGGCGACATCTCTTCTGCAGGCTTTTCAGGTTCAAAGTCTGTATTAAGCTTGATGGGGCCTGCAAACATGGGCCCTTGAGGCGGCTGTTTGGGACCGAACCGATCGACTTCGGGCACGAACGCATTTCCGCCTACGGCTGGTGCTGACGAAAGTACCGACGGTGGCAGCGGCGATGGCTCCGTTCTTTCATTTGATATGTCCGGCGACTTGAAGCGCGACTGGTCGAAGTTGGGTAGCATGGACCCAAAGTCGTCCGAATCGTCGCTGCCGTCGTCCATGAGTCGCAGGGACGACGGCGCAGGAGACCACAGGCCAAAGAATGGCCCCCCGGGAGAGCCATTTCCCGAGGATGTCGCCTCAACGGCTCCACCGAGGCCAGCCGTTGATATTTCTGGGCCGCGTGATACGGGTTGATGCGACCCCGAGTCTCTTCGGAACAAGTTGTCAACGGCACCGCCAGCTGACGTGCTTCGGCTGCCGGCGGAAGAAAAGGGATCGGAGTACGTGAACGGACTCATGACCGGCCCACCGAGATTGCTACTCAAGGTCGAGTTGCGCCCGCGTGTCCCGATCTTCGCAGGGTTCCAGGTATTTGTGGTAGATCGGGGTTTTGAAGAAACAGGCGTGGAGCCGTTGGACTTGAGGTGCTCAGTGCTGGCGGATAGCCGTATGTCGTACATCTTATCGATCTGGACTAGGGGCTGCGCCGATGAGTCCCGAGGGGATTCAGCCGCGGCGAGCATCTGCTGGTAATCCAAACCAGGCTTGCGCGTGGCCATGGTGATGGAGGCGATTCCCACGTCCATGAGAACCGGCTGGTAAGTGATGGCTCCAATCAGCGCATTGCAGCCTGCACCGTGGGAGACGATAATGACTACCGTCTCGACCTCTTCGTCTTCCCTTTCGACCTCCGGGCCGCCATCGCCCTTTTCCGCATTGGTGGTTTTGGTCACCAAGTCGGCCGCAGAGTCCGTCGTCGCGTACCAGTTCATGAGCTTTCTCAAGCCCCCCCTGAATCGCGTGTGCATCGCGGTCCACTCCTCTCCAAACTTGCCGCCGTCGCCAAAGTCGAGCGGCTCCCTCATGGAGTCCCACTGGTAGTCGACAGTCACACAAGAGTCTCTTGCATGTGCCACAAACCCCTCTGGAATCTTGCCTTTGCTCGACACGTGGTGCATGGGTTGAGGTGCGACGTAGCTCTTGGCCTCATTAGACCGAGCAGGCAGGGCAGAGGCCAGGGGCGACATGTCCAGCGAGCCGTTCTCACACGCCGGCGACGGCGTTCGGTCGACAGGTTTCAAGGCCGGCGAGGCTTGCCACAGCGAGCTGCTCGAGGTGGGCTTTTCGGGAGGTGTAAAGTCGGCATACACGCTGTAGTCGTCCCGTCTGAGGAGATCGGCCTTTGCGCCTCCCAACATGAGGGCGGGGCCCGGCGGCGGCGTGATCATTTCGAAGTATTCTGGCGACAACCACTCCCCGAGGAAGGAGTCCAGACGCAGGAGCACCGATTTGAATTGAAGCGGCTTCGTCGTCGGCGCGGCTTTGGGGATTATGATATCGGAAGGGTCGTATATGGAGCCGGGAGAAGTTTGGGCGAGGCCTGAGGCGATGCCAATGGACGTCTGGACGCATCGCAGGAAGGGCGAGCTGTGGATGACGACATTGAAGCGCTTGCGCTTCGGTTTCAGGGACGCCCCATCGTACGAGACCTCATGCTCGAGCTTGGCCTGCTCAAGATAGCTGCCGATCTGGTTGCCGACCTGCCGGCCTTGCAAGAAGCCGCCGTACGTGAGGGGAGGGTCGTAAGGGGTCGGAGATGTGAGGTGCCACTTCTTGTCTGCGGCGTCGAGTCGGTTTCCATGTCTAATGCGAGGTTTTCGTCAGTAAGGGATGCTGGACTTCGCGATGGCGATGATTGGGGCGTACTGACCTTACGACGAAGAGGTATGCGGGGGGTGAATTGGACATGACGAGGGGATACGGCGGTCTGGCTTGTCAAGCTCGAGAAGCCCTCGTCAGAGGCAGGAGTTTTCGACGGCGAAGAGGAGGTCAGGTCAGGCTGCCGCGAGGCCAATGTCTCGGAAACACCGTAGCTCGTCGCGTCGTCCTGTGTTGACGTCGTCGCCGTGTCGTGGGTTGTCGTGGAGGGATGGTGTATCAGCTGTTTGGCAACTCTGAGGAGGCGCCGAAAGCATCGGGTTGGCCGCGCCGTCGTCGGGTATCGATCAAGCGAGGCCTGCTCGCTCCCGGCTGCGGCGAAGAGCAGAGGGCAGGGACAGGCGCAGGCAGGCTGCCGCAGCGGTACGACCGTGAAACGACGGCAGCCGTGCAACTACTGAGAGCCACGCGAGGGGCGAGGCTTGAGCTTTGGAGATGGTGGCGGGGTCCAGGCGCGGTCAGCAGACGCCGTCGGCTCAAGGTGAGGCAAAGCAAGCAGGACAGGCAAGATAGGTGAGGTAGGTAATTATCCGCACTGACTGATGCAGACGGAGACCAGCCTCGTGATGCTGCAGGCGTTTGGGTACCGCGTTTTCCAGTGAAGCACGACAACCCGAGCGCGTCGTCCGAGGCAACGCACGTCAGTGTGGCAAGTTCGGGCTTTTGCGTGTGAAACCTGAGCTGTCGGGACTAGGAATGGACACCGAGCCTTGGGTCGCTTCTATGTCTCGCGACGCCGGCCCGTCAACGGAGCAGCTTCGGTCCCTCGGCGCTCACAGAGAACGAGCGCTCTCTCCATCCGTTCTTGGCGTCTTCACATGACGCGGATGCATTTTTTGGGCTCCAGTCTGCCTCTTTTCTCTGGAGCTTCCATATCCACCTGCAGCTCTCTTAGCGCCTTTCGTCATGGGACGTGGGAAGCCCAGACTCCAGGGTCCTCCTCGTCGGAGCATTGGCCTGTACAGGCTAGGATGGCGTGACTGTTTGCTGCTGCGGGCGGGATTGAGGGAGCGCAAATCGACGGCATATGCGAGCAGGATTCATCGTGCTTTGGCGTGCCAAGGGCCAGTTGCACCTGAACGAGCATCCGCCATGCGTTATTCAAGTGTTTATAAAGCCAAAATCCCCCTTCTGGACCAGCTTGCCGATCCCATATGAACATCTTTGCCAAGCGCCCCAGATGAAATGTTGACACACATCGCCAAACGGAGTGTCGTTCCCATCAGAAGAAGCAGCTCTCTGGCGATGCCAAGCATTGAATAGCAGGTAACGGTCTTGAGAGCCGCATGTTTGTGGCTGGGGGGCTTGCTGCCGAAGTGTTCGTCCCACGGCATAGTTTGGCAAGGACCACGTTGACTCGTATCCGTCGTCGTGTGCTTGCGAGCATTGAGCGTGCTCTTCGTCAGAGGTCGCCGTAGTGTAAAGCTGGAGTGTGATGAACGCTGCATAGTAGGCTTCAAGGTAGACTTGAACGAGGCAAATATGTGATTCTTGTCAAGACACTTCCGGATAAGTCGCGAGATGGCCGAGCTGCGACGAGCAGAACATTCCCTCATTAGCAGCAATGGCATGGTCAGAGTTGATGAGAGGGGTAAGCCTGCCCCAGCTATGGCATGAAGCGCAATCGGTGACTCGGCCCTGTTGCTTCAGTTCTGGAGGCTTCGCTCTGGACACCCAACGGCTGTTCAAACGAGGCATACGATATGTGCCGCGGAGGCGCTGAAATATTGGGCCACCGGATGGCGACTGCCTCGTCGCTGCTTTATTCCGATGGCGCCTTTATACGTGCTTTGAAACTCATCTCCAGAACGTCTAGGAGCAGGAGAGAGGATGCGCCTTGCGTTCGGTGTCAAGACTGCTCCCAGCTGCTTACCTACAAGGAGCAGGGCCTGAAGACAATGAGCAACCCCCACCCCTTTCCTCTCCACGATTCTCAACCCAACGCTTCACTGCCGACGAAAAGACGAAGGATGCAATAACCTTTTTCGTGCTTCTTCAATTGCCACCCATAACCTCCGGATGCATACCTCTGGGGCCTATTAATCGTACAGCGCGATTAGACGACTGGCAGCGGACATTTGGTACAACCCCGATATAAGTTACATGTCGCCAGTCTGCCTCCAACTGTATCACAACGTCAAACGAATCAGTCTTTATAATAAGGTAGGTCTACGTACATCGCGAGATGCAGACCGAGTTGAGTTCTACCTACTACGAGGACCTACGACGCGCTTTTGAAGGACTCGAGCGGGAGCACGGGGTCCTTCGCGGCTGCATCGAAGG
Source organism: Tolypocladium pustulatum (assembly GCA_024340155.1). Classification (NCBI taxonomy): domain Eukaryota; kingdom Fungi; phylum Ascomycota; class Sordariomycetes; order Hypocreales; family Ophiocordycipitaceae; genus Tolypocladium; species Tolypocladium pustulatum. The sequence goes on along the minus strand of JALHBY010000249.1, from coordinate 188,396 downwards.
TCTCAGCGACCTTCCACATTGGGCAGACCGCACTGGCGGCTGACACTGCCACCCTGGATGTCTCCACAATTGACGATAGCGGACCGCTACAACGGCAGGGGCTTGCGCCTCCGTTGGAGAAAGCCGGAAGGGGCGAGGCAAGAGTTGCATTGAATGTTTGCTTACTCGCAAAGGAGCGACTAACTGTTGACTCCAGCAGGACGCTTTACGGCGTCGTGGCCATCTCAACTTGAAGCTCGGCCGCTGGAAACGGATTCGCCCTCGAGCAAAGGACTGTTGCTTCTGGACAGTCCTGAGAGTCCTGCAGCTCCGTCAGCAGGGCGTAAGATTGACGGCAGCTAACGCTTATATCCGGTCATGGTTGGGCCAGCATGCATTCTTGCAACCAACTCCAAGACTCGGGCAACAGGACTTACGAGCAGGCAGCAGCTCTTACCGGCCTGGCCTTCAGCCTAAAGCACCCCGACTGGTTCATTGTGGGCAACTTGACCACGGGCGGTTTGTCGTGCAAAAGTCCTGTTCGTCGCAGGACGCTGCCCCCCGGAATGCCGCCTGAGCCGGATGGTGGACCTCAACTGCGTCCTGAGATGGACTCCCCGGAAATCCCCCACCAAATCCAAGGACGCCAGATCACCGCGGGTCCCCATCCCCGACGAGCACAACGGGACCCTGGCTCCCATTTCGTGACTACACTATCTGTCCGGGTTCCTTGCGGGGCTGCGACATGCATACCAGTGACGGTGACCGGCGCCGAAGCACAAAGACTCCTTTCCGCCGCCGAAATGGAAATTGCGCTTCCTTCCTTCCTTCGTCTTCACGGCCTCGACATTGTCCCTCGCTGAGCAGGCCGAAATCGGATCGTGATGGATGTTGTCATCCATCGTTTCGGCACGTACGAGTTCTCGCCCTTTAGAAGCAGGGTATTAGCAGCGGCAGACGACCCTCCGCAATCGCTCCTCAACAGGTATGGCCGACCCGCGCATCTCCGGTTCCTGTTACTGACACACTGGGATGCAGGCTCAGTGACGCTGCTATCCAAATCCCATGGATCCGTGATTTCTCAGGTTTTGCCCAGTCGGGTTCTCTACAGGCCGTCGTCCTTGCCATCTCCATCGCCTGGGTTTCTTTTCGCCTGGTACGACGTCGCCGAGAAACACTCGACTTCACGCCCAAAGCGTCAGCGATACGATGGCAATATGAATTGCCCTCTCAAGTAAGCCGGGCGACTGCTCTGGCCTTTCTTGCCGCCGCCTATGTGCAGCATCGCGCTCACTGGCTCAACGTCGTGCTTCTTGCCTACGTCTTTGTCCTTGGTCTAACCCGCCTCATCAACGACCTCCAATGGCGCCATGTGGCACTGCACCAGGTCAACCTGGTCACCGTGGCCATGCTAGCAATACTCCTCGCCTCCCAGTTCCTTCCATGCGTCCAGATCGACAGGCATTGCGCCAAAGACGCCAGTGTCATCGGCGGCGCAGCTTCTTTGGCGGCCGCTATCATCGTCGCCATGTTTACCCCAAGGGAATGGGTCCCGCCCCAGCTCGGCTATGATATCCCTGGTTTTGAGGTGCCCAAGGAACCAGCCCCAGAAGAGACCTGCAGTTGGATCAACTATTACTGCACCTACGAGTGGCTCACTCACATCATTTGGAAAGGAACCTGGGGTAAACTCGACTTGTCTGGCATTCCAAAGCTGGCGTGGTACGACGAACCGCTATATCTTTTGCGCAAGGTGCAAATTGCTCGATCCATATCGAGAACGACTCTTTGGACAACATTGCGATTTCAAAGGGTGGAATTACTACTCATGTCGCTCTGGATCGGCACAGGATACGTTGCCGAGAACATTGCGCCCTTCGGTATGTTCAACCTTTTGACATACCTAGACTCTCCCAACGACGCCGTCTACAAGCCATGGGTCTGGCTGCTACTCATGTTTTTGGGCCCTTTGATCCGCTCTATCCTGTTCCAGCAGTACATCTTTACCTCGACCAGGTTGATTGTTCGCATCAAGTCAGCCATGACTCAGGAGCTCTATCACAGAGCTTTGGAATCGATGGAATTGGAAGAAGACCCGTTTGAAGCCAACGGCGAGAAATCAAAGGCTGAGCAAGACAGCGAAAAGTCGCAAAAGTCTACCTCAGCCGGTCGACTGGCCAATCTCATGTCTGCCGACGTGGATGCCATCTTCAAAGCCCGCGACATGATAATTGTTCTCGTCGGAGTTCCATCTGGAACCATCGTATCCCTCGTTGGTCTGTACAGGATTCTTGGCTGGGCGTCCATCGTTGGAACTGCCATCCTAATCTTTGCAACGCCAATTACTGTCTGGCTCGGAAAGTTGATGTACAGTACTCAGAAGCGAGTGAGAAAGTCCCAGGATGCTCGCATTTCCCTTGTGACGGAATATCTGGCATCCATCCGGGCCATCAAGTACTTCGCATGGGAGAGTCCCATAACGGATAAGATTGTTGCTGCACGAGCCGTCGAGCAGAAAGGTCTGTGGGGAGTTGCCGTTCTGCAGGCAATCATCAACGAGGTCACGCAAATCTTCCCGTACCTCGCGCTGCTTGCCATGTTTGGCATCCATGTTGTGATAGACAAGAAGCCCCTCGAGGCCTCGACCGCTTTCACAACCGTATACCTCATCAAGAACATTCGCAGAAACATCATGATGGCTAGCGCGTTTTCCCGAAGTTTTGCAGGCGCCCTCGTCGCGTTTGGTCGACTGGACAAGTATTTCGAGAGCACAGTCCCCCTCGTTAAATACCCAGTCGGTCCATTGCGCATTTCAGCTGGCTGTTTTCGTCGGAATAAAAAGGCTACCTTCCGTCTTGAAGATGTCAATCTCGACTTCATTGAGGGGGGTCTCAACGTCGTCACTGGTCAGAGTGGAAGCGGCAAGTCCACTCTCTTACTCGCCATTCTTGGAGAGACATACCTGGAGGCTGGCAGCGTTACGGCGCCGGCCGATGTAGCATTTGCCTCCCAATCATCATGGCTCCAGAACGAAACCATTCAAGACAACATTATATTCGGAAGTCCCATGGAGCAAATCCGCTACGATCGCGTTCTAAACGCCTGTTGCCTCCCTGAGGATCTGCGGGAGCTACCAGAACGAGATCAGACCGTTGTCGGCGAGAATGGAACGTCCTTGTCCGGTGGGCAGAAGGCCCGTGTTGCCTTGGCCAGAGCGCTGTACTCAAAGGCTCCTCTGTTGTTGTTGGATGACGTTTTCGCGGCCCTGGATGCCAAGACGTCGGCTGGAGTGTGGAAACGCTGCTTCTGCAGCGATCTTTTACATGGACGAACCACGATTCTGGTGACCCAAATTCCATGGATTTCGTCCCAAGCAGACTTAGCAATCTTGCTCGACAAGGGTCAAATCAAGAGTGCGGAACCGAACATTGGTGTTGTCCGCCGACCAATTAAGATCGCAGAGGTTCTCGGAGGTGACGACGACGATGAGACGGAAACGGAAACGGAGACACCACCCGAGCCGGAACTCCAAGCGAATGGAGACGCATTGAATGATACCACGAAAATTGCTCAAGATGTTCCGGTCAAAGACATTGTCGACCAAGAGATGAAGGCAACCAGCAAGGCGGGCCGTTGGGCTAGTAAGTGAAGCCTCTTTTCCCCGCTTCTTGAACGGAACACTGACCGGATCTAGTGTTCCAATACATGAGGTACTATGGGCACCCTTTGTTTGCGATATCTTGTGTGGCCGGCCTCTTCCTCGCGAATATATTCTACTTCTCGGCTAGTTTCTGGCTTACAATCTGGGTCGAGGCATACAACCAGAAGGCGCACGTCGACATAGCGTTCTATATGGGGATTTTCGCGCTGTTCACCTTTTTAGAGCTCATTTGGTATGGCCTCATCGTCGTCATGTATGAATGGGGTAGTTGGCGTGCCGCACGGAGGCTTCACAACGACTTCATTAGAGCCATTATGCGTGTCCCTTTGTCGTGGTTCAAGACGATTCCAATTGGCCGCATTACCAATAGGTTCTCCGGAGACATGTCGTCCATCGATGGCTCGCTCGGCCCCATGCTGCGCATGACCCTTGATCTCGCCATGCTGTTGCTCTTCCGCATTGCGGCCGTGAGCGCAATCATGCCGATTTTCATGCTCCCGGGCATCTTCACCTGCTTCGTGGGCGTCGCAATTGGCGAGATGTACACGCGGACGGCCGTAGTGATCAAGAGACTTACCTCATCGGCACAGTCCCCCGTCTTTTCTCAGTTCGCCGATACACTTGCCGGGTTGCCCGTCATCCGCGCGAGAAAGGACATGGCGCAGGCTTTTGGCATCGAACTGGCAAGCAAGTTGCGGGTCTGGTCGGCTGCATCCGAGGCAAGCTATAATTGCAATCGGTGGGTGTCGGTGCGAATCGACTTTGTAACTGCTTTCGTGGCTCTTCTGGCCGGCATCATTGCCGTGTCTAAGGTGGGACTGGTGGGAGCCGGTTTGGTCGGCTTCTCATTGACAAATGCGAATGATCTGAGTCAAAGCATTCTTTTCCTTGTGCGAACCATGAACGAGCTCGAGGTCGAGATGCAGAGCGTAGGTTCACAGCCTCTATAATCCCACGTGGCAAGGCTGACTTTATTTCCAGTTCCATCGAGTCAAGGAATATGTCAAATTGGAGCCGGAAGACAAGGATGACGAGCCGTACCCTGATGCAGGCGAGAACGAATACGCAGACGACGAGACCAAAGTCATCCCAAAGAATTGGCCTTGTTCTGGCGAGATTGAATTCCGCAACGTGACGATTCGATACGATCCTGACGGCCCGGATATCCTCACAGATGTCAATCTAAAATTCAAGGCAGGGGAGCGCGTGGCCGTCGTGGGAAGGACAGGGTCTGGCAAAAGCACTGTGAGTTTGGATGTCGAGTCTCCTGTGAGGATGGCCTATATCCCTAACACCCTATAGCTGGTTCTATCTCTGCTGCGCTTCACCGATATTGTCTCGGGTCAGATCTTGTTTGATGGCGTCGACATAACAAAGATTCCTCGACGGAGACTCCGTGAGAGCCTTACAATCATACCACAGGAAGCGGTCTTGTTCAGCGGATCGGTCGAGTCCAACCTCGACCCTACCGGCCTTGTTCCCCGCAAGAACCTTGAGGCTGCCCTCGAGAACTGCAAAGGTATCGCGTCCTTCTCGGCCGATGCGACAGAAGCCGACACCGCCTCAGAGGACGACGCCATGGATGCACCCGCGACGCCGAGCCGCGCCCAGGCCATTACACTGTCGACCGAAGTTGATGCTCGCGGTGAGAATTTCTCGCACGGCCAGCGCCAGGTCCTGTCACTTTGCCGTGCGCTCATCCGCAAGAGCAAGCTGATGCTTCTCGACGAGGCAACTGCCAGCATGGACTACGAGACGGATCGCGGTATCCAGCAGGTTCTGCGCGAGGAGCTCGAGGCCACAGGCAACGGCGGGACCCTTGTCACCATTGCGCACCGGCTGCGAACAATAATAGACTATGACAGCGTCGTGGTCATGAGCGCAGGCCGAGTTGTAGAGTGCGTGATCCCCCTCCCCTTCTTCCACCCGTGCCAGGCACAGCGTAACTGACCAAAGACCCCGACTTTGCAGAAACGGCTCGCCTAAAGAGCTCTACGACGCCAAGGGCCTGTTTTACGACATGATCTGCCACAGCGGCGAAGAAGACGAGCTTCACGAGCTGCTCGACGGGAAATAGAGTGCTCGTCATCTGCACAGCGGGACTGCCACTCTGTGGACTCGGTTTTGCTCATGCACATTTGCGCATATCAAACGGCTTCGCAATAGCAAACGGCCGAAAGAGGCGGCGAGGCAATTTAGCTAAAACGCGGAGCAGAGATGGTGGCAAGAATGACACATTGGACATGCAAGATACTTTGGTGGCATTTACGGAATACAAATAGATCTCGTTGCCTGTCTGCCGTGCTCGGAGTTGTGAGACGACTTGAGCCATTTTACTGCTGCAGGTGACGAGGCCGGCGCGTGATACGTAGTCTCTGTGCGTCTAGGGGCCTCTGAGGCCGCCGTGGCCGACTCGGGCTTCATCTTCTCAAGTTCGTCGTGCCGGTGTCACAGTGTACTGGAGAGCCATCACAGCCAAGCAAAGTATGCGGCACATGAGAGACACAACAGGCGGACACTCCGTGCCCGCCCTCTCGTGTATGTTGTGCCCGAGCTACAGCCATCAAAACTTGTACACGAAAATCATTGGCATTTCCTCTCCACCAAGTCTCCCCAACGCCGTAACTCTGTATGAATGACAACTTCAGCGCGTGGTTGCGTGCTTTCGGGCCCTGGGCTGGCCGTTTCTGTTGCAATGGTGGTATCGTAGGGCGCATTGCATGCATCGACTCATCGTCTCCCCCGTCTAAGCCTGTCCCCTATCCAATACGCGCACGATTGCGCTGCCACACTCGCATCTGCATATGCTCGTCTATTGCCCATTGAACTGCTGGTCCTCCATGGCCTGCGGGTTGGAATCGACGTTGTGGTATTCGAGGATCTCCGAGTACCTGTTCATCATGTCAGCACGAATAGCCGGCTTGCGAGGCCTGCAAACTCACATCATGATCTTCCACGTGTCGACGGGCAGATCGGCGTCGTTGAAGCTCCAGTCGAACTTTTCGTCGGCGACCGGCTCATCGCTGGGGTCGTGGTAAGGGGCGAGGTATTCGTGGGCGAGCGCATCGGTGGCTGTTATCCTCTTCTTAGGATCGAAGACCAGCATTCTCTCCAACAGGTCGATGGCTGCAAGGTCTCGGTCAGTCTAGACTCATCCGATGGTACCCGGAAAGGGCCCAACTCACCCGCGTCGTCGGCGTTCTTGAACTTGTCCTTCAGAGGTAGACGCTCTCGCTTCGGCAGAGACTTGACAAATCGCAACGTCTGAATTAAAGGTCAGTGTAAGCCAATGGACTGCTGTCGCCGCCTGTTTGCGCACAAAAAGGGGGGGGGGGCACATACGTTCTCGCTCGCAATGGTGTTGATAACATCATCTGGGGGAGTGCCGAGCAATTCGGTGATGATGGAGAACTGGTTCACGTGGTCCTTGCCAGGGAAGAGTGGCTTGCCCTCGAGCATCTCGGCAAAGATGCATCCGGCGCTCCAGATGTCAACCTCGACATCATACTTCTGCCACGTGAGCATGATCTCCGGGGCTCGGTAGTATCGCGTCGAGACATAGCCGGTCATTTGTGGGTCCTGGATTCGGGCGAGGCCAAAGTCGCATATCTTGAGATCGCAATTCTCGTTGACGAGAATGTTGCTGGGCTTGAGGTCTCGGTGAACGACTCCAGCTGAGTGTACATATTTCAAGCCGCGCTGCAGCAGAAATAAGTCAGCAGGCATGCACAGGCAGCGCGCCGGTTGGGGAGTGCGCGGATGTGGCGGGGGTGCGGCCTAACGTACCATAATCTGGTAGAGAAAGTACTGGATAAACTGCTTCTCGAGGGGTCGCGAGGTCAGTAACCGATGCAAATCAGTACCGAGAAGCTCTGTGACGAAATAGCTAAGTAAGACTCGGTTAGCATGGTGCTCTGCGACGTGCAGGCAGCGGCGGGTGCGACATACATGTCTTCGAGGGGAGAGATGAAGATGTCGCTGAGGGAGATGACCTGCAGAGGCGGGGTCAGCATCCATCCAGGCCATGTCCTGCACGAGGCCGCCCAGGTCCAGGTCTGGGCCATACATTTTCGTGTCGGAGATGCTTGAGCAGCTTCAGCTCTCGATATGTGCGCTTGGCGAGGACGGGCGTGCTGAAGGGCTTCATAATCTTCTTGACGGCGACATTCTGATTCGTAAGCTGGTCTCGAGCGGAGCTGTGGCCAGGGGAAACGGCATCAGTACTGAGTTTGGCGCTGGCAGACATTGGGAAGAGCGAACGTACCAGACGAGGCCGAAAGCTCCCATGCCGACGGGCTGGAGATCCGAGTATCTATGCAGATGGCGGTCAGCGGCGAGGGACGCGAGGCTGGGCTGGCGCGAGAGAGGCGGTGCGCTATATTGTGGCAGCGGCTTGTCAGAGACTCACCTCGACGTGATCTCAAACGTCGTGCCAAAGATCTGGGCACGCACGAATTCGGCCATGACTGCGGTGTGCGGCGTCGGGGCTGACAACAGGGGATGCGGGAGGAGGAGCAGAGAGGACGAGAGGACTGGGCGGGCGTGAATGAGGGAGCGTTGGCTGGCTTGTCACTTATCGCAGCGCACGGCCTACGGCGGGGTCGAGCAGAACGACTGCAGAGGCGCGAGGCGGGGCGGGGCGAGGTGAGGCGAGGCGAGGAGTGAGCGAGAGACTGGGAAAACGCCGGTCGAGTTGCGCTGCAAAGGTGCTGATGCTCGTTGTGCTCACTGCCAGGGAATGCAGATGGCGGGTTGATGAAGTAAAAGCTCGCCGAGGGCGTGGACGGGACTTTGGTCCCTAGCCTGGCCTGGTTGGTTGGCTGGTGGGTGGGTTCGGCTGCTGAGTCTGCAAGAGGCCGGCGGGGGCGGCGGTGCTGCTGGTTGAGGGTAGCGTAGCGTAGGCGCTGGTCAGGGTGGGTGGAAATGGAAGGGAAAGGCGGTAGGGTCGGTCGGGGCTCGCTCAACCTGGCGGGAGGTGGGAGTGGAGGTGGCGGTGGATGGGGGGAGGACCTGAGCGATGCGCGCAACGGCAAAGCGGTCGGCTAACTAATAACCTAACTTGTGAGAACCTGTCAGCAGCAGCTCAACCCTCATCACTGTCGTCATAAGGCGTCAGAACATGGAAGACGAGCCCTGGTGCGTTGCGGGCAGGCCCCAGCCCTGGCCACTGGCGGCCGTGCCCTGAGGACGCTCGGCTCCTGACTGGAGGCGCCGCCCTGCGGTGGGGTGGCAGCCACAGTGACACCACCGCCGCGAGTCGGCCCACTCGCAAGCAACCACCAGTATCACCGCTCCGCGCGCAAGCCAGACGTGTCGATAGCAACCCTCGACGCATGACGTTTCCGCCTTGGCTCCCGGCCAGCCCGCGACACAGGAGATCGATCCGCCAATGCCCAGGGCTGCATCTCGTACCCAGCGGGCAATGAGGGGATGGCATGGCATGGCATGGCATTGATGGGATAGGGTCGTGACGGTGGGGCTGTACATATTCACGTCTGTCCTCACGTACCGTCTTCTGGACACTGCGCACAAGTCGTCCGTCGCAGGCGGTTGCGATGGATGAGTCCTCGTTGGAGAGTGCCAATGGCGAGTCGTCTGCTTTGCTGCACAGTTGGGTTCCAGAAGTGTCGCCGACAAGCTGGGGTCGCGCGCAGGCCCGTGACAAGATCGCGAGGCCGAGGAGCGTCGAAACGAGCAGGGGGTTGCTTCTCGCCGTTGACTGGTTTTCGCGGACAAGCACAGAGGAGCCGAGAGAGGAGTGCACGATGACCGACTTGCTAGCTTTGAGCTTGGTGAGGGAGGGCAAGTATATTCTATGGCTCCCGTCGGGGCCGCGAGAGTGCGATCGAAAGGAGCAGAACGGTCGTCGTGGCCGCTGACTTGTGTTGAGTGTCGAAGGGGGGTTCAGAGATTCACACACGATGCACTGGACGGGCAGGCAGCTGTGACGATTGTGAGAGGAAAAGAAGAAGCACAGAGCCGAGGGCGGAAAGCAGAAATCAAGAGAGACGGGGAAGAGGGGAATATGCAATGTATCGGTGTAGGGATTGGACATGGAGAGCATCGGGATTTGCTTCGTTCATCGAAATCGCAAACAGGGTCTGCTCCTGAATCGTCTTCTCTCCATCAGGGCATCTCTCTCTTTCTTTCTTTCTTTCTTTCTTTCTTTCTTTCTCTCTCTCTCACTCCCTCTCTGTCTCGTCGCCCGAACGGGCATGTCGGACTGGCTGCCCTGGAATGGCGAGGCCCGCCCATGCTGCCGGGCCCGTTCCACGGCGCCAGGCGGACCCAATAAACCGCTAGCCTGGCAGCCAAGCTACAGTACAAGACGACGCCGGGTACCTATTGTTGGCTTTACCCTGAATGCCTGAGCAGACAGAGAGAGACTGGTGGATACATAGAGTGCCCATCGCCGCCCCTTAGCGCCCGCTAGGTACCTCTGGATGCGTCCCTAGGCCAAGTGGTACCCCCGGCCCGCTAAGCCCGTGGCCCGCCGCGCCTGCAGACCCTTACAGGCTCTTTCCCGCGCCCATCGACGACACAGTGGCAAATCGGTGAGGCTGGCGATCCTGGGCGACTAAGGTAGGAGGGTATCCTCCGCCGTTGGCCAGTAACTCCAGCCGACAATACCGACCCGGACACGAAACAATCCACCCACTTCCTCGGGCCTTTTTCCCGCTCCGTTGTCTTGTCGCTTCGCTTCTCGCTAGTACAGTACAGTATTCATTGGTCATGCTTAAGCATGCGTTTTCCCCCCTGTGCCATGCACCTTGGGCCCATCACGAAACCTTCCAAGTCCAGGCAGTAGCAGGAACTCGAATGGAGCGCCCAACTTCAACATTGAATCACAGTTCGAGTACTGGGACATCTCCGTCGATGCGCCGCGTATCATATTCACGGCTCGCGGAAGCATCAAGCATATAAAACATATCGACCTCCGTCAAGTGCTCCGTGCGGCATGCCGCCCCTCCACTCGCTCTGCATGGCTTGATGCACTCGTCTACTCCTGCACAACCAGCGGCTCCACGTTCCAGATGCCCTCGGCATACTCGTTGATGCATCGGTCGCTGCTGAAGAAGCCCATGCGCGCCACCGACACGATGCACTTGGCCACCCACTCGTCCTGCTTTCGGTACGCCTCGTCAACCATCTCCTGCGTCTCGATGTAGCTGTGGAAATCGTCCGACACCAGATAGTAGTCGCCGTGGTGTCGCACCGCCGCAATCATGGCGCTAAAGTCATGCACCGACCCAAAAGTGCCCTTCTCGATCTCGTGGAACACCTTATCCAGGTCGGCGTCGACGGTGTGAGAGCCGTACGTGTGCGCGTGGCGGAGGTCCTCGACCTCTTCGGCGAGGGTGCCGAATAAGAAGATGTTGTTCTCTCCAATCTCGCGGGTGATTTCGATCTATACCGAGTCAGTTGAGGCGGTTGAGCAAATTTTCGGAGAGCAGCCAACTTACGTTTGCGCCGTCACAAGTGCCAATGATGAGGCCGCCGTTGAGGACGAACTTCATGTTGCTGGTTCCCGAAGCCCTGAGACATTCGTTAGCAGAGTTCCTGCGCACCTCGTGCACGGCATCGTGGACGTACTCAGTTCCCGCCGTGGAAATGTGCTCGCTAATGTCCGACGCAGGGCAGATCATCTCGGCCTTGCTGACGTTGTAGTCCTCCAAGAAGATTACCTTGAGGAGGTCGCCAATCTCCTCATCGTTGTTGACGACGGATCCTACGGCGTTGATCAGGTGGATAATTTGCTTGGCCATCCAGTAGCCCGGGGCAGCCTTGCCTCCAAAGATGGAAACGCGAGGAAGCTGCTTCTTCCTGTCTTCGGGGCTCATGGCCTTGAGAGACAGGTATCGATGGATCACGCCAAAGATGTTGAGCTGTTGTCTCTTGTACTCGTGGATGCGCTTCACCTGAACGTCGAAGAGCGCTGCCGGATTGACGACGACGCCCATCGTCGTCTTGATATGTTTGGCCAGACGCACCTTGTTGGCGTACTTGATCTCTGCCCATTCACGACGGAACGCGGCGTCCTTGGCATACGGCTCGAGCCTGTTGAGGTTCGTCAAGTCCTTGAGGAACTCATTGCCTCCGCACTTGGACGCAATCAGCTCCGAGAGGCGTGGGTTGGCCTGGTGCAGCCATCGCCGGGGCGTGATGCCATTGGTGACATTGGTGAACTTGTCCGGGCCGTAAATCTCTACAAAGTCCTTGAAGATGGTGGTCTTGATCAGGTCCGAGTGCAGCTCGGCCACGCCGTTGACCTTGTGCGATCCGACGATGGCCAGGTATGCCATGCGCACCATCTTTGGCTGTCCCTCTTCGATGATGGACACCCGTCGAAGCATGTCTCTATCATCGGGGAAAGCCTTCTCCACCACTTGGAGGAAGTAGAGGTTGATGTCATAGATGATCTGCAGGTGTCTCGGGAGGAGGTGCTGCATAAGCCCAACGGGCCACTTCTCCAAAGCCTCGGGGAGCACGGTGTGGTTGGTGTAGCCAAACTTGGGGCGTTTGTTAGCAAACAAAGCTAGGACCGGGCAAGACGGCAGAGCATACCGTGCTGGTAACAATGTCCCAGGCGATGTCCCATTCAAGCCCCTCAATGTCAATGAGAATGCGTTGCAACTCAACAATGGCTAGCGTCGGGTGCGTGTCGTTGAGCTGAATGGCGACCTGGTCGGGGAACTCGGTCCAGGCACGTTTCGACTTTTTGAAGCGGCGCACGATGTCGTAAAGCGATGCGGCTACCCAGAAGTACTGCTGCTTCAGGCGCAGTTCCTTGCCTCGCTCCAAGTTATCATTGGGGTACAGGACGGCACTGATTGTCTCGGCACGCTGCTGATCGGCAACGGAGCTCTCGTAGTCGCCACTGTTGAACTTTTGGAAGTCAAACTCGCCGCCCGACGCCTTACTGGACCACAGGCGAAGGTTGTTGGTGGTTGGCGTGTCGTACCCGGGGATGGGGACGTCGTAGGCCACGGCTACCACAATTTCGCCTCCTTCCCAGCTCGCCACTGTCTTGCCGTCGGCGTTGATTTTCTTGTCGACATGGCCGAAGAATTGAATCTGTCGTATGAGTCAGTTACGTCAGGGTGCCATAGGCCTCGTCCAGAGGCTATCTTACATCGACGGTCACGTCATGACGGGGGAACTCCCAGGGGTTAAAGTCCAGCCAGTAGTCGGGGACCTCGACCTGGTATCCGTCAATGATCTCCTGCTTGAAGATGCCGTATCTGTACCGGAGACCGTAGCCCCAGGCGGGATAGTTCAAGGAGGCAAGACTGTCGAGGAAGCAAGCAGCCAGTCGACCCAGGCCACCGTTTCCGAGGGCAGCATCGTGCTCTTGGGTAATGATGTCCTCGATCCTGAAGCCAAGTTCTGCGAGGCCACCTGGTATCGCTTGTCAGTGCGTCATTCTTCGGCATCGAGCAAGGAATGTACAATGCGGCGCCTACCCTGAGCCGCGTCCTTGAGCCCGACATTGAGCATGGCATTGTCCAGAGCTCGTCCCATCAGAAATTCCAAGCTAAGGTAGTAGACGCGCTTGGAGTCGCGATACGTCTGGCGCTGCTGGGTCTTATTCCAGTCGGTGATGAGGCGGTCGCGAAATGCGAGACTGGTTGCGGAATACGCCGCCGTCTCATCGCAGTTGAACATGCTTCGGGCCAGCGTGGTCTCAACATGGCGGACGACCTCCTTCTCGAAGCCGCCCTGGTCTGTGAAGCTCTGGGGCTGGTTTCTCTGCCATGCCTCGCGCTGTGGTTCGGGTACGGAGGCTGCAGCAATGGTCAGTGCAAGTTACTGGGGAGAGGGTGCTCGTGCAACCGTTGCAACCCCGCAGAGCCCAGCCGCTGGCTGGGCGGTAGAGGACTCGCAAAGCGCATCGTCGAGCCTCGTCAGACAGCGAGTAACGCACCTTCGACGCTCTTGATCTCGCCGGCTCCAAAGCCAGTAAATGTCCGCTTGTGCTTGGGTCGGGAGATGCCGGCCGGACCCACGGCACCCTGAATGTCCACAATTGGAGCCCCCGTCGAGGGCCGGCGCTCCCGGGTAGGCAATCGTGCTGGTTGTTCGGTCGCCATGGTTTACGCTCTGCCAATGCTCACAGAGGTCAGTGGTTGAGAGAAAAGAAAGAGGGAGAGCCTGATTGCTTCCAGGAGATCCGTCCGGGTGTACTCGTAAAGGGCATGTCCTCGGGTCATACGAGTGAGTGAGTGGGCTTCTTTACCTCTCACGTCTCAGGAGCTATGGTGGGGTTGAAGCGGGGTGATGGGATGGGGCGCAGGGAACGAGGCTCCGAGCTCACCGATGGTCAGAGGACAACGCTACAACAACAGCAGATAACAGCTTGCTTGCCGCTGACTATAAAACGAGCGAGGCCCAAAAACTGAGTGGAGATTGAAGGACGAGCGACATACTACAGTACAGTGACGACATATGGGGAGGAAATCACATGTTGTGTTAGTCGCCTATCTCACTCGCCTCCCTGGCTTGTACCTGTAGCTGACCTGCCACGCGGCTTACCTTGCTGTAGACCTCACACACCTCCCTCTGTACTCGTACCTGTTGCTCAACAACGGCTCGATTCGATGGGGCTGCACCAAGCTTCGGCGCGGGGCGGCCCAAGCAAGATAGCGTCATCAATACCTTGAACTGCAGGCGCCACCCACGTCTCCCGGTGTCCCTGCCGTGTGTGTCGGCCCATGTCCGCGGGCCACTCCCTCTGCCTCTGCGGCATGCTGCTTGTTTCCAACCGCCTCGCGGGCGTTGTCTCCTACGCTTTCCTTAACCTTACCTATGGATTGCCACCTCGGCGGTCGATAGGGGTCCCCGACCCAGAATCGACGGTGCGACTGCTTCTCCACTTCGACACTCGCGCCGTATCTCGTCGACAGCTCCGCCCAGCAAGCCGAGTGCAGGGGTGCCATCGATATCTCTCTTCCGCGAGCGCCGCTGCAGCCAGCCGAGGAGATTGCCCTGCCGCTGAAAAGGTGCCTTGATCAGTCTGTTGAACTCTCCGTTTGCTAGCGCCATAGGGTACGCTAGGTAGCATTGGCCAATGGCCCGCTATTTCCATACTTGCGACATCCACGACAGTGTCGATGGTGTCGTAGGGTGGTCGTCTAAGTCCTCAAGTATTCACAATTGCCACACATCCTAACACCGCAACAGCGCCGCACATATCCATCGTGGTATTTAGCATATCTTAAGCGTCTTGTTCCGTCTCAAGTGACCCATACATGCTCCCGCTGAAGCAAGTCGACTTCAACCCCAGCACCTTCCATGCTCGACTATCAAGAACATTCGGTCTCCCTTTTTGTTGGAAAGCCGTCAACAGCAACGCAGCCTTACGTCGCATGCCTCAATGATATCCAAACCTCCCTCGCATCATCTCCAAGTAATCATATCAAACGTGTCGTCATTCAATCCCGTGACATACGCCGAACTCGAAGCGATCCAGGCATCCGAGGCCTACCTGGCTGTCTTCGGTCTGCGGCACTTGCAACCACAGAAACACCAAATGCACAGCATCCTGGCTGTCGGCTGGTTACGTCGACGAAGACGCTCATGCTGGTGGTCGACAAGGCACTTGGGCCCGGAGCTGGTTCGGAGGCTCGGTTAGGGGTGAATTAGAGGAGTCTGCCGCCCGCGACCGGCCATGTTGTGAAAGAGAAGGTGAAGGAAATAGTGGCGTCGAATCAAATCAACGCTGCCGAGACAAGCGTCGGCGCTCCCAAAACTCCAAATTATGCTCTTAGACGCCAACACCCTGTAGCCCGCACGCCGCTGAATTATAGCCAGCAGCCGTGACTGACCCATCACAGAATACCCGAATCCTTCAGTGCGTTGTTCAAAATGGTTTCCTTGACAGCCGCGAAAACGAGCCGGATGTTTGACGTGTCCGTTGCTTGGGTCAGGCTGAATACAGGTCAGCATCTCTCCAGCTGCATTATCGTCGACTGGAAAGCTGGACTTACTGTGGGTATAGATTCAGGTGTGCCCTATTGACTTGATTGAAGCGCCATAGCAGATATTTGGCTGCCTTGTTGACGTCGTTACCGCCAGAGTAGTCTGGAAAGTAGTTGCCCAGGGGCGATCGAGTGAGTTTCTGCTTGAAAATGTCCACCTTGTTTAGAAAAAGGATTATGCTGGTCCTCATGAACCACCGGGAGTTGACCACGGAGTCGAAGAGCAATAGGCTCTCCATCATTCGATTCTGTACTCCGACATCAGATGATACTCGTCGTCGTTCGAACGAAGCCTTGAACCCACCTGGCTGCTCTCCTCGAGCAGGACTTGGTCATATTCGCTGAGTGCGACGCAAAATATAATTGACGTCACGTTCTCGAAACAATGAATCCATTTCTTCCTTTCACTCCTCTGTCCACCAACGTCGAACATGCTACGGCCCAGTTAGCTGCCACGGAAACCAAACACGACGGGGCACTCGACTGACTGTATGCTGAGTTGTCCCATTTGAAACCGCGTTTCGTATATACCAGTCGTCTTTGTTCGTGCTCGCAGCACGTCCATCTCGTTGGGCAAGTAATCCGGCGCAACAATGCGCATCACTTCCTGGAAGAAGCTGTTTCGCAAGTCTTGTTAGCGCATCTCTCATAGGTCCGACGCTTCAGCAACTCACTACTCCGCCGAGTCCATGAGGTAGAATTCGGTCTGGTGCTCCATCAAAATGTCCTTGGCCGGGTCAGCCCACAACGACTGCACAGCGACGCCCACTTTGGCATCGATATGCGCCTGCGGACCAGACTCGGCTTGGTAGTCCATCAAGAACTCTGCGTGGCGCTTGTTCTCGTCGACGTGCGGCTCGATGTCAAATTGCTGCATTGCGGTGATGACGGCCTTGGCGCATTCGACCAAGTTCTTGAAAACGGTCGGCCTGTAGTTATACAGCTCATCTTCGGAGTACCCTTTCAGGTGGATAATCTTCATCTGCTTGACAATTGTCGACTTGCCGCTCTCTCCAGAGCCTGCGAATCGTGTCAGAAAAGGAACGACCGTCAACATCAATCCGTCGTCGTACCTAGCAGTAATATTTTGCATTCTTTTCGTAACCTCTTGGAATCTTCCTCGAGCACCTTATCGATGGCCTGGCTCTTCTTCTTCTGTTCCGCATCCTCGCTGCTGGAGCTCATACACCCGCCCATGATGAAGGAGCTGGCGAGTTCGACGATGGCGCGCCGAGGCACCCGTCGAAAGACAAGTCCGGTCGGCCGGGAAATCGGTCAAAGCCACCGAGAGCGCGATGATACCGATGCTACTAACACATCGGCGTCGAGAAAGGCAGAGTCGCGGTCGTCGCGACTGACCCGTGGCTCAAGCGAGGACGAGTTTTCGGCGACGTGCCGTTCGGCACAGTCTCGGCTTACGGCAAAGCGCGCAGCACTGTATGTAGGCGTCGCAACCAAAGCGGTATGTGAGCAGTCGTGCTAGGAGCTGAGGTCGTGCTGGAGCGGCGCGAAGAGGAGGCAGAGCTGGCCTACAGCAGATGACGACGAGTAATGGGAAGAAGCAAGCCCGTCGTCGACGCAGTGGTTGCGGTCGGGAGCCGGAGTCGAGGACGCCGCGATGCTTGGTCGAGGCGGCGGGCAAGAGGGTGGTAGATGGAGGTTGCAGTGGCAGTGAAGGCCAAGCACCTCCAGGCGCGATGACAATGACAGGCTGGGGAATGGCTGCGCCAATTGGCGTCGGGCGGTGGTGAAGGATGGTGGAGGTCCCCAACCCCAGCCGTAGTAGGTACTCGTAGGAGTGGGCACCCGCACCCTGTGAGCTGCTGGAGCTCCTGGGAGAACCTTAAGGTAAAAGTGCTCGACGTCAGATCCTCCGCGCCCGACTGCTGAGGCGCCCTCTGGGTGTGGCTGCGTGGCTCGCGTTGGCTGCAGTGCAGCCTCACGGGTGAATGCTGGTGAATCGACTGACGAACACGGCGAGGCATTCAAATGCAAATGAGACAACCAGCCCTGGGAAACAAAAAGGGCAAACAACAGACGGTCGGCTCTCGCTCCCAGGATTACTTGGTACAACAATGTACAAGTACAGCCGCACGAGGTGAGGAGGGGAAAGAGGGAAGACGCCGCCGACCCGCACACCGCAGCAGGATGACCCATGCTTGCGGAGCACCCTGTGCTATTCGTGGAGGTACCGATACTCGTTGTAGACCTCTGGCCGGGACAGGCAGGCACGAAGGGCTCACGAGCTTAGAGCTCCTTACGGGTGCATACGAGTGAGTATCTTGCTCGCACTCGCGCAGCTAAGATCCAATGCTTTCAGGATGGTCGCCTTACACGAAGATCTTGTTCGTCTTCGTCACCTCCATCGTGCCAGAAGACCTGGCAACTTTACTCGTAGCCAGACACGCTCGCCCCGTCGGTTGAAGGCTTGCCGCTGACTGTTCGGCGGGGGGGCCAGCGTAGAGCACTATCTCAGCCACTAAAGGCACCACCACAAGAAGAGGCCCCGCGACCCCATGCTGGAAGAAGCTTGGCCGTCGCGGCTTGATGGTGTGGCCGATCTGCATTAGGGAGCACCGTTTGCTAACGCAGCCAGGCTATCACTCCATTGACGGTTCAGAAAAGCGCCTCCATCTCGACTACCCCGACAGCTTGCTCCTGTCGTGATGGGCCTGGGGCGCGAGGTGGGGGACCCGCCTCACAACAGTACGAGTATCGCCTAGCATCGCGCGCTTGCGCATGCTGGCACGTTTACTCTACGTGGGTGGAGTTGAGACTGGTGGAGACGGGAGGGACGTCAAGTCGAGAGGAGACGGTTATGTTGGTGGAAGCTTGTCTGGCATTCAGAGGTCGCCGGCAGAGATGAGCTCGTGAAGGATCGTGTCTCAACGCTGAGTGACCGATCAAGCTGGACACCCGTGGCTGCTCCGCATAATATAGCACAGCGCGCACCTCCATCATGATGCGCTACCAACTTACAAACTTACAAGGACAAGGACGCATGGCCAGGCACCAGGACGCTGCCGATGCGTGCTTTTTCCCACAAGGCAACGCAACGCAACGCAACGCTCGACCCAGCCGGACAACGGCTAGTGTGGTGACGTGGTACTCCCATGCCACGGTTGCCATGCAGCATCAGGTTCCGTCTCTTCCATTCGCGACAAACCAACGCATGCACTGCCTGCCAGGGGCCGGCCAGCGTCTCGGTCTGTGAGAGTGGCGGCGTGGCAGCACAAAAGTCCGTGGTTCCATCCCAAAGCGACGGCTGATCGTGAGCCCGTCAGATATTGATGTCTCATCGCAGGGCTGCAGCACGCGGGTTCCGATTTATGCCCGGACCTGATGCGCCCTCGCCTGATGCTAGCGTTTGTTTGTCACCGACAAGCCTTTGCGCTGCATGCGCCGGAAACCGAGGCTCGCCCAAATTAAGATGGGATGCTGGACGGCGCGCGGCCTGCAAGCTGCAAGCCATGCCTCCTGTCATCAGCACCACCAGAAGATGAGACGAGCACCAAACGCTGAGCAACGGGTACGCGAAGTCCACGTCTCCGCTGCTCCGTCCAGACAAGCTATATCCGTGTTGCTCGTCTTTAAAAGCATTCAATTATACAATCTTTAGGCACTCGGCGAACGCTGCTTTTAAAGAATGACGTCGAGAGCTGCCACCGGCTGGCAACGCAGACTGAGAGGAGGTGGGGTCTGCTGGTCCGTCCACAACACGCACAAGTCGTCAAACAGGATGTGAGCTGCACGACGGAGAATCCCTCGTCCAGCTTTCACTTGGTGCACATCAATTGCGTCAAGTATCCTGCTTGCTCAATTGAGTCGAGATGCTGTATCTCGCACGAAGTGCATGCATCGTTGGTACGGTATACTACTTACCATTGACCATAATGGTCTTTGTTTACGGCTAGGCAGCGGCAGAAACAACGGTCAGCAGGGAATCATCAGCCGCCAGTGTTGACATCGAACCCTCTCAAAACCCCTGCCTCACCACCCCCTCGTGGGGCCTGGCAGCCTGCCTCCGAACGCGCCCCTTGTGGCTGCAGCTTGAATCGGCCGGTATGGATCATCGACACCGTTATCCTATCACGCTTGAACTCGTCACCTTGCTAACCCGTACGACGGAAAGACCAGAGTTCCCAATGGGTGGTTACCGTTGCATCTTGACCAACTTTGCAAGTCTCAGCCTCGGTTCGTACTCGCAAAGTTCCGCGCTACAACTACGAGTAGATGTGCCGACTGAGCCACAAGCTACGAGCCAACACATATGCAGGAGTGCTCTAATGGGTAGTCCGTATTGCATCGTGCAACGCGCTTCCAGATCGAAACGTCCCACGATCACATTCGAGGTCAGGCCAATGCGCGGTCCATGCGAGCAGCCAACTTATTGGCGCCCGGCGGCATTATAAGCCATGCCGCCACGCCATCCGCCCAGACAGGATCCCGGCCCGTCTTCAAGGTGTGACAACAGGGAACGCACGTGGCCAATTGGACCGAGACGGCGACAGCTCAATTATGTATGATGATACGACGTGCCGTCGCTCTCAGCCCGACTCCACGGTTGCCGTTCATGTTTCCATGCTACCTCCGAGGTTTTCACGTGTTTGTGCAGCCAGATTCTTTCTGCATCGTACCGTGAACGAGTCAGCATGATGGGGCAAGCTTCGTGGCATGTCTGCGTATGGAGCACGAAGACTTCCCCATCTCGCATATTACGAGTAGCTCACTTGCCCGCTAGAGCTTGGCATCTGCCCCTGCAGGAGAATGGGGGCCGCCTGGAGACTGCAGCGCAGCAGATTGCCGTGGATTGCTTTTTCTTGCATCATATGCGCGTTCCCCTCAATGAATTTTTTGTGAACTTGTAAGCATGTTTGGTGGGATCGGCTTGGCGATGGCCTCTACTCGTACTGTTAGCCTATGAGGAGTACCTGTACAAACAGAAGAAGGTTGTCAACCTCAAAATGCAAACCCTCGCGAATGCTGTTATCGACGTGACACGAACACATGCCAAGCATCGATAGCACGGATCACTTGCTCGTGGTTCGAACTGCAACACAGTTTGTCTAGTCGGTCTTGGCGTGCGTGACTTACGCTAACGGAGTACACTCTAATTGCTTCATCTCTCGCGTATCTCGGCCAGCTTTCTTTTTCTCCCTCTTCTGACCATCACGAGTACGCGACGAAATCTATACGCATTTCTCTTATTTCGGCCACTGATTGAGAGCTAATAAGCTTTTTCCGTCGTTGCAAGAGTACTACCTCATTATAGTTGCCCGAGCCTGCGCAGGGCTCCAAAAACGTTGACAGGGCCGACGAGTAAACTCTGCATGACACGCCTTTATGGTTTCGTCAATGAAAGAATGGCAATACTGTTGAGCGAGATTGAAGATTGACCGTGTAAAAAGTCAGCATGCCAAGAGCCTGCATCTGAAGGTAGAGCAAATTCCGGCGTGGGAGCCCAGGGTCCTGCATATTGACTTCAGAAAACTCGAGTTGTAATCAGCGCCAGCCCTAGAGATGGACTAAGATCCACTCTCTTTGGGTAGCTATGTTGAAGAAACTCCCATTTGCGGGGTGAGGTCTACTGGGATTGGAAGAACGGAGAGTGCTAAGGTATGTTGGAATTATATCCCTGAGCGAGGCGAGGCAGATATAAGTATGCCGCTCAGTGGCATGTTGCGATGGATTGACGATGACGAGGATCCGACTGATAGTGTGACAGGTGTGAGAAGCAATGAATCAACCATATACTGCCAAGTGAGTTCAGGTTTTGGCCAGTTTGTAAGGTCCGGGGCGGTTACGAGACCGGTATGGCTTCATGAGCCATTGGAGGTGGCAGAGGGGGCCGGACTTGGGCGAGCAAACAAAGGATAAGCGTTGGCAAAGGGGACACTGCTTTATTTTGCTTGTTCCTACTTTCTGGGTTTTCGAAAGCTGTTTCAAAGTCCAGTGAGCGAATGACAACTCCCTACATGTACGAGTAGGTAATGGTGTTGCTGTGTGGCGAGTGGGTCCTTGCTAGGTTGGCGGCTGCTGAATGCTCTCCGGGGAGCAGAGGCAGATTTATTGCAAGCTAGATGATACAAAAACCGACATCTACCTGCCTGGTCGGCACGGATATATGAGGTAAACCAATTAATTACTGCTTCATCTCGATTCTTGAGGCCGTGATGACGGCACTTGCCCACGTGATGCGGTAGTGGTCGGCTGGCAGTTTGGCTTAGTGGGGTCCGTCCAAGGAGGCTTGGCGGGACAGCTCCTGATGCCAGCCAGCCGTCTACAGGCAATAAATGCTCCAGCACCAGTTATTGGCCATCTGTACCACCACGATACGGGCCACCGGACGCCGACGACGAAGAGGTGCGATACGGCGTACCAACAGCTGCCGCCGCCGGATCAAGCTACCTTACCTTACCTGACGTGCATCGCGCAAGGTGGGCCATCTACAGGCGGCATCGCCAACGCATCGCGTCCGCCTCTCGATCCGCCGAATCTCCTTCGCAAAACAATTTTGTCATCTCTCCGCCCTTTGGCCGGACACGCCGACCCCAACTTCCCCGCCACGGTGACACTTCATCGTGCATTGCTGCACCACGCTGTCGGACAGGCTCGTCCAGCAGAGCTCCGGTGGTAGTCGCTGACCGCCGGCTAG
The DNA here is from genome assembly GCA_024340155.1 of Tolypocladium pustulatum. Classification (NCBI taxonomy): domain Eukaryota; kingdom Fungi; phylum Ascomycota; class Sordariomycetes; order Hypocreales; family Ophiocordycipitaceae; genus Tolypocladium; species Tolypocladium pustulatum. Next base: position 166,123 of record JALHBY010000249.1, on the reverse strand, counting down.
TCCAACACTGGAGCTGACGGCTTCTTCCCGGCCCTGCTGCCAGACGTGAACCGAGACCGTTGTCAATCAAAGCTATATATGGTGCAGCCGGTGGTATTCGCCTGCCTCTGCCGCCGTCGGACTCCTACCGACCCGATTCATTTCTCTCCGCTATTCCGGGCACGACGGCGCATGGATCGTCCGTAGCGGTGCACAGCTCCCGCAGTTCCTCCTGTCAAGACGTCGCCGGTGGACCGAACTACAGCACCTGACACAGTATGAGCGTCGACGAGGACAATGGCTCCCCGAATGGGACTGAGATACAGTCAGTGCTGTCGCCAATCAGTCCGCTACCGCCCGACAAGCCGACTACCACCGGTTTCACGCCGCTCGTGACTGTCGTTGGCTTCCACCATGCCCGCGGGCCCGAGGTAGAGAACTGGTTTGGCGTCGCTGACGGCGTCGACCCGGCCAGCGACTTTGGTTGGTCCTTGCTCCCATTCATGGCCTTGAGCGACGGAGCACATGCGTAAGTCCCGTCTGCCATCGACCGGCTCGTCCGTTATCCACAGAAATACAAGCATTACAAGCAAGCTAACAGGTGCCAAGGTCCGAGGAAGACTTCTCATACTTTACGTTACTGCGGCCGAAGACCGAGAATGAGCCCGCGACGTCACTGTTCGGCATATCATGCACTCGACAGCTCGACTCCTCGCGCCTCATTAACCGGCCCGCCGATGTGACCCGCTCAACTGTCCAGAAGGCCGTAGTAGTGATTGCAGACAGCCCGCAGCTCTTTGGCATGCTGCGTGAACGACTCAGCATCGTAACACAGGCCTGGTTTGCCCAGCGCGAGTTCACGGATACCGAAATCCTGCGCAGGTTTCAGGAGAGTCTTGCGGATGAAAAGGCTAGAGGCATCATGAAGGAGGACTCTGACCGTGACCAGTATCTGGGCATGAGTTTGCGGGAGCTCATCCACGAATTTAAATGGCAGACACTTGTCTTATTCAAATGCTGTCTGCTCCAACCAAAGGTATGTGTTGGTCGCTGCCGCAGTGGAACAGAGCAACGAAATTCTGACGCTCGTAGATGCTATTCTTTGGCTCCAGATGCGACCGGCTGTGCATGGTCCAATACTCTCTTATTTCGCTGATACCCGGGCTTTTGCGCAATCTGCAGGACTGCGCAGATCCAGAGCTGGACAGCTACGAAAAGAAGCTCTCGCAGTCTACGAGTTTGCAGAGCAGCAATCGTAACTCGCTCTTGTCATTTATGGGGCTTCCTTTGCAAATTTTTGGCAAGGTAAGAGCAGCTGTTGCTGGAGTCTCAAAGGCGATGGCTAACTCGTCCTGAAGGGCAGCTTTTTCGGCCCATACACTCCATTACAACAGCTCGATATATTAGCCGACTTTGGTACCAAGTCATACCTAGTCGGCAGTACGAATTCTCTCTTACTTCAACAAAAGGATAGGTACAGCGACATACTCATCAATTTAGACGAGGATACCGTCAATATTACGTCTGCCTCCCTGAAATCGGTGTTGGCGCTGACGGCAGCGGACCGGAGATGGATAGACTACCTGACGCAGGAAGTCAACGAGACCTGGGACGAGACGAATCCAAGCAGACCCAAAACGATGCAATACGCTGGAAGCGAGGAGTTCATACGATCGCAGTTCGAGGCGTATATTTTGGGCCTGATATCTTCCGTCAAATTTCACAATTTTCTCACCGCCAACGTTGATGGCTCGAAGGGTTTTACAGGAGCCGAGGATCCAGCCGGCGACTTCGGTTTGGAATGGATCGAGGCCTGGATGCGCACGGAGAACTACCGCATGTGGGACGCTCACACAGATGCGAACCTGTTTGCCGTCTCTGAGCCAAAACACCCGTGCGCTGGCGGCCTGACCATCGACGACGTCCAGCGGCGCATAGCGGAGCAAGTGAAGCAACTTCACATCGACGAGCGCCTCGCACATGGCCGCGAGGTTCTAGGACGCAACTTTGCCGTCGGCCGCGAGAAGGCTTCGACGATGCTTAACAAGCTCTACTCTGACATGGAATACCTACGCGAGTCGCAGCGCCGTCGGGCGGAAGAGGCAAATAACGGCCGGGGCCCCAAGCCCCCCACTGAAAAGCCGCAAGCCCAATACCCCGTCGACCTGGCGAAGGCGCAGCAGACAATGCAGAACGTCGGCACCAAGGCAAGCGCATACATGTCCAGCTGGGCCAGCTGGGCGGGCGAGAAGCGCAAAAATGGAGGCTGGGGAGCCGGATGGGGCAAGAAGCCGTCAAAGTCCGATAAGACGGGCTCGACGCCCACCAGCCCGATCGACAAGGACTACCAGATGGTCAGCTCACCGTGGCCGAGGCCCTCTTCGACTGACGACAAAATCGAGCGGCCTCTTACGCAAGCGAGCTTCAGTGAGAGCATTCTCTCAGGAGCTAGCGACCGAAACGACAGGCCCGACTCGCGATCCTCTGCCGACGACACTGCCGCCGATAAGGATCGTGTCGAGGCATCGCCGCCGGCAAAGAAGGTTATTGAGACAGCCGCAAAGGGCAAAGACGATGGATTTCAAAAGGAGCAATTGGTCGGGTCCAAGGGCGTGCCGAGCGGGAATGCAAAGGCTGAGGAAGAGACTAAGGCTGCGGTTGGGACGGTTGAGGCAGAGACCAAGTGAGGAATAAAGGACAGTTGTGTGTGGCGCAACCGAGCCGCAGGGGACAAGAGATCATGGAACAGATGCACGTTGTACAAACGAGACGCATTGTGCTGGGTCCGGGCATAGCCAGTTTCTATATCATTTTTTCGCTGTCATTGACCCTCATGGCTCAAGCTCTTCCTCCCTTGCATCGCTGTCTCGATTGATCGTTCTCGAGCCTGTCATTCAGCCCCATTGTCCCTATCTCCAACGACTAAAGAAACAGCCACGACAAGGGGGCAATTCACGCCCGAGAAGATGATACAGTCCGAACCCAGCGAGGGATTAGGCAAGGCGGAATACGTCTATTCCTAATACCCGTCCCAGCTAACCTCCCCGCTCTTCGGGCAACGCCAATGCAAAAGACACTAAAAATGCGGTCGTATACATGCCTGCTTTCGAAGAGCAACAGTGATGTGATGTTCATTGTGCTGGGAGAGTCGATGGCGAGGGCGTCGGCATTAGGCCAGGTACCCCAGCTCGTCGTCGTCCAGGCGCTCGAGATACTCCTTGTCTAGGAGAATTTCTATGCACTTCTTGATATCTCCCACTTTGGGCACGAAGCGTGAGCGAATCTGGTTGATGGACTCGCTCACCAACTGCGTGTGCTTCATCCTCTTGCGTGCTTTCATAATGCGCACGATCGCCGACTGTCGCACTGTTAGCACCTCGTCTCTCCGCTCAGGAAATTGCGCTTGTGCTTACCTGCAAAACGAGCTTACGGTCTTCCTCAATCGTCTTGTTCGTTTCGGCTTCTTCCTGCTTTGTCTCCTTGATGCCGCCTAGATTCAGGTTCACCCGGATCTTCTTGCTCTTGAAGTCGTAGTTGAGGCTGAAAGTCTTGCCAGGGCCAGGCTTTTCGCCTGCCGCGCCAGACATGACGAGAACCCTGGCCTTAAGAATCACCGCCAGCGCCTGATCCAGCACTTCGCTACTGAGCTGTGTCGCACCAATCATGTCCTCGTATGTGTAGGTATCCTTCTCGTTGAAAAGAAGGAGGATGGCCATTTGGTAGATGGAAACCTGGAAGGTAAAGGGTGTCTTGCTGCTTTTGCAGTAACCTGTCCTGATCTCGCCCTTACAGAGATGCCACAACCATGTGAGCTTGCGACCGTCGTGCTTATGCTTGTAGAAGCGAACGAATCGTTCGATCTCTGTTGCAATCTCAGCGGGGGGGTGAAAGTGCGTACTCGGTGGCGTAAGCGGCCAGAATCCCGTGCCAAGAATCGAGAATGTCGAATCAACGCCGCTCAAGGACCCTACGCTGGCGAGGTGTTCTCCAAACTCCTTATTCAAGTCCTTGGAAATCTGCATGTCTTGGAACATTCTTTGCAGCTTGTTGGTATACTCAAAGCCGCACGCCTCCTTGAGCTTACTGATCATGCTCGTCTCGGCATCGTCAGATGAGGAGTTGCTGTGCACCAGCCTTCTAGCCAACATTCGGGAGTAGAACTTTTGGAAGACGTCCTTGTCTTCGATGTACCTGAAGACGATCATGATTTGGCTGAGTGTTCGCTCCAGGTCCGCCTCCTCTATGCTCGTGCTGCTCTTCCGCAACAGAACATCAGTGTATTTGGCTAGGAGTTCAGGTGACTTGCTGGAGCCGGATTTGCAGACTTCGTTGCGGTTGACGAATTCTCTGCACGCGTTGTCCAGAGATCGGGTAAACTCAGCCTCGTCGTTGAAAGCCCTCTTGACCAGCATTTGGTACTGGCTGTGTACTTCCAGCAGAGCATCCACGTAAACCTTTGGCTCCAGCTTGTCACCCTCCGATGACTGAACTTTCTGAACAGCAGCCAATCCAGCTTTCCGCACGTGGGTCTCGAACCTCGTCCGTAGAGGCTCCAGACCATCCGGGATGCGGGACAAAAGCTTGTACATTCTGGCCATGTCCTCCTCGCGGTCGGTGTCCAGAAGAACCTGGAACTCCTCCCGCAAGAGGTTCGAGTGGTCCGCGATAAGAGCCATATTGCAGCACTTCTTAAGAGGAACGGCGATGTCGTGATGTAGGTACATGCTGACTCTCTCCTCCTCTTCAGCCAGTCGATCCTCTGCCTTCTTCATGTACTCGACGACGCTGTTCTCCGCAACGAATTGCTTAGATTCGGCTTGGTAGAACTCCTTGGTTGCGGCTAGGAAGGGCCGTTCAAAATGGTAGCGGTAGACGTCAAGCGTTGATTTCGAGGGATCGGCTTCGTCGAGGCCCAGGGACACGAACGAGTCAACTACCTGTTTGATCTGGCCGTGCTCGATGGTCTCGCCACTGCGTTGCTTCTCCACGAGCTTCAGCACGGCGTCCATGACCTTTGCCGAGACCTGCTCAAAAAGAACCTTCCGCCACTGAACAAGATGTAGCGTGTAGACGTCGTAAATATTCTTCTTGCCCTCGTCAATCTCCCTCTTGACCCAATGACGGTTCAGGTATCGGAAGAGGTGGTGAATGTACTTTGCCGCAATGGTGTATCGGTTCCACTCTTTGATGTAGTATGCGAGCAAAGCTTCCTCGGTGTGTGACTTTGATTCTTCAACCAGCTGTTCCAAATGGTTTCGGAGATAGGAGATGAGGTTGTTGTAGAGCTCTTCGCCGAGTAGGTGTGCTGAGTGACAAAAGCGCCGGTCAGTCTCTGAGAGCAGATAGGGTGTGATTTCACAGAGTCGGCTCACCTCCACGTTGGTTTGAATGCATGGCGGGACCGCTAAGTCCGACAGCCTTCTGCGAGGTGCAGAAGTTATGTACGGCCCTGCGGAATGTCAACATTGCATCAAGCGGACAGGGACCAGGTGAGCGCACGTGTATACTCCCATGTACATCTGCATGTCGAAGCCATGCTCGAGATCGTTCATGATGCGGGTGATGCCAGCCTGGAGGTAATTCCACCTGTTTCGGTCAGCAACGGACGCGCAGCCCAACAACAGCATGCCTCAACTCACGTGGCGCCAATGTCCTCGCGGTTAGGCACCGGAGGCATCTGGCTCGGGGCGGCCATCTTTGCTGCCATGGTCTGCAGCTTCGACCGATGTCGTCGTCGGTCAAGGAACGAGGTGAGGCGCGGCCACGCCTGACGAGAACGAGGGCCCGTTATGATGTCGTCTAGGTTGCAGCGCGGAGATGCTGCTTCGGACGCAGAGTGACTCGAGCGAGCAGCGAGGAAATTGCTGCAAGTTGCAACAGTCTGCAGGTCGTGAGATGGCAGCCGTCGCGTGAGGCGCTCTGTGAGAGCTACCTATGGGGTCACGGCTGGTTGACGGTCGTGTCGATGACAAGCACCAGGCTCGCGGAATGGCTTGTGTCACGAAGAAATGGTACCTATTCTCGTGGTGGCACACGGCGCAAGCCGAGACCTGTGCTGCTCGCGCCCTCCGCACTGGGTCGCAACAAATAAGAGACAGGCTCAGCGCTGGCGATGGGGGAGATGTGAAGTTGCAAAGTTGTGGTGGACGGGGATTAGGCAGTAAGATCCCCTAGAAGGTCGTTCGGTCGTTGGCGTGGCTGTGGATGAGGCAAGCACGGCAAGGCAGCGGCGGAAGGCGCCACCATCCTCAGAAGGGCTTAGCGCCACGTATTGCCCGCGCCTACCGCCCACTGTTCGTACTTGTCAGCGTCGCAGCTTAGAAGTTGCAAACACC
>JALHBY010000249.1:28982-159592 GCA_024340155.1 Tolypocladium pustulatum | reverse complement strand
CCCCCCCCCCCCCCGACACGACCCCTTGCGTGGCCTTGGTGAGGCGTATGATTGTTGAGTTGTCTCCTCGTCCAAGTCTCCAACTGTTGCTGTTGGCCTTGAGAAGGCTTGAACATCCGACTGCAGGTGAGAGTTGGAGAGTAGATTACCGTAGCGATGGTCCAAAGGCCCAATAGCTCGGCACATGAACTTGGGGGTTTCTGACTTATGCGTCGCGGTGATAGGCGTCGTGTTAGCTAGCCATGTAGAGAGTAGCAGTTTTACGTTCTGGGCCACACTACGAAACGTCCAAGTTGTGCAAATCATTTACTTGAATATTAGATGCAGGCGGGCAAGACGCATCTCTATTCGTGACATCACGAGCCTGTGAAGGCAGCTCTGGTATCTCGTCCCCCTCAATGTGCCCCGCTTGGCACTGATGATGCATAGAACTCCACCGTCCCAATTCCTCCAAGCCAACAACGCCGACCGAATGATATTATGTAAAATACTGAAGCAAACCCAGACCCCGCTCAAAGAGACTGCCTCGTGCTCGATCATGCACGCCCGTTGTCGTTATCGCCGCCGCCGCCGCCCAGCCGCTCCACAGTTCGGAATATGTTGACGGTAAATGTCATGGTCCAAGAAATAAGACCTACAAGCTCAAAGGCTCCCAGAGCCATCGAGAGATGTAGGAGGCTGCTATCCCTAACGTTGTGGTAGACCAGGCTCTCGAATGCCAGCGCTGTGCTGGCCGACTTGAAGATAATGAAAAAGAGGTCGAGAAGAATGAGCCGTATCTTGGATACTCCAGAGCGAAGCCCCACGGGCTTGCCTGTGTACTCATCCCAGATCATATAGCCTATGTAAGGTATGGCCACGCAGTCTACAACCACGGCAACCACCGACTGGGTGCGCTCGGCGCTGTCCCGATCGATGGCATCCTCGAGGGAATAGATCCGGGCCGCTATCCCAAGCGCAAGAACCGACGTGACCATGACGGCCAACCGGAATAACAAAGGCGACAGCGAGTGCTGCAGAATGATATTCCACATGCGCTTATAAAACCCCAGCGTCCGCCGCCGGCGCGACGCCTTTGGGGCGTGCGAGTTTTCCTGCATATCCACGCTCTGGTCGAATGTCGGCTGTAGCTTTTTCAAAACTTCGTAATCGACAACCTCGGAGTCTTCGTTGGGCATGTGGCCCCACGCCGACGAATGTATAAATTCCTGCCATGCCAGCGCGGGTTGGGTAGTAGCAGGGCTGTAACGGGCGACGATGACCGGCTCGGCTGACCGCAGATGGTCCCATTTCCTCCCACGCATCGGCGCACGCCCATACCGCAGGAAATGGGGGATCCTGGCCTGGATATCTTGCGCCGGCCCCAGTTGCGGGTCATCCCAGGTCTCGAACCCATCCTTGGAGACCCGCCGCCGGGGTTCGTGCGGCGTCGCATTGTGTTGGGCGCGCCTTGCACGCGCTGGCGGGTTGAGGAGTCGGAGCTGGTCTTCGGGCGCTGGGCCGTATCTTTCCTCGTAGGAGTCAATCCAAGCTATAGAAGGCATCAGCACTCTGACAAACAATGAGGTGGACGGCCGGGCGTACGAGGCAGTGATCGCGGTGGTCGCAACCGCAGGATGGTGCCTTCGCCTTGGCTGTCGACCGTCTCGACGGAGCCAGGAGCGTTAGAAGGGCTTGAAGGGGCAGCCGGTTGAGGCGATTCGGTCGACATGGTGAGGCCCGGGCGCACCTCGTATGGAGCCAGGAGGATCCTTGGAGCGCCTCAACTGCTTCGCATTGTTGACGTTGTGCTCGTTGGCAAGCGCCTCATGCATGAAGAGGCGTGCAAGACCTGCCCGGATCGAAGGTTGAAAGAGCGCAAGGTATTAGCAGTACTGGTACGATCGCGGTAGTGAGAGTGTCAGTTGAGGTTAGATCGCCTAGGAGGCTGGATGCGTGGGTGTGTGACGGCCGAAATCAAGTTTGAGTCCTTGCTGACGACGGGTGGAAGTGGGCCTCTCTGCATGTGCCTGTACTCGTGGGCCCAATCTCAGTGGAGGTTATTCGATGCGTGGGGCGCGGTGACCAGGAGGCTCTTGCCGCACCCAAGGGCTGTAATTAGCGGGCCGGGTGTCACCTGATGGCGCGACGCTGGGGGTCGAGACACGCGTTGGGTGTTGCCAGAAGCGTGACAAGCCATGGGCTCGAACTTCCATATCTGCCCCGCCAGATCAGACAGAAAGCCTGTCGGCGTACGCTGGCATCCAACAAGCGGCACATCTGCCGTCGCTGTCATATACACCAGCTCCTCTGTGGATGCTCTCTGCTTGCGCCAAGGCAGCCTCGGCGGTGTCGACGCTGACAGACCCCTGTCGCTTGAGAACTCCATGAGTCTGCTCTCTGCGCCACACCTGTCCAGAGGCTCAGAATCGGTCCGGGAGGTTCGAGCATTCAAATCCAGTCTCCGGATCAAAGGCCCCGGGCACCTTCAAGATCGGCAATCTCAAGCACGATGCCAGTGGGCCTGAAAGAAAAAAAGGGGAGGCTTGGCATCTTCGCCCGCCAACATTCTGACAGCGGCGCCAACACCAATGCAACAGCACCAGAGAGTGAGCCCAGAGATCAAAAGCAATCAGAGACTCTGCAGCTTACCTCTAATGAATCCGCACGTCAGGAGCTGGCGGAAGCCGCCAGGCTTCCGGTACCCAACGTTCCCGGACATGTTGCAGTCCTACTTCATCAACGAAACGGCCCCATGCCAGCCCAGCAACAAAAGCCGCACTCACCGCCACGTATTGCTCAAAGGTCCCCAATACCACGCCGAACTAGCGAGCACTTAGCCCATGGTCACGGCGACCTCTTTTCCGGCTCTCAGCTGGGCGAGAATTTCATGCAGTCGGGACTTTCAACGCCTCAGAATGAGCCGCAAGAACTCGATGAGGAGCAAACTCCAAATGCGAGGCAACCAAGTATTAGTCCCATCCAACATTACACCAATAATGCGAATAGACCCTTCCCAGGTAGCGACGCCGCAAAATTCATGATAAAGGACAATGGCAGGATGTCGGTCGTTGCCCCTGGCCCCGAAGGCCACATCCTGCCACTGTTCATGGACGGCTTTGGCGACGATGCCGTACCTGACGGGAAGAAACGCTCGTCAAAGTACGTTCTCGATCGCAACTATCCTTCGTCGGAAGTCGCGCTACAGCCGACGCTCCCCATGCGCCAGGTACGGGTCAAAAATTGGCCCGCCTCAAGTCAGAGGACTATGCCGACGACGCGTGAGGTCGGCAGCCCATCTCCATCCGTAGAGAGTGCCCTGCGGCATGGGGGAAATAAGAGGGGTGGGACCCACGATGCAACTCCCGGCCATGCTTCGGACGAGGAGATGGACTCCGTCAATGGGTACGAAGAGACGCGCGTGGTGGCTGATATGCAAACTGTCCGGGACCCCAGGCGACTCCCTCCGGCATTAGGCTCCAAGCATGCCAATGTGGCACAACAGAGGCTGCCCAAGGATCGAAAGCGTCGCCGAGGAAGCGCAGACTACGATGACAAGATGCTCGCCTGCATGACGTACCAGGACTTACAGGCCGAAGCTTTCGATATGGATCCTGCCAGGACTACTGGACAGAACGGCCACGACGCGTTTTCCAAGCTCCCGCTAAGATTGGAACAGTACCGGCAGCAAGGGTCGAAGGAGCAGCATCATATGTTCTCAGCAATGTCTATAGACGACTGGGAAAATGCGGGCGATTGGTTTGTCGACAAGTTCACAGATATCATGAACAGATTGAGGGAGGCCAGGCGTGACAAGCGACGCATGGTCCAAGGTTTCGAAAACGAGGCCGCTGGGCGTGAAGAGGCTGTCCGTCTGCGCTCGGGGACTATTGATCGCAAGCTTACGAAGATGCGACAGGATGGACAGCGCGTGGTGGAGGACGGAATCCTGTAGTGGGGAGTCGGCTGTGTTTGGGACAAGTGTCGGCACAACGTGTTGCGATATTGAGACATGACTGCATTAGCGGGCGTTCGGATTGCTTTGCTCGAGAATCATCGATAAGTCGAGCGCTTGAAGGACGAAACATCTTGATTTTCTCGTGGGGAAACGAGAAAGGCGTCGGACGAATGGGAATCGAGTCATTGAAGAGAGGACAGGCAGTCAGTCAGTCGATGGAGTCACCAACCGAATAGACTTAAAATGTTCAATGTCTTCAAAATCACCCCATCCGCACAACTCGCTCACCATATCGCCCCGTTTAAAAGAACATCGGCTCACTGACAGCTGCGATCCTTGCCACACAAGAATGCAGAAGACGGCCCTCGGGCGGTGCAAATTACGCCTTGGCCGCACTTTCTACGGACCTATACCGTCAGACCCGAACGACTTCCTTCACCCTTCTGTCACGGCCGACAACCAATCGTAGTTGACATCCTGGTCGGCCTGAAATTACCCCCTTTCTAACCCCATCCGTGTAGAGCTCATACCCGGGAAAGTATCCATCTACAAACTTGACCACTTGCTCCGGAGTCATGCCAGCGTTGGGGTCTCCCCTCTCGGCTCGCAAGCAATCCTCCTGTTCCTGGCGCCAGGCGTAAACGTATTCTACATCTTCTGAATCGATGTGGATGAATGCGTCGAACAAGTCCGTGAGGCCATCATACTCCTTCAACGTCTCGTTGAGGAAGAGCAGGTGCTCCAAACGATGCTGCTGTAGGGTGCGGCTCGGAGATTTCCATTTAGCCTCCACTTCTTCTGAGCTTATGGGTCGGAATCCGACGGACCACCCTTCAAATATCACTGCTTGGATGGGGGGCTGTCCCGGCTGGTTGACGGCTTTCCAGGCAGTGTAGGGTAGGCGGTCGCCCTGGCCGGAGAATGCGCCCTTGTCGTACTGCGGCAGTTTTGTTGGCTGTCTCTCTATCAGAGATGCAAAGACGGATTTTGCGACAGGCAAGTCATGTGTTCCTGGCCAGCGTCAGTCTGGCATACTCGGTGCGCTCGCGTGAGACGGTCATACCAGGCTCCCCTCGATGCTGCATGAGCGCATTGTCGGCATGAGCCCGGGCCAGCGCGAGCTGGTCATCGTGCTTCAGGTAGAAATCGTCGATACTGCATATCAAGGTGTTTACACCATCGCTTTCCAATGCTGCAGCCAAAGTTGCGACCAAAGTCGTCTTGCCAACTCCCTGCATGCCATTTAGGCCGATAATCAAGGGGCGTTCTGGGTATTCCGCTTGGTGAGCCGCAAGACGCTCAAGGATAAAAGGGACGCATATCGGCGCTTTGTCATCCACGAATTTCTGGTCCATTATTGCCGTTCTTACGTTTGTCAGATTGGCCTTCTTGATTACTTGAGTTTGCACAACGAAGCGTTCAATCAGCCGGGTCTTGACCATAATCAGGACTTCCATTCCTTTGCGGGGTTCAGTGCACTAAGGTTACCAAAGCGTGCTATCCTAACATGGGTGGGGCCACCCTACCTAAGGTACGAGGAATTTCGCTACATTGCTGTGCGGTAGTTTACTTGGCAGAGGTCGTGCTTTGCCAGTGCGGTGCAATAATCCTGTGCAGGCGAAATCATGAAACAGACAGGCTGCAAGCAGTTTCGCTACTGGTGGGCGGGCCAAGCGAGCCAAAATTCCAGACTAGAGTTCACGCCTTGTTGGCCTCGGGCCCTCAAGTAGTTTCGCCTACGCAATGAGAACTACATGCCGACTATATAAGACGTACAAGGGAGGGCGCATTTCGGAATCGTCCGCATCGTGGTCCACTGGTGGCCTTTGTCTAATCTCGTCGAGAAAAACCACTAGGACAGAAGTTTCATTCTAAAGCTTCATTATATGGCTTCATTGAGCATACACGCCTTGCTCCTCTGGTCGGTTAGGCGTTTACCAGGAAAGCACCCATCAGCGAGTTTCGAAGCTGCCGAGGGCCGCTGGGCATGCGCATACTCACCTAGCGCAATTTGACATGACGTTATGGGAGCTCCTTTATCGCTCGCATCATGAGCAGCCTCGCGCAAGTTGACTAGTGGCCGGCCCAATATCGCTGCAAGCGCGCACGGCGGGGAGCTGAGAAACGGGCATCTAAGTCGCAACTATAATGCAACGCGTAGGCAATACAATGCGCCAAGACGATGGTGCCCGCTAAGCCTTGATGGTATGAGCGTGATTGCCCGAGGAGACGTGTCGCTATGCGATACATACCTTATGTACAGTTGTGCTGTAGGACTTGCGATATGGCCCTGCGTTATGTCATGGTCCGCTCGGCCGAGCCAGATTCCGGGATGATTTATTCCTTTGTTCCTACTACAAGTCACATTGATTCGCTATTGGTCAATACCTTACCGTGAGCCGGCATCATGGGGCAAGCACACTACGAATCATCCAAGACACCTGAAACGCCCAGTTGATTATTCGGAGGTACGAGTAGGTAGTCAGTATTGAACGACACTCCCGCAACTACTGACACTTCCGATTGCGGCAGCGTAGAATTGGCATCATCACATTGTAGACTCCATGTCGGGGCGACGAGTCAACGGGCATCACAAGGGCCAGCGCAGAACATACTTGTAGAAGCTTGCTCGGCCCGATTGCGTGTTTTCGAATCTCCTCCGATTATGCAGTACCTTAAACCCATGCTATTGCGCTCCTGGAGCACCGCTTTTTAAACTTCATACCGAGTTTCGCCTGTTGTGAGGTTTGTGTTACGCCATCGTCTATAGTGTCCTTTAACAAACCAGACGTTACTCGCATAAAAGGCGAGGGTTCTGCTCGGCAATTTCCAAAAGATCTCAACCAGTTTGCCTCAACCCAGGACACGACTCGAATTACCTCCACGCCTCCTCTGAAATTGTACGACAGAACGCAGAAGAAGAGAAGAGGAGTGAAGCGAAGCAAAATGCATTTGACAATCGGAGTACTTCTCGTGAGCTCGCTGAGCAGTATCGTGACTGCTGCGCCTCAGCGGCCGTCGAGGGTAAGCCACCAGTCCGAGCCCTGCCGAAGTGATACTAACCCGGCTGGCCTCTAGGAACGTTTGTGCCAGGCACACGGAGGGGTCGGCTCTGAGGAATGCTCTCGGGCGCTTCAAGCTTGTTTTGGCCAAACCCAGGGGAATGCCGACGCTTTCGTCACTTGCGTCGATAATTTCAAGCTCGACGAGGGTCCGAAGAGTCTCGTTGGAGATGTATCGGTCAACTCCGACCAGAATTGGGGTTTCGTTGTCGATGATCAGGAAGACGCAGACGAAGATGGAGACGGCAGCAGGCCGATCGGCTTTGAGCCCATCAAGCCTAAGCGCCCCTCCTCCGACAAGAAGCAGACTGTCAACGGTCCCGATGACCCCTTGTCCCGGCTCCCCACCGACCCCGACGTGCTTGCGGGAAAGCCGGCCCCGACAATGATGCCATCTACTTCCCTGACGATAAATAAAGTGGAGGCATAACGACGGGTCGATTTAGTCTAGATTGCCCGCCGCCGATCAAACGGGGACCTGTGCAATGATCTCGTTCAATCAGCGCAAGAGAGTCATGGTAATTACCAGACCAAGACTAGACCAAGGGACAATCAACGGCTGAATGGACTCAATGCCCGATCGGCTTAAGGCTGTTCTAGAAGCCAAGGGTAAGATGACGGGATATTAGTTTTGCATTAGCTTCAAATTGACAGTCGTTACCGTACGTTGGTGTGTTGTGTTGGTGTAGGCGGGGGCATGCGGTCTCTGTTTTTCTTGTCAACCGCTTGCCTGTCATGGTTCTGGGGCGCTAGAGAAAGAAACTTTGCAGCAAGACTCTGACTACGCAAAAGCACTTGGCGAAGCCTAAGGATTTGAGCGCACACATCTCAGCCAAAGAATCAATAGAGAATGTTACTCGTAGCTGTGCACTCCCTATCAAAGTGGGGTATCCGCGCTCGGAGGGGAACTTCAAGCTAACGGATGGACGATCTTCAGTCTCTGGTATTTCTAGCCTTGCCTATATGCAGCTATAGACAGGGATATCTTGCTGGGCGAATTTGATATTCCCCAGGTCGTGTGAATATGTGATGAAAGTTAGGTCGCCATCCTCCATTTTCGAGGCGCTACCCGGCGCCTGTGCTTCGTGATAAAGATGGGGGAAATGCATTCGACACTGCTTCGGAAACCAACTAGTTCGTACACGAGCTTCTTGCGAGGGGCTTGCCATTTATACGAGTCAGAGACTAACACTGAACGTAAGACTTTCGTGCGAGTACCGACGAGTCAGCCCAACTTGCCCAAGTACCACAAGGCTGCGGACTGGAACGTCGTGGCTGACCAATCCTGTGTCACAAACAAAGCCAATGGCGCATAAGACCCGCCGTCGGTACCCACATAGTTAGACGTGGGGTCATATACGAGTTTAAGGTGCTCGCATCTCAATTCAAACTGGCTTCATGGTCTAGTGGTATGATTCCTGCTTCGGGAAAACACCTGAAGTCCCCGATTCTTCAGAATCGCCTTTGCAGGAGGCCCCGGGTTCGAATCCCGGTGAAGCCCCATCTTTTTGCTTATTGGGGCGCCTTTCATTTTTGCAAATGTGCCCTTGCACTTTGTTTGCACTTTTCCTTTTGCCCACCTTCTCGCAGCAGGGTCAGACTTGCGCGGACATGAAGTCGCAGCAAGCTGGTTCGTGTTGGGATTTGGCGTTTTGCCACTGGCTATCCTTCGAGCGATTCCAATTGTGGGAAGGACATTAATATAGTCCTTCGGACCGCCGAGAAAGCTACGTGAAAGCCAGACATGAATTATAAGCAAGCTCTTAAGTCGAACTGCGTTGGGGCCCAATCTTGGAGGTTTGCGTTCGCCGCGTGTTCTCGGTGGGCGCTCTGCGGAGTACGTGCCGCGGCCCACTCCCGCCCGGTCCCGCCGGGCTCCGTCCACCTTTCACAACCTCGCCTTCATCTGACTGCCCACGCGACAGTCCGGCTGACGTACCAAACCATTCTGGTCCAGTGCTGCGCATCGATCTCTCTGTACCTCGCACTGCTTGGGGAACCATTACTTTCCGACCACTCGAAACGCGCGCGGTCGGCCAGCATGATCATCCACCATGGTCTTCTCTGGCCTGCTTCCGTCGGGCGATAGGCCGTCGTCCAGCCGCTCCAAGGCCAGCACCGAGTCGACAGAGCTGCAGCCAGAGTTCATCTACGATGAAGCACAGCTTCCGTGCATCCCTCCTCAGCGGCCGAACCTGCGCGACCTCAACAACAGCCTCGAGGCACTGGCGGCCGTTTTCCCTGACATCCAGATCGAGGTCTTCAGAGAGTTGCTGTCCAACTTCGATGGCGAGTCCAGGCTGGCCCTGGTCGCCGATGCGCTGCTGAAGAATCGTGTCGCCTGGGTCAAAGGGAGATGGAGGACAGTTGACCAGCAGAGCGACGCCACAGATGGTGTCCCCAAGGGAGACGTGTTTCGCAGCCAGGAGTACATCAAGGCCGTGCGATCACTAGCATGGATTGAATTCAAGGGGCTATCGCGGTCTACGATCAACGCCGTTCTCGCCGAGTCCAACTACTCCTACCTCGATGCTCGCCCAACCCTCGTGACGCTCTCGACCAAGTCATGGCGCTTCACCATCTCACAATTATTCCTCCGGCGGAAGGCGGTCGCGACTGGCGAGGCTGAAACCCATCCTCTCGTAGTATGGCGCTCGACCGGCCAGGGATCCATCATCCCCACGATCCGAACGACGGGCAACGCGGAGTTTGATCGCGAGCTCTACGATACCCTCATTCGTCCCTTGAAGATCATGGCTCGGCAAGAGAGGGAAGCAAAGGATCGTGGGATAGCTGTCAATCTGAACAACGAGGAAGCTGAACAGGCCGGCGCCACGCATGAGTGCTGTTGTTGCTTTGTCACAAGCTCTTTCGAGGAGTTTACCAGTTGCAACCGACACGGGCACATGATATGCTTCCGATGCGTGCAGCATTCCATCAAGGAGGCCCTGTTTGGCCAAGGTTGGATAAGCAGCATCAACACAGACACCGGGACCCTGAAGTGCTTGGCGGTGGACAGGGACGGATGTCCTGGCTACATTGCCTCTGACCACATCCAAAGGGCCTTTATGGACGAAAAGTCCGGTGCCGACATGTTACACAGGCTTGACCAGCGCCTGGCCGAACACAGTCTCATTGCGTCGAGATTGCCGCTCATCCGCTGTCCTTTTTGCAACTACGCTGAAATCGACGACATCTACACGCCCTCACGCGAAACTCGACCACGTATCAAGGCCGACAGCATTTACAACTTGATTCTCCTAGTTCTCTGTACCGCAGTGTTGATTCTGACGCTTCCTATCGCACTCGCATCTTCTCTAGTCTGCATCCTTCTCAGCACGAATCAGACGCTGTGGAAGTACCTTGCGACAGAATGGCAGAAAGCTATGAACAGACACTGCCGCCGCCGTCGTGGCTTACGATTTTCTTGTCAGAATCCGAGATGTGCACGGGTATCGTGCCTCTCTTGTCACAAGCCTTGGACAGACATTCACGTCTGCCACGAATCATCTCTCCTTGCACTCCGGACGCAAGTGGAACAAGCCATGAGCATGGCTATCAAGAGGGTGTGCCCTCGCTGCAACACGTCATTTGTCAAGAATGCAGGCTGCAACAAGCTCACCTGCCCCTGCGGCTACAAGATGTGCTACGTCTGCCGCGCTGACCTCGGCGACGAAGGTTACCGTCACTTCTGCGACCACTTCCGGCCGGACGGTGACCCGCGGCCCTGTCGGGAGTGTGATCGCTGCAACTTGTGGGAGTCGGAGGACATTGAGCAGGTCTTGACGGAGGCCCGCGAAGAGGCAGAGCGCAAGTGGAAGGAGATGGAGAAGCGGGACCTGTCGGGCGCCGAAAAGGCCTATCTTGAGACTGGCGTTGCCACGCGCAAGGCAGACGGCAGTGTCCAGCGGGCCTTTTCTAGCGGCAATGTGCCAACATTTGCCGACCTGCTCGACGTTGTTATCGAGTTTTTCTTTGCCTAATGGACGGTTTGACTGGGGAGTATGGGATCACGGGAGCCACACCACTGAATTATATCATTTGCAATGGGGGACTATTACGGAGTTTGCGGCGGACACAGGGCATATGTTATACCCGACGGATTATCAGACAGGCGATGGGTTACATGAGGGCTCATTAGGATCTTATTTGGCAGGCTGGATCGGACAGGACGCCTGAAGACATGGCATGACACCCCAGCGGGATTTATGTTAAAGCAGTACAGACATCATTATAATACATGACTTGGACGCCTTCATTCAGCATCACCATACAGTCTCCCATTTTCGTTCTTCTTCTCCTCTTGTTTCAGCCTGCTCACATCTTGCTCTTGTCGTCAGTCAACAGCTCAGCTGCCGCGCCGGCAATGGCGGGCTTGCCCGTCTCCTTGACCTTGCACTGGAAGGTGACCTTGTTGCCGTCGCGCCACATCTCGGTGACGATGGTCTGGCCGGGGATGACGGGGCCGGCGAAGCGGACCTTGATGTTCTTGAACGGACCAAATCTGCGAAGAGGGGAAACAGCGTCAGCACGATAACCGACATTGTCGGAATGGGGGGAATCATACTGGTCGTAGACGGCCTTGCCGGCAATGCCGAAGCTGCAAAGACCGTGCAGGATGGGGGCCTTGAAGCCACCCATCTTGGCAAAGGCAGGGTCAACGTGAAGAGGGCTGCGACGATATTTAGCATTCTGTCTCTTGCGCACCGCGGCTGACCGCGTCATGGAGGAACTTACTTGTAGTCGCCGCTGAGACGGTAGATGGCGGCCTGGTTCTCGCTGACCTTTTCCTCGACAACGACATCCGGGGCCCTCTTGGGGGGCACGTTGGCGGCCGTTACGGGGCCGCGGTCCTTGCCCTTCTTGGGCCCGTCGAAGCCGCCGGCGCCGCGGACGAAGACGGTCATCTCGTTGTAAAAGACCTCCTCGTTCGTGTCGGCGTTGATGGTGGTGATGCCGTTCTTGATGATGGAGGCGCTGCCCTTGTCGACAACCTCGAGCAGGCGGCCCTTGGAGACGAGGCGGGCCGAGGTGGGCAGTGGGTACTTGCGCACCTCGAGGTACTGCTCGCCGTGGAGCAGCATCATGGGCGAGAAGTTGGGCACGATGGAGTTGTAGTCGAAGGGCATCTCGGTGCTGAAGGGGGGGATGACGCCGAACGTCGGGAGGACCTGGAAGTCCTCGTTGCCCTCGCTGTAGTGTTTGTGTTAGCGGCTCGACTCGGTCTCGCCCTTGAGCTTGCAACCGTCGGCATGAGACTTACAAGACGTATTTCAGGTCGCTGGCCTTGGCACCGACGCCCAAGTTGTACAGAATGGCGTCACGCTCCTCATACTTGAACTCGCTGGGGTTGCCCTCGAGCTTGGAGGCCTCGGCAATGGCAGTGAGGTACTCGTTGCCAGCGGACGCCGCACCGCCCTGCTAGTGAGAAAGCACAAATCAGCAACCGCCTTTTCATGAAAATCATCATCATCATCATTCTTTTACATTTCTAGTGCTAGCTACATTGTACAAGACCCCCGATACCCTCCCTGGGGGAACAGCGGGCGACGTTAAAAGTGGAAAAAGCTCATACCTGGCTGGCGCCGCTCTTGTTGCTCATGTTGGCCAGGATCTTCTGCAGCGACTCCTGCGTCTTCTCGGGGTTGTCGACACGGTCGTCGTCGAAGCTGGCAATGTCCTTCCAGTGCTTGACAACCTCCTCGGGAACCAGGGGGACGTCGACGGGGAAGCCGTGGCCGCCGGTGCGCTGCCAGCGCGTGCGTCCGCACCAGCCGCTGCCGACCTCGTAGAGCCCGCCGGTTGGGTCGGGGCACTTGTCGCTGCAGAGGGCGAGGACGAGGGGAGCAATGTAGTCGGGCTTGAAGGCCTGCACCATCTCCTCGGGCATGATGGTGGCGGTCATGGCGGTGCCGGCGTTGGGGGCGATGGTGTTGACGAAGATGTTGTACTTGAAGCCCTCGAGGGCAAGGGCCCGCGAGAAGCCGAGGATGCCGCATTTCTGCCATGTCTGTTAGCATCGCTGAGCCATATGCAAAGGTTCAGTGCGTGTGGTTATGCTTACCGCCGCGGCGTAGTTGGCCTGGCCAAAGTTGCCGTAGATGCCGCTCGTCGACGTCGTGTTCAGGACTCGGCCGTACTTTTGCTTGAGGAAGTAGGGCCAGGCGGCCTTGGTCACCTTGTAGGTGCCGCGCAGGTGCACGTTCATGACGGGATCCCACAGGTTGTCGTCCATGTTGGAGAAGGCCTTGTCCCGCAGAATGCCGGCGTTGTTGACAATGATGTCGATGCGACCAAATGCGTCAATGGCGCCCTTGACGACAGCGTCGCCATCCTCGGCCGAGGCCTTGACGCCGGCAGCCTTGCCACCGGCTTTCTTGATCTCAGCGACGACGGTGTCGGGGTCCATGAGGTCGTTGACGACAACCGAGGCGCCGTACTTGGCAAAGGCCAGGGCGTAGGCCCGGCCGATGCCTGCGCCGCCGCCTGTTACCAGTGCGACACGGCCAGTGAAGTCGAGCTTCTCGCCCTGGGGGTTAGGGCCCATCTTCATCGACTCCTCGAGCAGGGTCATGAAGTCGTTGGGGCCCGAGGGGTACTGCGGCTTAGAGAAGTCGACGACCTTGTTCCACTGCTTGAGGATGGCGCCGGGCGTATACGAGTCGTCGGCCTTGAGCAGCAGGCCGTCGGAGCGCTCCCAGCGAAGCTTGGCAGCGTGGCCACCACCGACCTCGAAGATGCCGCCACTCTCCGTGGTGTTGCTCTTGTGGACGAGAACGGCGACGAGGGGCACGACCCAGTCGGGCTTGAGGTTCTCCAGGACATCCGGAGGCATGACCGTCTCGGTCATGCGGCTGGCGGCTGGGCTGAGCGTCAGCATACGCACTCGGACTGCGACTTGTTGCTATGACTTACCAATAGGAGCAATGACGTTGCACAGGATGTTGTACTTGGCGCCCTCCTTGGCCAGCGTCTCGGTGAAGCCGACCATGGCCAGTTTGGCAGCCGAGTAGTTGGTCTGGCCGAAGCTGCCGAAGAGGCCGGCGGCCGAGGCCGTGTTGATGACGCGACCGTACTTTTGTTTCCGGAAGTGTGGCCAGGCGGCGCGGGCGCACTTGTAGGCGCCGGTGATGTGGACCTTTGTGATGAGGTCCCAGTCCTGGTCCTTCATGTTCTTGAAGCTGACGTCGCGCAGGATGCCGGCATTGTTGAGGAGGATGTCGATGCGGCCAAAGGCCTTGATGGCCGTCTCGATGATGCGCTCACCGTTCTCGACGCTGTCGTAATTGGCAACGGCCTTGCCGCCCGCGGCCTTGATCTCGTCGACGACGACATCGGCGGCCTGCGCCAGTCAGCCTCTGAGATCGTCGTCTTGGGGCTCTGAAGATGATGGACCAGCCGTACCTTTGTGGAGTTGCCCTCGCCCTTGAAGGAGCCGCCGAGGTCGTTGACGACGACGCTGGCACCGCGAGAGCCAAAGAAGATGGCATAGGCCTTGCCGAGACCGCCGCCCGCGCCGGTGACGACGACGACCTGGCCGTCATACCGCAACTGCTCAGCCATGGTGAGAGAGTGTGTGTGCGTGGCTGTCGGTGACGTAGGTGATGCTCTGTCTTAAGCTGTCCTTCGGAAGACGCTCTCTGCGCACAAGAAGGAGGGGGATGGGTATAAGAGAGAGGGAGGGGCAAGATGCATCGGCGAGAGAAGAGGAGAGGAGAATAGCAGAGCAAGGGGAGACTGAGGTCGCCTTTTGTCCAGCTCGGCTGCGTTGCTGCTTCGGCATCGAGGGAGCAACCACTTGTGCTGGAGCCTCGGCTGAGCTGGGCGGGTACCGAGACTCTCAGAGTGCGGAGGACGCTAGGCCGCTTCGGGCGCAGGCCAGCTTCACATGCCATGCCATGCCATGCCAGGCGCCGAATCTCTGGGGTCCCGATTCCCTCCCCCAGGGATGAAGTCATGTGGAGGTTCGACGGGGGTCCGCTGTCACATCACATGTACGAACGAGTGTGGGCAGAGGTTCTGGGGGCGCCGGGACGGGAGCGAGCCCGAGGACAGCTGGCTGAGGACGAGCGCTATGATACGAAGCACACGCTGGACGAGGCAAGATGGTGGCATTGCAGGCTACCCCCCCATCCGCCTCTGCGCGAGGGATGGCCACCTCGGACGCCCATCCCGTAGCCAGCCGGAAGTGCTTCACCGCCCCAATGTGCCGTTGCGGAAACGTCGGGGGACGGAGCCGGAGCCCCAAACCAGCCCGGTGCCCTCCCTTTTGACCTTCGGCTGTAGCCGGTAGATGAAGCGCGCGGGGAACGCCTGTAACGGTGAAATGTGTAAATTGACGGGACCGTCCTGTTGATTGTCGACGCCGCCGCGGTGTCGAGATGGGTTTTTGGCGTGATTCACGGCATAGAGCGAGGCGCAGCAGCACAGGGGTTCATCGCTGGAAAAAAGTCCTCGCGAGCACAACAGAGCGCAGCTGTCATTCGCCTGGATGCGTGCATCTACGCGTACCTGTAGTCAGTGACGGACGAGGCGCGCGTCTTCTGCCGTCAACTGCTGACTCCCCTAATAAACAATGCCATGCATCATTGCACGAGAGTGATTCTGCGCCTTGCCGAATGCCAGCGACTGTCACGGACTGCAGCAAGACCGGTTCGCACTCAAAGACCAATTCAGGTCGAAGAAAAAGAAAAGGAGGGCATGTCTTGCTTGGGCTCTTTATGTACATGCTAGTTAGTGACCATGACACGTCTACCCTGTCCAGCATGCGACAATGAGACTGGCTCCAACCTTAGACGGTGGCGTGGTGGCTAAATACAAGGTTATTCCGCCCCCAGGGCCCCAGGGGCTGACTGACCATCGCAGCACCCCTCCCTCTACCCTCCTGCGCTCATTTCTGCGCGCTTCCCTGTCCAGACAGCCCGTTACTTGCGAAGCATGCCCCATCTAGACGACTCTTTCTGGTTGCCTGCTGTCTTGTTGTCATGGACGCGTTCGGCGACCCCTACTCAATTCCAGATGTAGGCGCGTTGGTAGATGGATCGAGACAGCGGATTCAACATAGCCACGATTTGATCCGCAGCAATGGCCGGCCGCTGGGAAAGGAAGTTGGGTAAGGTGGGCACGGCTCGTTAATGCATGTCCGCATGCACACCCTGTCCCTTATTGGACTGTTTCTCCGCCTGCGCTTGAGCTGTTGGTGGGAATAGCTCGGCCACTACCCGAAGGGAACATTTACGAGTACGAAGCAGGCCATGCGGGACCCGGCTGTGCCGCTTCCTGGGGCTAATATAGTCTTTACGAGGTCGCGTTTTGCGAAAGAATGTTAAACTGGATCCTGGTGTCTGGACAATGCAGACGAATTGGCAACGCTCTTTCGACCTCCTACGCGCCTGACCTGACGACAGTGAACATCCATTCATCAGCCCTCGACCATCGTCGAAAGAGTACCATCGTTATCGCTTCACCAGCGCTTGCTCCATCCGTGTCATGCCGGCCGCGCGCTGAGGATAGTCGAAAATGAGGTCTCCCCTCTCGACGGCTGTCGCTGTCGTGGCGCTGCTGTCAGCGGCCAGCTTGATCGTCGCCGAGGATGCTTCTCCATTTTCCCTCGACTCTGAAGGTTCGAAATCCTCCTGGTCCATCCTAGACGTGAAGAGGTAATGACCGACCTTCCCCAGATGACATCAAAAAGACGGCAAGCATCCTCGCTTGGGACTTGATGCAGTATTACAAGGGGAATCTGACGGGACAAACGCCCGGTATCCTCCCCGGTCCTCCGGCGGAAAACAAAGGAGATTACTACTGGTGGCAGGCCGGCGCAATGTGGGGGACTCTGATCGACTATTGGGCTTGGACCGGCGACTCGACTTACAACGACAACATCATGCAGGGTATGCAGTGGCAGGTCGGCGACGACAGAAACTACGAGCCCCGCAACTGGAGCGCTTCTCTCGGCAACGACGACCAGGGCTTCTGGGGCATTTCAGCCATGCTGGCCGCCGAGAACAAGTTCCCCGACCCGCCGGTGGACAAGCCGCAGTGGTTGGCCCTCGCCCAAGCCGTCTTCAACAGACAGGCCGCTCCCGAGCGTCACGATACCAAATGCGGCGGTGGCCTGCATTGGCAGATTTTCCCAGCCAATACTGGCTATGGATACAAGAACAGCATCGCCAACGGCTGCTTCTTCAATCTCGGCGCCCGCCTCTACCGCTACACGGGCAATGACACCTACTCAGATTGGGCCATCAAAACTTGGAACTGGATGGAGGATATTGGCTTCCTGGTCGAATCGTCATACGCCATTTACGACGGTGCCGACGACAACACCAATTGCACGAATTTCCACAAGGAGGAGTATTCGTACAACAACGCCATTTTCGCCCAGGGCGCCGCGTTCATGTATAATGCTGTAAGCGAGACTTTGCGCGGATCGAGCGTCTGAAGCCCATGCGCTGACACTGACTTGTGTAGACCGAGGACCCCGTCTGGAAGGAAAGAACCGAGAAGCTGGTCGAATACGGCCTCAAGATGTTCTTCCCCGAGGGCATCGCCGTCGAAGTCCCGTGCGAAAACACCGTCGCCGGCTGCAAGACTGACATGTTTACCTTTAAAGGGTTCATCCACCGCTGGTACGCAGTCATTACCCAGATCGCCCCCTTTACTTCCGAGGCCATCACCCCCATCCTCAAGAAGTCGGCGGCCGCAGCCGTGAAGCAGTGCACCGGTGGTGCACTCGGACGCCAGTGCGGCTTCAAGTGGGACAGCGGCCATTTCGACGGCAAGGTAGGTGCCGGGCAGCAGATGAGCGTGCTCGCCGCCGTGTCGGCTGAGCTCATCGGCAGCTCCCAAAAGGCTCCCGTCACAGACAAGACGGGCGGCACCTCCAAAGGCGACCCGAATGCCGGGTCTGGAGGCGGCAACTCACCGAGACCAGAACAGCCCGTGACCACAGCCGATCGGGCCGGTGCTGGCATTTTGACCTTTGTTATCTTGGCGTCGGCGGTCACTGGTTTTGGATGGATGTGCTTTGGCGTTTAAACGGGACTGCAGGCACAATACAACAGTGACAGTAAGAGAAATGACTTGTATGATATCTCATTGCTTAGATTCAATCAACCCATAAATAGCCTGGCATCTGGCAAGCACAACGTTGGCGTACGAGTAGCCAGGTGCTATGACAGCGTCTCATCTCCAGCGCCAAGTTTGTCCCAGCCAGGTTTGCCAGGGCCAGGCCAGCCCAACTTGCAACACACATCTACCTACATAGGCCATCAAGGCAAGTTCTGGAATCAAATGAAGCGCAAGCCGCTCCATTACGCGCTCGGAGTGCAGGCTCCAATGTCTCCTTTCCAAACTAGGAATCGAAAGGACGTGCCCAGAAACGCCACGAGCACCGACCCAGACTGGAATATTTGCGGGTCCCCAAGATACATATAGCTTAAAATAAGCATCCCAAGCGTAGCCAATCATCATTGGTGAGCGCGGCAACATACCACCGGTGTGCTGGCGCAATGGTAGCGCGCAGTCCTCCTATTGACTCTCACGAGCAACAGGACTCAAGACTGAGGCTCAGGGTTCGAGTCCCTGGTATACCGGCGTGCTTTAACTTTTTTTTTTGTCTGTCGCCAACTTTTGTCGCGACAAGGTGGAATGAGGATGCATTCATTTTTTCATATATGATTTTTACTTTAATGGGGTTTTTCTCTGAACAATGGACGGTGCCACGTGTTTGGAAGAGAGCTCGCCGCAACGACGATGCCATTTCAAGGCATGATCTCTCGCCTCCCGATTTATATCAGTGGCACAAGACGTTCCCGCCCTCGTCTTCCACGTTGGTATCTCAAGTCTGTCTGAGTACGTGCGCGCATGCCCGCTACGTCGTTGCCGGAAATCATCAGTATTCCCTGATGCCACCCTCACTTTTGCTCAAGACCAGATTCATTAGCAGCGTCTGCACCGGAGGCAGCACCCGCGTCATGCACAACACTCGGATCATGCGCAATGCACATCGCCGTAGCATAGTCACCATCATGGCTGATCGAAACCAGCGCGCTCGAGTCCTCCATGTCGCCGTCGCCGGCCCTGATCCTCGCAATCGGCGGCCCGCTCCCCAGCCGGGCCTCGCCGAGGCGCCCGCGGCGCTCAATCATGACATCGTGGAAGGTGAGTCGCCGGTGCGAGTGCGCCTTGATGGCGGCTTCTTTGGCGGCGAATCTGCGCGTCCAGCGTCAGTACATTGACCAGGGTCAACACGCGCTCGCGACATTGCTTTGGCGTCTGACCTCCCCGCCAGAAACGCCGCTGCTTTCCACAGCGGCGTCTCGTGTACTCCCGCCTCGCCGGCTCGTAGCGGCAAAGGCGTCGATGGCCGTGTCCTTGATTTCGAGTCTCCGCCAAGACCCGCAAGCTCGAGTCGCGGGTCCCTCTGCGCCAGCTCCTCGGGTGCGAGGATGCGGTTGACGAAGCGCGCGCGGCGCGGGCTGCTGAGGATACCGTAGATGCGCGAGATCTGGCAAATGTCGGTCCCGACGTTGAGGGCAAAAGGGAACGCCCGCAAGGGCTTCATTTCCAAGCACCCGGATGGCCGTCGTTGCCAGCGTTCTTATATGCACCTTGCTATCACGAGAGCCGCGTGGAAGCGGGCGTGCCCCGAGGTACGGACTAGGGAGTATCTAGCACAGGAGATTTAGCTAGGCTTATCGATAAGAACATGAGCTCACAGCCATCAGACGGGTCACTACGTCATGGCGTCGTCAGAATATCACTCTACAAGGCACCGAGTCGCCCGGTCAGTGGTACCGGAGGAAAGTCTCCTAGCAAGTCATGCGTAGTGTCCTATTATCTCTCACGAAAAACATAATCCTTGGAAACAGTTTCACACGATGCCCCAACTAAGTACGTGCCAATGAGAAACGCCCTCGATACACACGGCCGGGAAGCTTTTGTCCTCCAAATGCTTGCGGCAGGAAGATCATGATCCACACCAGCAAGCTCGCAGGTGACACGACGCTGTTCGCGACCAACAAAAATGATTGCAGTTTTCCGAGCACCAACAATAAGATCGCTCAGAGCAAATTCAGAAGAGACGGCCAGGTTTGAGTGGCCACGAGAGAGAGCATTGAAGTCTCGCGCTGAAGATTGTGTCGGATGACGCTGGCGAGAGGGGCGACAATTACTCGTTGAGGAGAGGAGCGCGCTCCTGGTCGGCGGCATCGGCACGCCTCCACCTGTAGTCCCGTCCTGACCAGGCCGGCACGGCGATGAGAACCGTCATGATGAAGAGGAGGGCCATAATGACAAAGGCAAAGATCCACTGGAAGGCGATGATCTGGCGCGTGAACTGGGAGACACCGATGGCTGCGGCGAGGACGCTGAGGGCAAAGCCCATGGTGTAGTCCTGGAAGGGGAGTTAGACTCGAGCATTTTTACACACAGATGGCGGGTTGGAGAGCTAACCTTGTAGACGACGATGAAAAAGGTGCCGTAAGCCAGGATGGACCAGATGAAGACGTTGCCAAAGATGCGGGCAACCAGGCTGTGCTGGTGCGGCACCATGATGGCGCCGTTCCAGTAGATGGCGACAAAGGTCCATGCGAGAGGCCACGAAACGGTGGGGGTGTGGATGAAGCGCGAGTAGGTGTGGTGGCGGAAGTAGAGCGACGAGAGGTTGACAAAGTTGATGACGAGAATCAGCTCGGCCCAGGCAAAGTGGGAGCGGACGAAGAGCATGACAAAGGCAAAGTGGAAGAGGTTGTTGAAGATGAAGTGGCTACCGACGCTGGCGGCGGCGTGGACAGTCTCGGTGTTTTTGGAGAAGAGGTGAGTGATGTAGACAAACTGGAGGATGAAGAGGATGATCCTGCAGAGGTCAGTACGCTGGAAAGGCCAAGGATGCGTCGTCGAAGCAGACTTACCAGTACACGTCGGCGAGGATGTCGTTCATGGTAAAGGCGCTGGGGTACAGATAGTTCTGGTCCCAAATGTGGCGGCGGATGTGGTGGCCATCATGGGGTTGGTAGGCCGTGTAGTAGACGGAGGTGATGACGGACAGCAGCCAGGTGAGGAGGGTGAGGATCTTGTACGTGAGGATGGAGCCGGCGCTGTGCGTCTCGCGCTTGGTAAACGGGTTGTCTGCGAGGTGTCAGAGCCATCATTTGCCCTCATCGCCAACGACGGATTGGGGAGCGGAAAAGAAGCACTTACAATTGTCCCACTGCACCATGGTGGCGGTGTTTGACGCTGTCGTAAGAACAGCTCTCTTTGATTTACAGAACCGAGGAGACGACGTCGAAACTGACGACGGGCGGGTCAGCGGCAGAAATGGCAGCCGTGGGCAGTGTGTTGGTCTTGAGAGCGAAGTTTCGAGGCGAGAGGAGAAAGGGAGGGAGGGAAAAGCAGGCTTGGGGAATGTATTTAAGCGGTGCGAAGAAAACGGGCGACGCAGCTGCGGGGAAGCAACAATGGCGAATACCTACGACGAGGCTCGGAAGGCACGGGGGCGTCGAGTACCTTGGGCTTGGTTAGGTACTTTGCACCAGGAGAGGAGGCGTGCGTGCGTGCGTGCATGCATGCATCCGTCCAAGGCTTGGTACCTCGAAGCTGGCCTAGCGAGCAGCAGCAGACAGGCCGCGTTGCTTGGCGTGCTTGATGACGATGAGGCGGATCGGCTGCTGCTCGTCGCACCACAGCGGGACTTTCGACTCGCCCCGGAGCAGGCAGGCAGGCTCGCCATGGCGAGGGAGGGGAGTCCACCACCCTGGGAGCTAATACCAGTCAGTCCAGTCCATGCGTCCGCGCCCACGCCCACAGTAAGGTATTATGACGCCCGTCCCCTCGGCCCCCGTACCAATTGCGGCGGCGCAGGTGACCGCCTGGGGCCAGCTAGTCGAGGCCTTGGGATGCTTAATGCCCAGGACTCGGTAGTCATTGGCCCCCCCGCCCAGCTGTCGCGTCTGCCGCCGTCCTAGCTGGGCTGGGTACGGAGACCCGGCTCTCTCTCCCTGCTGCTTGTCTCACCAGCGGGTCGTGCTTCCATGTCGACGGCTCTGTTGCCACTCGTCACTCGGGGCGCCAGCCAGCCATCCATCCATCTAATAAGGTAGCCAGGGCCGGGACTGACTGACTGACTCCAGCGCGGTGCCGCCAGCCATCAGGCATCGCGACGCGCAATCCCTCCCTTTGCCGTGTAACCTGCCCATTGGCAGCGTACCTTACGTACCTACGAGTACTGTACTGTACAGTACTTGAGAGGCGAGAGAACTCGTACATACAGGCTGCTGACGTGATTGCCCACCACCCTCAGTTCGCCGTCGATCCTCTCACGCGGAGCAGCACCGCGTCATGTCATGTCTGCCGCCTCCATGCGCTCCGCGGGTACAATTCCCGCCCCCCCATCGCGGGACATGCTACTCCGTACGAGTACTCTCAAGGTGCACAAACACAACACCTGCTCCGTGGCAGCAGCAGGGGCGGACTGGTTCGTGCCAAACCACGCCGCGGCACCTCCGCCTGGCTGCAATGATGGGCGCCACATCTACGAATGCTCCGTACCGATGCCGCGTTCGACCGCAACCTCGTCAAGACCGTCTCCCAAGTCGTTGCTGCCAATTTTATCTGCTCCGTACCGCTACTGTCATGGGCCTCCTGTTACCAAACGACTCCCCGGCGTTTCATCAGTCCCGACAGCTGCTGTGTCATCCTTGGCCTGGCGGCCACCAACGTCTTTCCTGGGCTGCCACTTACATCCCTCCACGGTCTGAACCGCATCATCAGCCAACCTCATCAATCAGCTCACCACAATCCCACTCATTGCAGCACGCCACCGCCAGCGGCTCGCCTCGCGCCAGGGCCCGAGCCACCTTCACACTGGTCACCACCTCGTTCCCAGCTCCGCCTGGTTCCTCGTAGCCCATCCAACCGTGTATGCACGCATCCATGCCATCCAATTGTCCAAGACGCAACGGCATGCAGTCCACACCGCGTTCGCCCACGGCTCGTCCCACCCCCCTCCGGTTGCTGCAGCCCACCAACTACTTGTCACTGCCACCCAATCGTCCGATCTTGCTGCTACCCTCGCGCCGCCGTGCCCATGAAAAGCCAACTTCATGCTTCGAGTATACCGGTTGCTTCAGCCAGGCCTCTGGGGTGTTTCATCGTCGCGTAACACGACTCCGGATGGCAGCCGACTCGCCTACCTTCGTCCCTAGGCCATTTGCGGCCGATGCCTCGGATAGCATCTAAATGCACCACTTGCCTTGACGACGAAAATTGATATTCAAGCAGGCACGATGAAAATTGGAATTTAAACAGATACGAGAAAAACACGCCCAAGTTGTTCTGGGTATCAGTATGATCCGTCCTTCTCCCACCGGTCTAGTCAAGTGCTCGCCGCCAAGCGCCGCCGTCCAGATGCTACACCAAACAACCAAAAAACCGGATGATCTTGTACAAAGCAAAGAAGAAAGAGACCAAATAAAAGCTTTAGGGTTTACCCACGCTGCCACCCTTCCTCAAGCATCCCGCGTTGCTTCTCTACTCACACATGCTCTCATGAATCCGTCACCAGCTGCTCCCCTTGGTCCAACAGCTCCGTCACTCTGCGCAAGTCCTCCATCAGGCTGCGTCCAAGGCCCGCCAATAGCAGCTTCTCTGCGTTCGCAGGCAAACCGAGATACGTTGGTGGTTCGCGCTCTGGCAGTTTGTGTATCCACGCCATAAAGTCCTGGACGTTTGTGCCCGACGGAACCAGCAGGCCGCCATCAGGGCCGTCAACGAGTTTGTGGTCTGCATCGTACGCCGCAGGCGTCAGGAACGACGCGACAAGTTGGCTCAGGAGCTTAAAGTCGCCCTCGTCATCAATCTTGCCTCCATACGTCTCAGTGACAAGGTACCGTATCATATCCCAAGGTATATTTTGCGGCGCAACGTTGGTTCGGTTGCCGGCCACGCTCTCCAACCAAGTGTCAACGATGAACGCAGAGCATTCGTACTGCAGTCATGTTAGCATTACGCTCCAATAATCAACGTCGTCTCTCAGAGGCTACTTACGTCGCTATCATTAAACTCCCAGAAGCCCTTCCATCCAAGGTTGGGCGCGTACCGCAGCCTCTCCTGGGCCACGGCGTGCAAAAACGATAGCAGCAGGTACATTCTCGTCCTCTCCACCGGGCTCTTTGCGGCTCGTGTCGAGAGCGACGACATCGAGTCCTTCATGTTGGCCCGGACACCCGCAGGCTGCTCATACATGAGGACGCGCGACGCACGGATCAGGTTGACGGGAATCTTGGAGCTGGTCTCCATAGACAAGAACAAGCGGAAGTCTTTTTGCGGGTTCAGCGCCTCCATTCGCTTTTCCAGGCTCTGGAGCCAGGTGGGAGCCAGGTGGACATTCTTGACAAGCACCCAGGAGCCGGTTTGTGCCGCATTGCTAATGGCCTTGTCTGCGCTCGCGAGACCTTCATTGGATCCCATGGCGATGTTGGTGCATTTGACTCTCATCCGCTCAACGAGGTTCTCGACCTTGTAGCTGGCATCAAAGCCAGGACTGGACACCATGGAAATTGGCAGAGTGGCAGAGACTTGAGAAACCGTTGCTCCCAGGTCCTCGACGTAGTCGAAGATCTCGTTGCCAAATACTTGGCCAACGAAACGCTCCGCCGCGGGCACGAATCGATCCATGCGGAAGAGTTTGACGAGCAGAAGCGATATCAGAGCCTGGTCAATAAGCCCGGTGCTGTCGTCCCAGACCTTGGGGACCGCGCCTTCGGCCAACTCCTCCGTGAAAAACCTGTCCCAGTCGCTACTCGGCACATCGTCGAGCTTTTCCTTGAGCACACTGAGTTTCTGGGCTTGGATGAACGCTTCGTCCTTGGCATCAGGGTCGGAAGACAAGTCTCTCCCCTCGATGCGGTTGTCAAGGACAATGTCAATCAAGGACTTGTCCATCTTGTAAGGAGATGCTTGCGCCAGGAGCATGCCCAGCGTTATTCGGTCCTTCTGGAGCAGCCCGAGGGCCGTCCGATTGAAGGTATTCACAAACAGGTCTTTAACGATGATATCCCGGCGCACGTTGTGATCTGTTTCGTTGGAGAGATGCTTGTTTCCGTGCAGCACCAGCTGGAAGATGTCCAGAAAGTACTGCAGCGAGAACTGATAAAAGTGATTGAGGAAGTGCAGTTGGTCCAAAACTGCAAAGACGGCACTGCAAGAGCTGGCAATGACGCCATATTGCTGGGTAATTTCCTCTACCTCGGCCATGACGCCTTCCGTGTTGCTCATCTTGGCTGATATCTCCGCCGCTTCGGTCTTGAGCGTTTCCAGGGTCTCAATGACGTTGTCATCGTCGAGAATGTTGCCTCGAGATTCGTTGAGAGCCTGCAATAGTTGTTTTTCCAGTTGGCGTAAGTGCACCTTGAACTCTCCCTGGATCTTGATGAGGTTAGTCCGGCGCTCATCGACGTCCGGACGCTCTGACTTCAGCACATCATTTAGTGACTGCGTCTGAAGACTGCTCTGAGTGACTGTGAAGTTGACAAATGTTGTTCGACTACAGATATCAGGGGCGAACTGCGCAGACGGATCCCGTGTAGACAGGTAGAGCTTGAATGACGGCGAAAAGTCAATCTCCTGCTTTCCGAGCTGAATCAAAACACGTCCGCCGGTGCGCTGGTATTCTTTGTTCAAGACATGATTGAGAATGGGATCAAGATGCTCCGCATCTTGGATGAGGATCGGATTTCCGAATCGCAACGAGCTCTCGAGCTGCTTGGTAAAGGTATCATCCAAGAAACTCGTGACTGTGAGCCGACGATCCTTGCATTCCTTTTGCAAGAATTCAGTGACTCTGCCAGATGGGTCTATAATGAGCGGGTAACGGTTGAAGCGCTTAAGAATGATGGCGTTCTCCGTGCACAAGTCGTCGACTGGCAGGCTGTTCTCTTGCCAGCTGAGTCGTTCATCTGCGCTGGACAAGTATTCGGTGACAGGGTTGGGAGACTTGTACTGGATGCCAGAGAGGTGAAGCTGGTGACACCAATCGTCCATCATAGATTTTCGGAACGTCTGGTCATAAAGGCCGCTGTATGCCAAGAATGCTGCGGCAACAAGCACGTCTCCGACCAACGTGCTTATCTGGGTCTCGAAAGACTTGCTGCCTTCTTCCCAACGAGTCCTCTCCGACGACAAGCTGTCGAGAAGCCTGACACTTCGATCGACCTTGAATTGTACCTTTGACATCTCCGCCTTGATTGCCTGCGTCTCGCTAATGAGTGCAGCATATTCGGTCTTGTACGTGTTGATGCTGGACTCGAGCTCTGCGATGTTGCTCTCGACGGCCTTTGCCTCAGCCTTGGTCTGGAGCGCCTGCTCCTCCAGCTGTGTCACCTCTTCCTTCAAGGGCCCGACACGATCCAAGATGTCCGAGTAGTTGACCTGAGCAGCCACCCATTGCACGAGAGGGCCGCACGCTTTGGAGGCTCGGTTGACCTTTTCAAACGTGAATTCAGGCATTGAGAGGAACTCGTTGCGCATCTTGATCCTCAAAGCCTTCGTCATCTGCTTGGCATTGTCAAACATGATGATGCTAGCAATGAAGTCGTCCCTGCGAACGACAGCCTGGACGGCTTTCCAGTCGTTGATTTTGTGGCCGAGCAACGTGCAGACAGCATCGAGCGCAAGTCGGACACCCTGCGGCGGGTTGCCCATGGATCGCACTTCCGTCAAGTGCTGTCGCTTGATGTTGCTGACACTGGCCTTGGCTTCCTCGACAGCCGGTTCTGCCTTCGCGAGGTCCTCCAACACAACATTTTTCCGCATCGCCACCTCGGCCTCCTGCTTCTCCAGGGCCGCTTGAATCTCCAACGAAGTATTCTTTCTCTGCTCCGCCTCTCGCTGGTCTGCAACCATGCGCTGCAGCTTCTCGTTTGCCTCTGCGTCCTTTTGCTCAAGTTGAGTCTTCTTCTCCGCAAGACTCACGCGCAGGTCGCGGACCTTGTCTACAGTGTCCCTCAGTTTCTCGAGACCAACATTCAAGTGACGCTGTTGCTCTTCGAGATCTTCGCGCTTCTCATTGTACAGCCTGACATACTGCCCCACAAAGTCCAGGAAGTGGCGCGGTGTTAAGAAGGTGATCTTCTTCTGCTGCTTGAGCAATCTTGCGTTGTAGCGCTGAAGCGAGTAATGGATATGCACCATTGAGTTGACAACAGTCTCGCGGTGGCTTGGAGGCAGGGCGAGACCCCGATAGGCAACCGGGATCGTATCAGGAGCCTGGAAGTTGCTTCTATCCAAGTCGACAGAGTGGGTTAGCTCACGGGCTACCTGGAACAGGGCCTGATCCGACCAATCTCCGAACCAGTTCAGCACACATCGGTTGAACAAGGCAGGGCTAGTGGCGGCCTTGGAAGACAAGCTCCCCTCTGGCGGGTTCATCGTGAAGACGACGTGGAGGTTATTGACAATCTGCTGCGTAAACCACTTGTACAGCTCCTCTGGAGAGTCCAAATGCAAGTTTTGTCGCTGTGCGCCTTCTTTGCAAGCAGTCATGAGGGCAGCATAGTCGTCCCCTTCGAAGAGGCCGGGAACTTCTGCATTGGCAAGTAAGGTGTTCATGCGTTCCAGGAAACCCGAGTCCAAGACATTTGCCTCGTCCATTATGAAGCAAATCTTTTCACCCTTGCAACCGCAACGGCGTAGGACATCTCGAAGATCCTCGTCGAAATCCTCTCCAGAGTACTTGCCATGGACTTTAATCTGGAAAACCTTGAGGCCGTTCATCCAAGCAACGAACCGTGATAGCGTGGTCTTGCCACTTCCACTGACACCAATGAGAATCAGATGGCCCTGTGGCTGTCGGAAGACACGATCGATGCGCAGCACGTGCTCCAAGACGTCGTTGAAGAGAATCAACGGCACGTCGACCTCTTCTTCACAGAATGTCTTGAGTCTAGCCTTGACAAATTCTCTCAGTTGCTCACGATCGACCGGAATGTAGTTCTTCGATAGCCAATTTGAGAAAAGGATGGGGCCACCGAGGGCCTTCTCCTCATCAATGCTTGGGAAGTGTTCGAGGGCGATACGTCGAACTGCCTCATCAGTCCATTTTCGCTCTTCTTCGGCGATCAAACGATCCTGGAAGAGCCGCAGAGCTTCGTGAGCCCAGATGCGGATGAGGCCCTCAATTGAGAGAGCCTCAAGTGGCTTGATCGCTTCGTATACGCCGCGAACCCAGCGTGTAAGCTCACGAGGACTGTAGACATAGTGGGGTTGGATCTTGGGCGTGAATCTCTGCTGAGACTCGAGATAGAAACGAACCATTGCATGCGTGAGAGGTTCGGCATAGCCACGAAGCGTAGGCACGATCTTGAGTACCGCCGAGTTGAAAGTGCCATAAATCTGGTTGAGAGACAGCTCTCCCGGATAATCAACCATAATGAGAGGGGCATGGCGTAGAAATCTGGCGCCCAGGGGAGTACGTCCCGCATCCGTGGGTGGGTTGCATGCTCCAACAAACTGAATCCGGTCTAGAGTGACCCAAGATTTGTCGGATGTTCGCCAGAAACCATTTTGTTCGACAAGCTGGCGCAGGAACGAAATTGCCCGCTGGGTTCCGTACTTATCTGGTGCCGGCAGGTTGATTTCATCGCAAAAGACGACCAGCCAGCGGCCGATTTGCGTGGGCGAGAGCACAACTCCGTTGAGGGTCTTCTTGTACTCGCAGTATTGCTCAAACGTCTTGATGAGAAGGTCTGGTGTTGTCGCACTGGAAAAGTTGAGACCAACAACCTCCATATTGGCCAGCTTGCGAAGGGCGCTGAAGAGCGTCATTGTTTTACCCGAGCCTGGCGGACCGCAAAGCAAGAGTGGCTTGTGCTCGGCAAGCCACGAGTACAACACATCCTCGTGACGAACTGTATCCAAAGTCGGGATGACAACGTCTGTCTGGATGATGGAGTGCGTGTTGACCTCAATGCTAGGCACCTGGTTCTGCCACGGGGTCCACTCAACCTTGGGCAGACTCACATCAAAGTCGATGAGCGAACTGGTGCCATCCAAAGGAGGCGACCCAAAGCTGGCAAGCGCGCAGACGTCATCGCCAAATGCTTTGCGGTCCGTTAGAGGGCAGTCCCCTGTGAGCGCCCAGACAAGGGCGAGAAGGAGCTTTTTCGGGATGAAAGCCTCAATCTGCTCGAACTCCAGCGGAAAGTCCGAGTGTTGTCCATTGTACTCGATAACATCTCTAACAGCCTTGTTCAACAGCGAGAATAGCGTCGATAATACGCGGGCGACAGTAAACTCCATGATGTGGTTGTAACCTTGAGCGCGCTCCAGAGCTTGTAGTATGAAGTCTTCAGCGTTCAAGTAAGTCTTGAGCAATTCGGCAATTTCGCCTTGGACGGCCAGATTCCTGGCTGGTGACTGTCCCGTGGCGACGCTGTCTTCATCCAAATCCTCGAATGGAACGCTGCTGAGAGTCTCGAGATAGTTCATAACCATCATGCTCGGCGTGACAGTGTCCTCGCTGAACCACACCATACCACATCGACTAACAGTGGCCAGTGTCGCATATTTCAGTGTTTCGACTTCGAACATGATGCGAACATTCGGCGGCAGGTTTAGACGCTCACCGTTTGGCAGCGTGAGCAGCTTGTTATCATCAAGAACACTGTTCAAGTTCTCTACCCATTCGGGGTCGACATCGCCGTCAAAGACAATCCAGTGCCTCTTGGAGTCTTCGCCACGGAGGTTGTCGACAATTTTGCGTAGAATGCTGGTGAAGAGACCGTCGGTCCATTCGCGAGTGGTGGAGTCCAAGTTTCCGTAGAGAGCTTCCTTGGACATGACCTTGGAATCAATGACATGAGACACACCTTCGATGCCCTCGACCTTTTGCATCGCGTCAAGGAGCAGCGTCCAGGCAGCCGACTTTCCACTACCAGAGTTTCCTACCATCATTACACCATGATGGATCTTCTGGATCTGATAGAGCTGAAGAACCTTGGTCATCCAGGTATCAGTAACGACAAGGTGTCGTTCGGCAGCAAGCCCACGAATAGCCTTCTCCAGCGCTTGCAAGTTGGCCGGCACGTATTGTATTCCTGGAAAGCAGTGCTGCTCAATAGTGGCCATGACTTCGACATCGGGCTTGATTAATTTGGGGGCAATAGTCTCTCGGATGCTCTGCACGATGATCTCGGGCTCAACGACCTCCTCGACACCGAGGTTGCCGTCTGTCAGGCGAGAGCGTTTGAGGCCACCGGAACTTACCAAGACACTTTTCAGAGCACGGAGACCAAAGTCGTAGTGAGCCTGCTTCGAGAGCTGGTCCGCGCACTGGTCGAAGAACGGAACGGTTTGCTTGGAGAGTTGCTTGGCCTGGTTGAAGCCCTGCGAGTAAAGCATGACCTCGGCAATGAGCTCCTTGTCGGGCTTCGACATGGCCACACTTCGAAACAATTTCTTCAAGTTGTCGGGCAAGTTGGAGCGACCAGCATAGCCCGGGTTCATGGTGATGAAGATTCCGGTGTTCGCGTTGACATTCAGCTGGCGACCCACCAGCTCGATTTGAGACTTGTCATCGTCGGCACCCTGCTTCAGACCAAGCTGGATGTTCTGGATTTGCTGCGATACGGCGGACAAGATCCTTTCTTCGAGACGGTTAAATTCATCAAAACAGCCCCAAGCACCGACCTGGCATATGCCCAGAAAGATGCGGCCCATCGCTTGGAAGTCAAAAGTGTCATCGCAGCAAAATACAAGGGTAAATCTACCCAACTGGACACCCAAAGCCTTGACCGATTCTGTTTTACCCGTACCGGCCGGGCCATATGGCGAACCTCCCAGACGCTGGCAGAGAGCCTGTGTAAGAGTGAGGAAGCATCGATCTGTGAGAGGAGTTCGAACGAGACGGTCGGGGACGCCCAGGTATTCGAAGCCGTAGTTGAGCTTGGCATTGGCCATTCTGACGTGGAGTCGGTCGAGAAAGTTTCCTTCGGGGTTGTAGACGTATCGCATCTGCAGCTGCCATAGATAGTGGCTTCCGGAGTCTGCGCCCGCCTTGATGAGTTTTTCGATGGCATCGCGCTGATGGACACACTCCGTGATCAGCTGCTCGCACTTTTTGCGCAGAGTAATTTCAAGATCTCCCAAGACAGTATCAGCAAGAACTCGCAAGACCTGGACTTCTCTCTCGAACAGTTCCTGTAGTGTTTGCCCGCCCGTGGCCAAAGACTTGTCGACCGCCGTCGTCCAGGCGGCCTGAGTTGCTAAAACGACGATTTGACTGGGAAACGTCTCCATGAAATGGTTCAGCGAGGCATTGTCGATTGTCTCCGACTCGAAGATGGGCGTGTAAACATCCACGGCCTCAGCCAGCAATTCTGCCAACGTTGATTTCATCCCACCCTCCAAGAGCGCAAGCCAGTCGTTAATCCTTGGGGTCTTAGCTAGTGAAATCTCCTTCTTGAGCTTGACAACCTCGCCTTCCTTGGAGGTGAAGCCAGAGATGACGGTCTCGTCGTCCATGACGAGCCCGGACAAGCCAGCAAACATCTTCTTGAAATGCTTGGCAATGCGCAATGTGTCATTGCTGTTACCAATCATTTCCAAAAGATCCTCATCACCAACAAAGTAGAATCGGGGAAAGGAGACCCGTTCTTTCTCCAGATATTCACCCAGAGCCTTCTGAATTTTGTTCAACATCTCTGCCAAACGTTCAAGGGACTTTTGGACATTGGGGATATTGAGAACATCGAGCACATAGGGCGTCTTGTTGGCCTTTTTCATGACGGCCAAGAACTCGCTGTTGATGTTCTGGAACCGGCCGGATTCGATCGGGAGAAGGTGCTTGATGTCCGCATTGCCAGTGAAAACGCCTTCGAGATAAACCCATTGGCGTTGAACGTCGATCCACACATCGAACAAGACATGGACACGGTTGAGTTTGTCTTCCCAAGACACTGCCTCCTCCTCAAATTCCTTGTAGTAAGGAGAATGCTTCATGGCCTGAAGCGAGTTCAAGTTCTCACTGCACTTGGCGAACAGGTCGTCCCAACCGCGGATAAGTCGGCACTTGTTTTGGTAGTTGACCATTTCGAGTGCATAGTTCTGCCATGTCTCGCGGACCTGTTTCAGGAACTCTTCGAGCGCCATTTCTCCTTGCGCTTGTGCAATGATGTCCTTGACGATGGCCTCGGTTGCAACGAGGTTGAGGTCCCAAACATCGCCGAGGGTCATGGAGCTTGGGGAGAATCGCTTTTGAGGCTTGATCTGCTTGTAGATTTTGTGCCAATGTCGCTCACGAATGGCATCAGACTTGAGATCGGACAGCATGGGATTGACCTTGAGGAATCCGCGCAGAATTCCCTGGACGTGCTCAAAGGCAGCATACTGCCTCATTCGGCTTGGCATGTCCTTTGTGCTCTTGATGAGGTCGTCCACCTTGGATCGAATCTTGCGGGGCTGAACCGCAGTCCATAGGACATCACGAGTCTCGTTCAGACTTGCCCAGATCGTCGAAAGGTTCGACCACACAGACTGAAAGTCTCGGACTTCTTCCATGATCGCTTCCAAGGAGCTGTCTTGGCTGGCGGAAATGTCCAAGGCCTCCTTTGCCTTGACGACTTGCAAGAAGTCTTCTTGGAGGTTGGCGATTCTCGACTCAAAGGAGCTCAGAGTCGCAGAAGCAACGTCGGGTTGTATGGTTCCGGACACTGGCTTCTCATCATTCCACTGCGATATGATCTCCGCAATACGCTCGTTGACTAGTTTGTTTTGGGCAATGATGTTAGCTCTCATGGCGTCGGACTGCTCCTCCATGATCCTCGACTTCTTGTCAAGGATTTCCTTGAGAGCCTCCCATTGGCTGTCAATTTGTTCGATGTGAAGCCAGTCGTTGGGGAAGTGATACCGCTGTCGCACGAGCGTCGACTGTCCCTGGCGAAACATGTCAATTTCTGGCGCCCATAGTTTGACATTTCGCTTGCAGCTTTGCACGGCTGTGATAAACTGCACGGCTTGCGCAGTAGACGACGTGTCAGAGCTTTGGCCCTCAAGATGCTTTCGCGCCGTTTCGATAGCCGCATTGACATCTCGCATACGATTGCCTAGCCGGCCAGCAAACTTCATCAGGATCTCATGCTGCCACTGGTCGTACTTGGCGTTGACCTTGGTCTGGACTTGATCGTAGTCGACGGTAAGGTGTCCGAACGACCGGCTCACTTCCTGCGTGTCAAAGGTGGTGCGAACCTTGCGAATATCCTGCAGGCATTCGAGCCATCGTGGGAGATGGTCACCGAGCATATCGTAGACGTGCTCCGACTGGAGATCCCACAAGGATTGGAATTGAAGCCACTTGTCGACATACGCGCTAATCTCCTGCAGCTTCTTTTCCACAGACTCGAACGCTCGGTGAAGCATGCTGGCACACTCGATAGGCAGGTCGGTGAACCGCGGTTCGTCATTGGCGATTGTGTTGAGGTTCATCTGATACCGCGCAGCCTTGATCTTTCGCAAATTGCAGACGATGCCAAGCCAGTCGTGAAGATGCAAGAACCAACTGGCTCTGGCGTATTCCAGAGGAGGATCCAGATAGATGACCTGATTTCGCATCGCCAGTTCCAGAATTAGGCGCTTCATCGTCGGGCCGTGCTGCTTTTCTTCGTCCTCGCTGAGCTTCTTACGCCGGCCCTCATCAAGCATCTCGTCTTCGAAGGCACTAATCCAGGCTTGCACAGCATCATGAAGACGCTCCAGAAGAATAGATTGCACCTTTTGATTCAGGCCACCGACCCAGAAATCGAGGTTGACGTATTGTTCCAAGTTCAGCTGGTCCACAGCGGCTTGAATGGTGTTGAGGCGTGACTGAAATTCTGAAGCATTGTACGAGCAGTTGCTGAGCTCTTTCAATGCCTGCTCCACCGTCGCATGAGTGTGGCTCAAGGAGACGGCTTTGCTCTGAAGTGCAGAGACGGCAGCTGCGAAACTTCGAATGAACATGCCATGCTTGCTCTCTGTATTCTTGTTAAGACTGAACTCCGTCCCACCAGGAAGAAGAGGTCGATTTTGCCTCGGGTCTGCGTAGAACAGCTCGTGGGAGTTGATGAACGACTCCCATCGCAGTGGCACACCCTCTGCAATCAATCGGTAAACGTCGTTGCGATAGCCGCCGAGCAAGACAGATTCTTCGTCCATGTCTGCGATTTGTCGCAATGTCTGAGACAGAGTCCTCACGCTTTCCATGAGGCTGACGGCATATGGATAGACTCGCTTGGCGTCCTTGGACACGGTGGTAACGGCGTGAGGGACAGCATAGGACTGCCACATGAGATTTCTGGTCTCCTTGAACAAGGTGATGATTTGAGGGTCGAAGTTGACGGCCAGCTCGAGGATGCCGCCGGCAGATCGCACTCGGGCAATGTCGAAGAGCTGGCCGGAGATTGAAATCTTCCGCCGGCTAACGTCAGTTAGCCACGCCTCGTAAATTCGACCGGTATCAAGCTTATGCTTGAAAAGCTCGCTCTCTTCCTGTAGCTTGTGGCCCTCGGAGTGCATGTGCCAGCCGGGGCCAAGCACTGCCTCTACCTTCCTCATGTAACCATCCAGCTGGAATTCGATCTGACGTGCCCAGATAATGGCCCCTGAAATCGGAGGAAGGTCGCGAAGCTGAGCCATGGCGTGGGCCTCAGAGTGCCCATACTGCTGCTTGAAACGCTCATGCAGACTATTGATGGCCTGCTTGACGTGATCCATGAGCTGGTTTTGATACTCCTGGATGGCACCACGAATCTTGGGTCGCACGAATAAAGCGTTGAACTTGGAGAAGACGCGAAACATCTCGTTGGCCGTCTTGGCTGTGGCGAGGCGGTCGCGTAGTCGGGCGATGATGGAATTCTCAACTCGCGTCGTGCGCTCATTGTACAGGTTCTCTGCTCGAACCCACCGCTCCCTGCCCTGATCCGAGACGTCCAGCAAGTCCACGTTCTGCAGTGCTTCCCAAGCTTGCTGGACCTCTTCCACGGCGTCGACATCGCCCATCTCCTCCATGACGACACCGTTGGTACCCGTAGTCTCGGTCACACCTGGAATCGTTGCCTTTGGGCCCAGCACATTGACAATGGTTCGCTGCAGCTGTTCGTGGTTGTCACGGAAAGTGTCGACATATTTTATCCGTGATTCGAGTTCCACGTGCTTCTTGTTGATCTTGATGGGAATGAACTTTTCGTTTCTGCGACGTGTGACTTCACGGGCGACATTGGTGAACTCCTTGATATTTTCCTCCCAGGTCCTGAATATCCCGTCACAGGTGCGCATGAGAGCTTGAAACTGCTGGTAGTCGAGGTTCACCAGCTCCGTGCCGGGTAGAAGTCGGTGAAGCACGTCGTCTAGATCAGCCGAGATGGCCTCGACGAGAGGGAGAGCTCGTCTGATCGGATAGGGGCATATCCTAAGCTTCTTGTTGAGGTGGCTGAATATTTGCGAAACGGCTTCCTGGACCTTTGGCAGCGATGTAGCAGACAGCAGCTCATCCAGGGGAAAGTCTCGCATGAGCTGGTTGTACTTTTGCACCTTCTCCATGGCCTCCTTGAGCCCCGTATCAGCGGTGAAACTGACGGTGGCCTGGAAGCGTTTCGCATGCTTCAGGATATCGAGAGTCAAGATGACTCCTTCGCTTCTCAGCTGGCCCTCGATGCCCTCCAAGGCAGATTCCATGGATAACCAAAAGTTGACTTCTTGGCTCGCAGTGCTGAACTCCTGGCTCGTATTCGAAGGCTCGCGGGTCAACTTGGTGATGCTCTGAATAGACTTGATCCAGGTATTCACATTTGCCTGCAGCCGGTTCAGAAAGGTGCTGTCTTGAAGCAGATTTGGCGGAATGGCATCGATCGAAGGTTTGGTGTCCTGTGCTTCGGCATCGTCGAGGACGTTCTGGACGATGGAGTGACACGCCAAGGATATCTCGGGGATGTCGACATTCTGCTGGAGGTGAAGCAAGCTCAACTCCAGGTCGTTGAGCCTCTTCTTCGTTACGGGGATGCCCGTTTTCGCATCGACGTCGGCGCGGCCTCTTGACCCGTTTGCCAGCTGCTGGCTCTTGGTATTGGCATCGAAGTAGGGCACCAAGGCATGGTGAACCTGGGAATGAAGAACTTCCCAGGGGGAGAGAGAGGCTCCCTGCTCTCCCACGGCGGCATTAAGGGAGGCAGGGCCGGGCAGATTAGTGATGAATATTTGAGAGGTAAGCGGTCGGGTCGGGTCGATTGGCAGGGGCGTCTTGAGCAGGATGAGCGAGGCTACAGTCGTGGCTGATGAAGAGATCTCGGTGGAGAGCGTGTAGTGAAAGAATGAAGG
The DNA here is from genome assembly GCA_024340155.1 of Tolypocladium pustulatum. Lineage (NCBI taxonomy): Eukaryota > Fungi > Ascomycota > Sordariomycetes > Hypocreales > Ophiocordycipitaceae > Tolypocladium > Tolypocladium pustulatum. Next base: position 123,247 of record JALHBY010000249.1, on the reverse strand, counting down.
CACTGCTGTATCAAAGGAAGATGTCAGCAAACGACTGAGGGGACCTGGCTCCGAGGGTGCGTGAAACTGACCAGTCGTGTCGGCTCCGTTTTCGACGGCCGAAGAAGTCGCAATGTCCTTTTGAATATACAGAACATTCTGGGTATCATTCGCAAATCGCGTGCAACGTGAAACAGTCTCGCCGTAGCGGCTCTTATGCAACAAGCTCCCCAGCTGCTCGAGGTCGTCCCGCGTGGCGCCGAGAGCGATCTGGCAGACGGCGGCCAGATGCTCAAGTACGCGTTCGGGCTCGACGGTCGGGAAGGGCGCGGGCGCGACGCCGTTGGCCGCCGGGCTCTGCGCGGGCGGCTGGGACACCTCCATGGCGGAAGATGGGGCGGAGCGTCGGCAGATGTAGATGTCACGAACGAGAGGTCATCTCCAAGAGAGAGGCCGGCTCACGAGGACAAAAGGAAGTAGTGTGGGGAGCTGCGGCTCAGGGGCGGGAGCTGCCGCGGCGTGAGGGAGCTCCAGGCGCGCCGAAGGGGGGCCAAAGGAGAGCGTGTTTGGGCAGTGGGCCAGTCGCGAGATCGTGAAGCCCTTGCGGCGAAGATGGATGGGTTGTGCGAGGAAGAGGCGTTGGCGTTTGTCAGTCGGGAGATTCGATGCTCGCCTTGCCTTGCCTACTTCCCTGAGGCACTCGCTGCCGGCAGCCGAGCAAATGTTCACCTCATTTAATACCTTACGCACTGCAGGTGCACCCCTTCCTGGTACGCGACCCTGAGGACCCCTGGTGCGCCGCCCCCTGCGTGTCTCTGATTGGCCCGGCACCACGCGCATCGCCTGGGGGTGTGGCTGTTGACTTTGGACCTGGGAGGCGTCAGAGGCGTCGGCCCCACCAAGAGGTGCCCGCCCAACCGCCGACCTCGACATCATCTTCCAAGTCACCAGCTGGGGAACAGGCTACGAGTATGTCACGGCGGACCCGAAATTCGAACCGAACTCTTGTATTCTTTTTGGGCGACAGTAGCTAGAACGCAGGGGTTTTCTTCTTCGGGCCTCCTTGCAAATTGACGATCCCAATAGGAGAAGAATTGAGGCCTCTCTGATGAGAAGAAATGTCATTCCCAAGTCTTGGTGCTCCTCGCCGAATAAAGGAGAGACACCGACCAAAGTCACCATCTCAGAACTGATAATGAGCGTCAAGCCACTCTGCATCACACCAAGTGGCACGCATCTGCAAGAAAGTTTAGCTTTAACTCCACGAGGAACCTCTAAAGGACAGGTTCAGCACTCACAGCTACAGCCGCAAACCACACAATGGCCAGGAAACAGCTTAGCCACCACAGGAACCGGCGAAACCACCCGCGCCGCGATTCTGGACGTACAATGTCCGCTATGGGCGTAATAACACCAAACCCGACGAGGACCATGAGCAGATGAAGTGCCTCAAACACCTGTAGCTCGTGCTTTTCTGGCTTGCTGAAGTAGCTAATCCAGGCTGGTATTCCTAACCAAACTTCGACAGCATGGCCTCGATTGGCAAACATGTATAGCCAACAGAAGGCGGAACAGCGTCAAGCGTGGGATCAGCCGTGCAGTCCATCGTCGCTTTATGGCAAAAACCTGTTAGCAGGGGAAGAGTACGTCTGTCAGGACTTGAAAAGCACACATTCTTCTTACCTTATATAACTTGCAGTGAACCGCCCCTGTGACTTGGGTCAAGCAGGCGCCCGGACTGAGCCCAGCCTAAGCAAAAGCTAACCTTAAATCGCCGGGTGCCACACGCCCTCGACAAAGGCGTCGCCACTAAGCCTCTGGTGCATGCGGTTCTCGGACGGAGCATGTTGCTCGGAATAGCGTAACCGCAAGGCTGCTGCGTGGGCTAACATGCAGTATGCACGTCTGCCTAGCACCAACTACCTCAATAACCTCAGCTCATCAACTCCCGTTGTTTCCAGCGAAACTGCCCTCGACCTACGAGCACGTGCAGAGCTTCATCTGTATGTCGCAAAGGATTATTGTTCGTCCAGGTAGAAGAAACCTCTATCTACATAGACAGATCCATATCCCTGCAGTGTCGGCAGCACACTCGAAGCGCCGGCCATGGAACAAGACCAGTGGGCCCAAGCCTTCGGGGCGGCCTCTCCCAATCTGACCTCGACGATGCCGCTGTAGCATCAGCGGCATCACCTCAGGCCTCAAGGTCGGCACAGGGTGATAAGAGTCAACGGGGACCAAGGGCACCACGGGGTAGCCGCGCAAGTCGATTAACGGCATCATGGACGGCATCACAGCCGCCCTCGCGGCGGCACAGAAGCGTGGAGGTACATGGGTAGAACAAACAGGCGCCGGAATGTCATCACATTAGAAAGAAACTTCACAAGTGCATGTTTTTCTGTCGTTGGCTTTTTCCTATTCCAGCCTGCCGGCATCGTGCTGTCACTCGTGCGGGCCTGTCCGAGTGTTGCCAGGACCTCACCCGGGGGCCTCGATATCTTGGCTATAGACGGCGTGCAAGCCGCATGCTCGGGGAGCCGACACCTCGCACGACGCATCTCTACGAGTTCCCACGGTCGTCCATGTGCATAAGTAACAGCATACCTTATATATCTCTTTAAGCGCAGTAAAAGTATAAAAGCCGTCCATAAAAATCATCAGCCCGTTGTCCGCGGAGGGTCCCCTTATGGTTTTTGTTTTTGGCCAGATTCCCCATTTCCCGAGGACGACATTAAAGCGAATCGAACAATCCACGCCGTGCGCCGTCCCTTTCTCTTCTTCCGTATTTCATTCACGTACCGACGCTGCCTTCATCCAACCAAACATCGCAGGCTATATGCCTCCTAGACGAGGTCACCCGGCTGGATTCCCTCCCGCTGCTGGGCTACCCTCTTGGCCCGCCAGTCTCTCCCGCTGAACCATTACCCTTTGATTGCAAATGTCGATGAACATCTCAAACTTCTGGATCAGCTGCTCTTTTTCCTCGAGCTTGGCCTTGAGGTCGTCGATTTCTTTTTGTTTGTCGTCTTCCATCTTCTTCATGTCCTCGCGAGCCTTGGCCAACTCTCTCCTGAGGTCCGCCCGGATGCGATCTTCAGGCGACTGCTGCGGCTTGGTGTAGATGGCCGGCCGATTCTCCGCCAGACCTGTAGCCACTTTCTGCGGGTTTCGATTGATGGCTGCTCGGGCGTTGTAGATATCCCGCGGAAGCAAGTGACAGTCTGGATTCTCAGTTTGAAGAATCTGCAGCGTCTCTGTGACGCCGGCGCCTGCAAGGTAGTCAGCGGAAACTGAATTACCAATGACAGGGTGCTTAGACGACGTACCATTCTCCTTGAGCTGCTTCACAGCAGCCACCATCTTGCTATCCAACTTTCGCGCAGCCGGGTGATGCGAGGGGCCCTCGCTTGGCGAGTGATTGTGCTGCAAGTGCACTGGGTCGGGTCGGTACCGGATCGTCCACTGGGTTCGCTGCTCGATGGCGAAGAAGCCAAAGGGGCAGTCACATTTACGAGACGACGTCTTGCGCTTACGGAACTCGGGGCTAACGCGGCTCGGCGGTTTGCCCGCTCGATCGCAGACGAAGAGTACTTTCTTCAACCCAGGTACGGTCTTTTTTGATCGACCAATGACGATGGCATAGCCGACCGAGGTGCAATATCGCAATACGGCTTTCTGGACAGCCTCCAATGTTGGATAGCTCCCACCTTCGGGCGGCGGCGACATCATTTCGCCCATGGGATGTGTCGGGACGTACGACGGGTCGCTCAGGAGCTTAGCCTCGAGGGAAGCGTCGTTTTCCCCATCGTTGTGGCCATCCATGTCCATCTCATCAGCAGCATGATCGTCCTGCTGCTGTGGTATCTGCTCAGGTGCCTGTTGCGGCGAGGCCTGCGCCTGCTGCACCTGCTGCTGCTGTACTTGTTGCACCTGCGGCACCTGCGGCACCTGCGACTGCTGAGGCTGGGCCTGAGGTTGCGGCATCTGTTGAGGCTGCTGCTGCGGAGTGTGCTGTTGCTGCTGCGGCGGCGGCGGCGGGGGTGCCTGCGGCGGCGGCTGTTGTTGCGAAGTGTGTTGCTGCTGTTGATGAGGATGGCCCTGGTGTGGCTGGCGCCCTTGGTGTCCCGGATGGCCTGGGTGTCCTTGATGCCCCGGAAGACCAGGATGCCCTTGGTGTGCCTGATGCGCCTGCTGGGCTTGCTGAACCTGCTGGGCCTGCTGGGCCTGCTGAGCCTGCTGAGCCTGCTGAGCCTGCTGAGCCTGCTGAGCCTGGTGTGCCTGATGAGCTTGATGCTGCTGCTGCTGCTGCTGCTGCTGCTGATGCTGTTGATGCTGCTGCTGCTGCTGATGTTGCTGCTGCTGATGATGAGCCTGCTGCTGCGGGTGGTGTTGTTGATGCTGCTGTTGTTGCTGCTGTTGCTGCTGGTGGCCGGGATGCCCAGGATGAGGCTGCTGGTGAGACGGATGAGGCTGCTGGTGCTGCTGCGGGTGCGAGATGATGGACTCATGTTGGACAGCCTGGCTGATGCCGCTGGGGAACATCATGGGTGGCGGATTCGGCTGAGGCTGCATCTGCTGTCTCGAGGGTGCGGCGCGTTGCCGCTGGACATTGACAACATTGGGGACATGGCTATTGGGCGTCCGCGACGAGGGATGGCCGTTGGGCACATTGGCCGCCGGCGCCGCGAAAAGGTGCTGGGGATAGGTGCCATGGGGCGGCTGCTGCGGCGTGTAGCCCTGCGGCTGGTATGGCGAAGCGGCATGCGGCGCGGGAGACTGCTTGTTTGCCTGGTGCTGGTGCTGGCTCGCGTGCGACGGCGCGAAGCCGGGGTTGCGTCGGAGACCGGCCTGCGAGAAGGCGAGGCCGGCGTGGGCGTTGGACCCGGATGGTCCCAGGCTCGACATTGTGCGTGCTGGACGGTTTGTCGTTGCGGCCCACGAGGCCCGCGCGGCGTTGGGAGCGGCGGAGGCGGCAGCAGCCGCAGCAACGTGGCCACGGATGAGCGACGACGGCGATGGCGACGACGGCAAAGTCGAAAGCCGTCGAGGTTTGCGGTATTCAAGCAAGAAACACGTCCTTTGCCCAAATGTCCTGTGACGGGCCTAGCCCCAAAACACGGCAAGCGACGTACGCACCGCACGCGCCCGCTCTGCTCTGCTGGCCTTTTTTTTTCGTCACGTCCTCTGGTGCCCGCCGTCCAGGACGCTTCGCTCTCGCCGCTCCGGTGTCTGGCTCGCTCTTTCGCCCGCGTCGTCTCTTCGTATAGTCCTTGAGCTTCAATCTGCCAGCGTCGTCGTCGAGCCCGCGCGGCTCAAGCAAAACCCTGGACCTAGTTTGGGGGTGTCGTTAATGGGCTGGAGGAGGCGTGGAGGTGCGCGCTGGGTAGAGGTGTGGGCAGAAAGAAGGGAGGAGTGAGCTGGTGTGGGCTGGGGAATTATTCGGCAAGGGGGGGGGAATGGGGGGGGAGGCGCTCAGGCGGCCTGGAGGCTACAAGCGTAGAGGAGACCTGGAGGCGCGACTAGCGGCTGGGTGGGCGGAGGGAACAATAATATGGCATGGAAGGTATCAAGCCAACAATGCCGACAACACCAGCCTGACTGACGTATCCGTATGTGCGAATGCTTCGAAACTTACCGAGTACGAGCACCGCCCAGCAAGCCCGGACGGCCCAGTCCCAGTCCAGCTCAGCCCGACAAGATTTTCCTCCCTCTCTCTCCTCACTGTGTGCGGTGCGTTATCTGCTGGTGCATTAGCTTCGGCATCGCCAGCTGACGCCAGCGGAATGGCCGCAGGCCCCCCCCAGCCTATCACGATGCCGCTGAGCGAGGAGGTGGCTCAGGCCTGTTGGCGCTTGAGACTAGGGCCGTCAACCAAACACTCCGTGTGCCTCCCTCGTCTCGTCTCGCCTCCTCCCGCACACGTGACTGCTCAAGCTGGCATCTTACGTGATTGCGAATGGCAGGACGAACCGATCCGATGCCACGAATAACAATAGTCCACGAATGCGTTGAAGGCTCAGCTGGGCCGCCAAAACGCGCACATGTACAGATGCGGAGGTGGAACGCGCTTCGCCGATCCCGCCCTGTGGAGCAACAGAGCAACAGACTTGGCCTTCATTCCGTTTCTTGACGGTCATACCGTGCGACTCTATTGGCTGTGCTTTTGACGGACGTATATCCCGCCTGCGCCGAAGCGATATCCCACTCGGGCTTCCATGGTATCATTGTCCTCCCAAATCAGCCCCATCCAGTTCGAGATCCAATCTCTAGTCTACCCCAAAAAATTGAAACAATTCCAAACTCCAAACGCTTCAAGGTGCAAGCACAGCATATGTTCCTGGCGATAGTCTCAGGTCTATATGTAGATTCGGAACAAGAAAACAAGCCAAAGCCAGCGATGTGCTACCCTTCTCGTTCGTCTTTCATCTCGTCTTCTTGCGTTTACTTGGCCGTTGGCTCCCGCCGTCCTCGCCGTCCACGAAATGGCCCTTGTCAATCTGATGCTGTCTCAGATTGTCCGGTCGACTCTTGTATTGGCTGCTGCATCCGGGAAACGGGCACTTGTATATTTTGGGCGGGCTAGAGCCGTGCTGCAGCTTCTTGTGCTTCGCCATGCTGCCGCCGAACCATCGCGGATCACCCTTTGGCCGGTAGCCGCAAATCTCACAGCAGCTGTTGGAGTCGACCTTAGATGGTGCTGGAGATGCCGGTGTTCCAGTTCCTCCAAGTGATGTTGACCCTTCCGGAGTGGGAAGCCATGCTCCTGTTTCTGGCGGGTTTGACTTGAGGGTGACTTCAGGAATAGAGGGTTCCGGCATCGCTGCGACAGTTTCTGGTGTCAGGTCAAAGTTGAAATTGGACACAGGAACGAAAAAGTCGTCCATGCCAGGGGCCGTCCGCCCGTCGAGGCTGAGGGGATTTAACGGCACTTCCAGAGACGCATTCGTCATGGTAGATTGGCCTGGTCCCGTCTGTTGAATGATCGACCGAACCAACCAAATACCGTGACGGTAGTACCTGAGTCGAGGATCACCGCCAGTCGTCCCGGAGCCATACAGCCCATACAGTGCGTCCAGATGCCTTCGCACAACCTCTATGTATTCATCAAAACCGACATCCGAGGGAAGTTGCATCTAATCATCATGCATTAGCAACAATAACGCTTCGTGTCATGCTTCACGGGTAACCGACCTTGCCTGCTTGCATTAGCTCCAACTCCAGACGGCGGGGCGTCACCACGTAGCTCGATCCGACTCTGCGCATGATATAGTCTGTGGCCGATTTGAAGCCTGGGACACTTCCATATTGTAGCGATAGTGAGTCAATGATATCCTTCGCTGCAGTCGAAAAGGGAGAGCCTTCGTAAGCTTCCAGATTGACGTCTCTCAGGTGCTCCATGCAAAGATCAGAAGCCTGAATCTCGGGTCGTGGCGTATCGCGGAGTGCGGCATCTTCCAACTCTGCCACACAAGTAAGGCCTTGTCCCAATTGATATGCTTGTAGGATTCTTACCGTCCAGGAAATATTGTGCAACCATAGCCAACGCATCGGATCGAGATCCCTCAAGCGGATTCACACGCTCTTTTCCCTTTGGACCATTCAGATTCCCCTCTCGCTGAGACAGGTTGGTTTGCACAAGCTCTCTGAAGTCTTCCTCAGTCATCTCATGGGGCTTCCATAGAAAATGGACCACCTGGACGTAGGTTTGTCTGTCTTGATGAGACAACCACGAAGTGTACGACAATGCCTGAATAAATAGGGCTGAACACCGACGTAGCGCATCCTTTTCATATAACACCACAGAGAGGGAGTAAATCAAGTGAACAAAGCAAAGTAACTTAACCGGAGACGTTTCTGGGTGACCTTGAAGAATTTCCATCATCGTCTCTAGCCCAGCATCAGCAACGGAGTTGGGAGACATGCTCAGGAACTGATCGACGAGATGATTTTTGCCGTCGCGTCTCAGGCTGGCCATGGAGCTGTCAACATGTACCCCCAGCATGTTGCGGATGGTCTGGATCAGAGAATGTGCGCTAACGTGAAGGTTCCGAGGAATGTCTGCCGCAATTTGCGACGGATCCAGACTCGCCGTCAGGGCCAGATTTGCGTCCGCCATGGGCTGCTCAGTTGGTATTAATGCGCCAAATGACAGGGTCGACGTCGGATTCAAGTCTTCACCAACTTGAAGCACATTGCTGGAGGATAACATGTACAGTGGTACTTCGGCAGGAAGCTCCGGAAGGAAAGCATCAGGGGCAATTCCGGCTAAGTCCATATCGTGGTCCTCGATTTCCTGGCACTGATAGGCAGTTTCGGTGCGTGGGAGCATGTCCGCCAGGTCCGTCAAGTCGTCCGTCGGAGAGGTCAGAGTCGAGTCGAAGCCAGGACCTTTGCTCCAGGCTCCAGACCACGCTGACATGGGCGAGATGTTGTGACTCGCCGTGCTTGAGGTACTGTTGGTGCTGGCCGTGCTGGCCGTCGATCGAACCGACGAACTCGGGGCCAGCACCTTGCTTCGGCGCCTCGACCGGGCTCGATAGTAATCCGCAAGCCCTTGTGTGTTGAGCTGAAGTACAGGCCGATCCGGCGCACTGGGCTGTTCGGGCCGCGGTAGACCCTCAACGACAGCTGGTGGTGTCGGAGACGGCTCCCAATTAATGAGCGACTCGTCGATGCCAGAATGACCAGAATGATCAGGGCCGGATTCTGCTGGCGAAAGGCGAGGTGCTGGGGCCGCCGGCAGCGAGGATAAGTTCAATAGGTACAAGGAAGAGGGCTCCGGGCCGGGCTCCTCGCTGGCCTCAGGGATTGAGGGGAGAGGCAACTCGCAAGAGTCGATCTCGTGAATCTCGTTGGACTGTAGCTCAACCTGGGCCGGGTCGAGAATCGACTCGTAGCCGACAAGCTCCTCCTCCATATCAAGATCGAGGTCCGGAAGACTGCCACTCCTTGATTTGTGACCCAGGGAGCTGAACAAGCTCTTGGCCATGGACACCATTTTCTTCCTCTTGGATGGGTGCCCTAGGCAGCGCCTACACTTGACGTCGTTGAGCTGCTCGGCCTTGCCGCAGTCGTAGCACCAGTACTCGCCGGAGGCGAGGTGCTCACATGAGTAGAGATGTTGCAGCATGAGTTCATGGTTGGCGAAGCGCTTGCGGCAGCGCAACATCGGGCACTCTCTCTTCTCCTCGGCTGTCATCCTGGCGCAGGCATTGCGCTTGACAGCCACCCAGACAATGAACCTGTGGAGAGCGCACTCATCGCTGGACGTCTCTCGAATCCTGCGAGGTCAAGTCAGCTCCCAATGAGACGGGTAACAGCCGGTGAGCCGGGGAAAGAGAGGCCTGGTTTCGTACGCGCATGTTGTTGTCGTCGAGCTCTTGTCGCTCTTGTCGCTTTCGAGCGAGGTGATTGACGCTGCGGAGGTCGAGCCTGTTACTGAACGCCTTAGGCCCAGGCGGGGGCCCGTGGGACTCCGGGTCCATCGTCGTAGGGCTGAGGCGGCGTGGCCTGCGTCCTCAAACGACGAACGCTTGAAGCTCTCCATGGCAATGGTGGGTGGTCCTGGCAGTATCGTCGACTCAAACAAACATAATCGTAAAAACGAACGGTTCAGGACCCAAGGACGTCCCCTCGCAGGTCGCCACTCATGATGTTTTAATGGGTTTCTCCCGCGCAGGTCTGACGAAATGAGGCTGGAGGCAGCACACACGGCAAGGTCCTAGGGCGAGTGAGATTCGTAGGACTCGGCGGGAGGCCTAGGACTTGGCCAGGGGGGTTCCTTGTCCAGAACTTGTTCACCTCCGCACTGCACAGCGCTGATGCAGACGCCGGGGTGGCTGAGCCTCCAAGGGAATGGACTGCATGGGATGCGATCGGGGGGCCGCTGCCGTGCGCTGTGCGCTGGCGTCGATTGGAGGCAGCCTGCGAGCGCCGAGCATGGCCCACGAGAGCTGCTGATGTCGGCTGCCGTCAGCCACACGAGGCAGACCTCGGGTCCGCCGACAAACAAAGGGCAGCGGCTGGTGCTGTGGTGCTGTGACTGGACACGTTCTTTGGGCTTCGCTGTGGTCCTGCGCCGCGCAGATCCAGCCATGGTTCGTTGATGGTGCGGAAGTGCGGCACGGCTCGCCAACTTCCCGTCACGAGCGGCACAGTAATTGCAAAATCGCGGCCTCTTAACTTACTTAGCACCCGTCGGCTCCCTCTCTCAACTTCGGTGTCGAAATGGTGGCATTGTCTTGTGTCCATCGACTTGGCTCCGCTGATGCCGCGATGGACCAGATCGTACTCGCCGTGTCAGTTTCAGGGTCAGGGTAATGTACGAGCATCAGCAAACGGTTCCACAGCCCTCACAAGAAGCAGGTTGGCAGGATACATCAGTCACAGCGTCCCACGCAGCGTCGATCCAAGGTCCACTGCCAAGCCACCGAGAGTAAACATGCAGGAACATGCTTCTGCATGTACTGCCTGCCTATCTGTGCCATCGCCTGTCATGTCCTAACTCCTCCCGTCCAGTGTCGTACGAGTGTGATTGTTTACAAATAGAGATTTGCTCTTGTCGCCGAGTACCTAGATAATAATACACAAATGTAAAGCCTGTGAAGTGGCATGTCCCCTCATTGGGTCTCTTGTCGCGCGCCGTTCGGGCTCGCCTTTCCAACTACCTCCCTTAGCACCCTCAGCTTCTCTTCCGTCACCCGAATCGCCTCCTCAACCTCCCTCTCATCCATGCGCTCTTCCCGCAGCTTGTCCTCGATTACCCGAGGGTCCAAGCTCTTTTTTCGAACATGCGAATTGTCAGAGCTCAGTCTGTCCAGCCCGACGCGCTCGTCGAGCCAATCCCATAGCTCGCTGGCCTCTCGTCGCCACATCTCCTCGTACGCGGCAAGCCGGTTGGAGCTGTGAAAGCCGATGCCCGGTCCATAAGGTGCGGCATTCTTGCTCGGCCCGGAGCCAAATCCAAACCACATCGCCACGACCAAGCCCACGAGGAGCCCATACATGACGTTGCCCGAGAGTATTGGTCGGATAACGTCGAAGCACGGTTCCATGATGGCCCGAGCGGGTTCCAACGGTCCCCAATCCTGCTTGGCGGCATGCTTGGATCCATTGTTTCGCTCGACAGTACCATCAGCTGTGCTGAGGGCTTTACTCCTCTTGAGCTTCTTCTTCGCCCTTGCTGGCCCGTTGGGTCCGGTGCCCGCCCGCGGCCGAGTCGTGACCGAGGCCTTGAGTGCCGCGAACAGGTCCTTGCAATACTGCGTTTGGCCATCGTTGACACCCTTCTCGATTGCGCCTAGACGGGGTTAGCAATCATTTATGATCCAACACACATGCACATGGCTCATTCTACGTACCTTTTATCCAGCTCTTGCCTGACCACTCGGTCGTACAGTTCACCTGCACGCGAGTGGCATTGTTTTCGGCCCAAGACAGGCAGTACTTTGTTTTGACACAAAACATACTACCACTGGGGACATCCGGGTTCTGAACTGAGACACTCAAGTTGACTGCCTTGTCCAAGTCGAAATTTTCCAGCGTCTCGGCGACAATGCATTTAGTCTGCCGCGGCCCAATCGCCGCGTTCAAAGGCTTGATATATGTGAAATTGCGTGTCTTTCTGTCGAGGCTCAGACCCTTCTTGTCTTCCATTTGCAAGTCTGTGCATTTTTGCTCTCCCGTCAGCCACTTCGCCATCCAGGTGACGGACGCCGGGCCGAAAACGAGATTGTACACTTTGCCCAAGGGGGCGGGAATGATGTCGTCGCCGATAACCTTATCGTAATGGGTCGCAGCATCGCCGCAATCTGTTGGCGGGTGTGTTGCAGGGCCTGGAAAGTCCACAGAGCCTCCTGGCGAAGACGGGGATTCCTTTGCCGCGTCGGCTGGTGCACCATTGGAGACTGTCATGTTGGAAGCCTTTCGAACCGCAGACTTCTCTGCGTCGCCATCCGCGCTAGTGACCTCCGTCGCTTGAGTGTCTGGAATCTCTTCGTGTTCTTCCTCGTCGTAGAAATCCTCGTCGTCGTCATCATCCCCTTCACTTTCAACCTCAGAATCAGAGGCCATCTCCCGAGTCTCGTTGTCTGGGCCAGACGGCTCCGCATCGACCTTTTCGGTCTTATCTCCGCCCGTGCCTTCCAGTCGAACGCCATTCAATGTGCTCTTCAAGGTCGGATGCCCGAGTTTCCAAATGTTGACGATGAGGTCATAAGTCGCGTCTCTGCTAGTGAAGCTTGCAAAAATATGCTTCGCGTGCAACGTCGAGATCATAAGCCCATTCTTGAACAACAGCGCAGTGCTTCTCTTCTCGACGGAGACTATCTCATCAAAGCTCATAACAAGTGTCGTTGTCCATCCCAGAATGTTGCTGCTGAAGCAAAGATGGCCCTCAGATACGTACAGCCGGCCGTGCGCGAGGATTTCTCGCTGCAGAGCACAGCTGTAGTCCTCGATGAGGTAGTCATCGTCGGGTACGCTCTTGAAGAGCGTGTGGAAGTCGCGATTCCGCTTCTTACTAGCAATTGCAAACCCTGTGAGCTTCGGTGCCCCAAAACTGCCACTGGGCGTAATGACCGAGTGGTGAGCTGCTGCAATTGCGGCCCCGATAGTCGTCCCGGTCCCGCCTGTGGTGACGGAGCTCCCACGTTTCCTATGCGGTTTGACGGCACTACGTATGCTCGAGGATTTTTGAAAAGCGGCAGCTTTGTTTTCAGGCAGCTCGGCTTGCGGCGGTGTCCGGTCACCACTCGTTGCCTCCACTAAAGAACGAGGTCTGCTGGTGGATTCGTCCGGAAGAATGTCTGCATTTCGTGCCTGCGAGTCTACTGGCGCCGACTCGGACCTGCCTCTCGCATCGGTCCCATCCGCGAACCTCGCGTTGACTGGCGAAGCAGCAGAGCTGGATGGTTCTGGGATTCCAAGTTGGCTTAAGCTTAAATCACCACTTCCCAGGGTCCGGACAGCAGATTCTTTCTGGTCCATGGTGTCTTCGATTCGGGGTTCAGGTTCGGCTTCTGGCTCGGCTTCAGCTGGACCATGGGTTGATGAGCCCTGCGACTTGGGCAGACTCGAACGACTCTTGTTGCTGCCTATGTTGATGTTCGTGCCAGGAATATTGTTACTGAGGGTAGTGGCCGCGTTCTGAGCGGCGGATATCACGGAAGAAAAGAAGCCAGGGGCGCTTGGTGTAGTCTCGCCGCTCTCAGCCGTGGGTGTGAGAGGCGCGAGAGTGATGTTGGAAAGTTTGCTGGGTACAATAGATGCGGATCCGGATTTGCTCCTTCGATGTACGCTCATGTTCTGCGAGGGCGGGCTGCCATCTGTGCTTGCCCGAGGGCTCACACCGTTCCGGGCCGACTGCCTCTGCGGCGAGGACCCCGCGGCTGAGTCGCCGAGTTCGGTAGGAGTCGGCGGCGTGTTAATGAGGACCGGGGCCAGCTTGTCGCTCGTCGGCGGGGTTTGCGGGGGCTCTGTATCGATCCGGGGTGGCGGCGCCCTCGACCGTCGGTCGGGGGAAGCTATCGCATCCACTAGAAGGTCGTCGATGGAAGTGTTCGAGGCGACCGGAGCAGCGCCCGGGTCCTTATCGCTGCGGTCGCTCCGAGGCGCCGGGGGAGCTTGGAAATGTGACTGAGAGTCGAGGTGATTCGCTTGCACGATGGGTGAGGACGTTGTCAGGTAGCCGATCAAAGAAGGATGCGCGGAAATCGTGGTAGGACGTGCTAGTGGAGAGCCGGCTGCGGCTCGTGCTCTGTTGAAACCGGGGTCAGGGATCCAAAACCACTTTCAACGATACTTGGAGGGCAGGGACAGAGACGCCGTTGATTTCGATGCGAGGCAGTATGATGCAGAGAGGGAAATACGAGGCGAGGGGGGAAAGCATGGAGGAAATGCTGACTCTGGATCCAAGCGTACAAGCGGATCCGTCGGCTGCGAGCTGAGCTCTGGTCTAGCTGCACCGTTGGTGTCGCAAACGCGCGGGTCCGACGCCCGCGAGGCTGAGCCAGCGGGCAAGGAGGCAGGCAAGTGACAAAGGGATGAAGCAACTTACGCATCTGTCTGCTCCGGGTCCGCTGATTCTAAAGAGCCAAAGCTTCGGTCGTCGATGTCCTCGTCGTCGGCCAACGTGGTGGAATTTGCGTCGTCGCTCCATTCGCGGGCCGACGCCCTGCGGCTTGCTGCGTCATCATCAGCCGCCTCCGCTTCGGCGTTCTTCTGCTTTCTCCGTCTGCGCTTGGCTGAAATAGACTTTGGCAGAAGCTTGCTCAGGCCATTGCTGCCGTCCATGGCCGCAGCGCCTATTCCACAACCGGCAGATTGGACACCTAGGGGCAGCGCAGTCGCAGGAACGGAGTCGAAGTGGTGCTTGTAGGTAGCAGAGGACGCTGCTGTTCGTGGCGATTTGTTGCGGTTGGTGAGCTGTGGCTCCCTGCGCGCGTGTTGGGCCCAAGGCGAACCAGCTGGCAGTTGTCAAGACCGCTCCGGGTTATCGTGGCCTCTTGCAGGTCTAGCTGTGGGACAATACCGGGCAGCACGAACGGGTCATGGGCCAGATGAATGTTACGATGAGGTCAACTCTAGTATAAATGAAGTGAACCAGGTCTCGAGTCTCAAAAAAGCAGGCGGCACGGCCCAAGTATTTGGCTGGTCCGCCAGCCCTTGCTTGTTGGCTACTGCCCCGGTACGAGACCTTTGGGTGGGGCCACGCCTGCCTGCGCTACGCTACGCTACGCTACGCTACTGCTTCCTTACGCTGGAAGAAATGCCCCGGACGGACGGTACCACCATCGTCGATTGCATCAAGCCGTCACCAGTGCCTACTGCTCGCAGTCACAAACCTGCATCTGCACTCCGTACTCCATGCGCCCCACGTCATTCGGCTCGTGTTTTGCGCGCCCACAACCAATTGCTCCTCTCGAGAGCCCCGCTGCCGTAGGCCTTGTTAGCAGGCTTGCGCAACACATACGGAGAATGCCTCTCAAGCATCAGCGTCCAGGTCACACAGCATGTCGCCTAAGATTGGCAAATCTAGGCTGATGCCGCGTAAGGTAACTGTTCCCGACGACCTCTGCAGTAGACCCGGATGACTTTAGCAGACGGGCCGGAACTCATTGCACTGCAAATTTCTGTACTTACCTTACTTGATGGGTGATGGCTGATTGATAACCACAGGGTGCCCAGCGGTCTACCATGCGTAGTCGCCACTGGGACTGCGGCCACGTACGTGACGCGGTAGGTTGCTGCCGATGCAGTAGCTTGAAGTTTGAAGCAGCTGGTGCTCTCATTCCTAACTCCTCCAGGGGGTGAATTTTTCCGTAATCCGCCTCATACGCGATCCTTTCGACCTCGGGTGCTGCGCACAGCATGCTCTGCGCAGTCAAGCGGCAGTTGGCATTCGGGTGCCCCCAGCCGCCTCCTACGCATCTACCTTATCCAGCATGTAAACTATGGTTCTCCCCGTACTTTCCTAGGCAGTCCGTCGCGGTGCTTTGAGGCTCAGGATCGAGGCCTGGCTTGGCGCTGAGGGCTTGCGACGGGCGAGGGATGGCGAGTGTGCCTACGCCACTGGGTTCAACGATTGACAGTGCTGTTGACGATGCGCGTGACGATCAGAAAGCCTGTTAGGCTCACAATAACATCCCCGGCCCTGCACCCCGCATGACCGCCCTTGTCTCTAGAAAGCCCCCAACCCTTTAAGTTATAGACCCTGGAGCTTGTCACTTCCACAAATTGCATTTCAGCAAGCTACAAGCTGCTGTATGGGCTCAAACGCATTGCCACTTTAGACTAGGTAGTCTTCAGCAGTCACAGGGAGGTCATGTTTGCGGGAGCATCGTTTTGGGAAGGTCTGGCTATCCACAGTTTGTCAGTTGTGTGGGGTAATCGCCTCAGGCGCCGCTAGTGCCGATGCGGCTCTGCCATACGACCAGCGACTCTCCAACCTCAGCTCACGCACTCCATCCCATACATCGCTCCCTTTCACGACCGTGCCTGCGCATGGGTGCCCGCATCCTCGCACAACGCGTAACCAGTTGACCATAGCGATCAAATCTTCTCACGCCCGTATCCATGGACTCGTCGCCGCTCGTCAAGGCGCACGATCACGCCGCCGCTGCCGCCGTTGCGACCAGGCAGGCTTCCGACACTACTGTCGCCATCAGCGAGCACACACAGGCTGCCGGCGAGTTTGCCAATGCCGCCAGAAGCACCACGAGCATCGAGGCTCTGCGGACGCTCAAGCTTTTGGAGGAGCATCACAGGAAACTGGCCGAGATCCTGAAGCTGCCCCCGGAGCCTGCATCGCAAGATGGCGACGACGACCTCGGCGAGAAGCCACGCGAGACCGAAAAGGGACAACTCGCCACCGACAATGCACAGTCCAAGGCAGATGCTCGCTCGAGGACGGCGCAAACGCCGGGCTTCTCCCAGCAGCGCCGATTCGCGCCGCGAGAGATGCCGTCGTCTATAGCCAGCAATCTTGCATCCGCGCGAGGCATTCGCTCCAAGTACAGAGGCCAGCCACTCAGCCCGAGCGTCTCCAACGATCAGGCACCGGGCAACGTTGATCCTCATCCGCGCAGGGACGGGTCCAAAGCCAAGATGCAGAACATCATTGACCACCAGACTGGCAAGCCTACCTGGGTTCCGCCGACGTCCTCGCCTGCAAAGCCAGACGTACGTGCCAGGGGCACAGCGTCCCCTCGAGCTGATTCCACTTCCCCGGTGCATGAGGACGTCGGGTACGCGCGATTCTATAATACGTTTGGTAGCATCATTAATAAGATTTCGGCGCCGTTGGCCTTTGCCGGCCTTCCTCTCATCCAGGAAGAGTCCACCGTCTTGCCGGAGCACGCTGAGCCCGTGGGTACCCGTACTCGGACGCCCTCTCCGTCCTCGAAGCGCAAGGCCGCTCGACCACCTAGCTCTGTTACTCTGGAACCGGATCTTTCGAAAATCTACTCCAAAGCTACCATGAGGGCTCTGGCCAGGGAGGGCCACGGCGCGAGCGACTCCTTCTACGTGGTTCCGACAAGTGGACACACCATGTCCTATGCCAACATCCTAACCTACGCCGAGAAAGAAAAACGGCGTCTGGAAGCGTCCACGCACAGTGACCTCGCAGTGCCCGCTGAGGAGGATGATGATGACTTTGTAGACGCCAGAGAGACTCCAGTCCCGCTCTCTCCCGGGACAAGGCGCAAGGTCGTACGAAACCACACCGACAGAGACCTGCGCAACACTGTCGAGGAACTCAGCCTCGAGAACAAGTCGCTCAAGGACATGCTTGACAACGTCTCGAAGCGTCTGCACGCTTTCGAGGCCAGCTCGCAACACTCAGCCATGGCTCTAGCAGAAAGCTATCGCGTCATGCTGCCGGGATCGCCCATTGTGGCACCGCCTGGCAAGTCCACCGATGACGCCACGAGGAAGAAGACGCAAGACATGGAGGAGCAGCTGGCCGCGGCCGCGCGGCATATGGAGAGGCTGGAGAAGGACAACCGCAAGATGCAGAAGACACTGGACAAGTACCGCGAGAAGTGGGACATGCTCAAAGCGGGGGCCAAGGCCCGCCGAGAGGCGCAGACGGGTGAGAGCGTGGATGACGCTCGCCAGATCTGAGATGTTACAATTGAAGACTGCATAAATTGTACTTGAACTCATCCGCATATGCGATATGGCACCAAGCCTCCGTGATATCAGTCTAGTTCCACCAGAAGCTGACGCTGAAGCTGACGCTCAGGCTTCTGACATAATGCCACCACCCGATGGGAATTACCAGCGTATCACCCGGCAGCAGCACGCACTCCCAGTACTCTAGCCCCCTGAGTCCGGCCCTCATCTCCTCCAGCTCGCCGTCGTCCACTCCCTCTGGTGGTTCATCCCACCCCTCGAGCATGCCGATGTCGAGCCCGCTCGTGTTGCTCATGTCGACGCCGTGCTCGGGCGACCGGGCACGCATGTGCGGCGTCGCGTGCGGGGGATACAGGCGCACGTACTTGGCGCCGACGACCTGGCACAGCAGATTGTGGTAGCCGTCGGTGTGCAGCGGCGTGATGGTGCGCGCGGGGCCGAACCAGGCGTTGAGATGGGGAGTATCGACGGGGGCCTGGTCTTTAGACGGGTCGGAAGGGTGGCGCGGGACCGAGGACCAGCAGAAGTCCGGGATGGTGATGTCGTTTCTGAGGGAGGGGATCTGGTGGAACAGGTTGTGTTGGGCGAGGTAGCCGACTTGCTGGCTAGTGTCATCGTCGGTGTTGGAGGCAAGACTCGGGGTGATGTACTTTGCCAGAAAGGCCTTGAACGGGATGAGTTCCTGGCCCCAGCCCTCGTCAACGTAGCTCCGGCCGACTTCAACGGGAACGAGCCGTCTGCCGCCAAAGGTCTTGGACAGTAGGTAGTCGGGCTGGTTCCAAGGCCGATCCGTCAGAGCGGGCCAGTCGGCAATGAGGTCCGTGAAGACAACCGGCCGTGGCTCCCCTGCGTCCTCGTTCATGTAATCCTCGAATCTGTCCAGCGCCCAGTTTTCGTACCGCGGGCACGCCTTGTCCGGGGATATCGGCGGCCGGCCGTAGGGCTCCTGATCCGAAAAGGTCCGCCGCGGTATGTCAGCTTGCACCTTTTGGCGTTTATGCGGCCTCTGGTGTGCGTCTTGCTGCGCGCAACAAAAGTCCTCCAGCGTCTGAATTGTCGATTCTATCCACGCCTTTCCGAGCTTGCCCGCGCCGCCTGTAGTTATGAGTGCTCTGTCGAGGGAACCGACTATATTATCCAGAGCGTCATCGTCCAAGACCCCTCGCGTAGACAGCGACGACAGCATATGATGGTGCGTCGAAAGAATGAGAGTGTCCGTATATATATGCCGCCAGTGGGTCGGTACACAGTCGTAGCGGTACGAGTAGAACTTGCTCATCGCAATTGAGGCCAAGTCTGCCAGTCGTCTTTGAAGCAGCTCCTCATCCACATCGTGAGACGACTTCGCATCGCCGCTTGTCTTCGCGTTGTGAATTCTGGCTATGAGGACGGCCTGGCGCTTGAGAAGCCCTTCCATGGCAATGATGCCAGCTCCAGCTTCATCACCTCCCGTTTGGCCGTCGTTGGTGGATAGCGGCGCGTCAGCGATGATGTTTGCAGCCTCTAGGTACCGCGAAAGGAGTTGATCACGAATTAGGTCCATCCTGTGTGTCCAAAAGCTCATTGGAATATCTCAACTGTAAAGATTTGGTCGATCTGCAGACCATTTTATCTGTGATTGGAAGAGACCTGATGCGTTGACGTGGATGGCATTCTGAGGTTGGCCAGCCCCACCAACAACATGTAAAGAGTTCTTGACTGATTATGCGACTCTTATGCCCTCCACAAAACTCACACATAATGACTAATACAAGCTACTTTCAATGCTCAGCGGCAGAAGAATGCCAGGGTCACGGTTATCACACCAATCTCTTCTTCACCCGTCAAAGGTGCTGGAGGCCCAGCATTGACCCAACACCAGCAGCTACCCTACACCTAGCAAGCTGCCTGAGATTCACAGAGTCGGTGCAAAATGCTGACGTGACCCTGTCTTACTTAGAACCACCTGAGTTGAATTCGTATTTGCTATTCTTAACATGTCCATACGCCTACAATTCCATCCCGTCTACCCTCAACCAGATAGCCATCTCTTAGACGTACACGTTCCACGATGGCCGAGCTCTTTCCCTCCTCGGCCCCAGCTATTCCGGCGCCGCAGTCCCATTGTCGGCCCTCGACCTTATCGTACACCTTGGCCACGTCCTCGCCAGCCGCGCTCACTATCCTCCGAGCATCAAACATCATGCTCGTTATGGGGTTGTCGTACGCATAGGCGTCGTAGATGGAGCCAGTTCGGAGATCCCATATCTAAAAACTCGGGTTAGCGACCAGTGATGCACATGGCAAGAGTAGACTATTCGTAGCTTACCCTGATGCTCCTGTCCAGGCTGCCGGTTACCAAATGAACGTCGTCAAATTGCAAACATGTCACCGCCCCTGTATGGCCAACCAAGCTCCGGTGAACCTGCCCGCTCCGAAGGTCCCATAAGCGGACCATACCATCGGCAGTGCCGCAAGCCAGGGCAGACTCGAATACTTGAAGCGCACCCACAAAGTCTGCCGCTCCAGCCTGCGAACGCCCGGTTGGCCTCCACGAGCTATCACCAGCGCTCGAGCTTGCCGAGGCTTGGGCGGCGGCCCACATGACATCCAACGTCTGCACGCAGCGACCCTTCTCGAGATCCCAGTGACGGAGGGTCTTGTCTGCTGAGCCGGACACCAGAACGTCGCCTCTGAAATGTAGTGCCGTGATCTCGTCCACATGGGCCTGCAGTGTGAACAGGGCGCAATCCTCCATGCTGCCCTCGGGCGGATCGATGGGCTGGTCGTCAGGGTTCTCAAATGCTATAGCTGCCTCGTCATCGGCCTCGCCATCCTTGTCAAACTGGCTGCCATGGGGGTCGTAATGACACCTGCTCAGATCCCAGAGCCTGATGGTGGCGTCGGCGGAGCCGGTCGCGAGAATGTTGTCCTCGACCTGCAGAGCGCGGACCGACGCAGCGTGGCCCTCCAAGAAGCCCATGCATCTCCCGGCGTTGAGATCCCAGACCTTGACCGTGTCGTCCAGCGCCGCAGTGACCATGGTGCCAAAAGGAGCGTCGAAGTCCACGGCAGTGATGTTATCACGGTGGGCTCGAATCTCACGGATTTTGGATCCGGCCTCGAAGTGCTCGTGCAGGATGGGCATCGAGACCCTGCGATGCACTCTTTTCGGTTTGCGTGACGGCGTGCTATTGGCCGACCCTGGAAGCTTCTCGTACACGGACTGCGACATGAATTCGGGGTCGTGATCGTCCGCATCGCCGATGAGGTCAACGTCGTCTTTGCTGGGCGTGTTTTGAGCAATGAGCTCGGCCTCGTCAACCAACGTTTGTGCTTCTTCGAGGCGCCCCTCAACGTCAATGACTATCAAGGGTGGTTAGTGCAGCACGCGTCAGAATGTGGGATACGGCACGTACTATCGTGTTCCAGCAATGCTTCTTCCTGTTCGAGCCCGGCCAGTCTTTCTAGCACGATCCTTCGTATGCCGTGCAGGTTGGCAATCTTGTTGTCAACCTCTCGAATCTCGCTGCTGGCCATGTTCTTTCGAACACTGAGGAGCTCAAACTCGTGCATCATGGCCGCCTTCTCCCGTTTCAGGTGCGCCAGGTTTTTCCCGCCTCCAGGCGGCGCCGGGCTCTCCTCTAACAGCTTCCTACCCCTCGAAACACGGCGACGATGCTTCTTGCCCTCGTCTGTCAGCTCGGGGAAGCTGGCCTGAAAGCCTTGGAACAGCGAGTAGGAGTTTTCCGGCTCTGGAATGTTAGACAGCATTTCGTCGGAGAGATGGGTCAAGGCGCGATGCTGGATCTCGGTCGTCGACAGCTTCGCGCGCACAATATCGGTCGGCGTGGTTCGGGCCATGGAGAAAACGCTGCGTTGAATCGTCGGGCGCTTGAGCTGTTTGTGCACCTCTGTCATGGCCGTTCGGTAATGCTGCGCCGTTGCCTCGGCGTTGGGTCCCATCAGATGTGTCGCGGTCGTCGTCACCTTGCGGCCAAAGGCCTCGAGCCCGCGAGTCTGGTTGCCGAGGCCATCGTTAGTCCCGCGTCCTTGCCGTCACACAACCTTAGCTGTTGCGTCCTCTTGTCCAAACGTACCGAGATGACGGACTGGTCCTCGTCGGCCCCGGCGTCATCAGGGAAGCCATAGGCGTCGTCCTGATCAGCCATGGCTCGGCGGCCGATCTCACGCCACAGGAGCTCAAGACAAAGTCGGCTCGGGCTTGAGAAGGCGTTGGAGAGGTATGTGCAGAGGGTGGGAGCTCGCTTCGATGGATTGCAGGTTGAAGGTCGCGGAGCCAAATTGCGACAAACGCGGCAGGACGACCATGGAGCCGGGCAAGTGGGGAGGCAGCCTTGAGAGGCTATTGGCCTGGGGCCGACTCCACCAAAGCTGTCCTGGAAGCTGGAGCACTGCCGCCCCCCCTGGCCCTGCTCAAACGCAGACGCTGAAGCCCACAGCAGGAGTCTTACGTCTAGCGGCTTCCTACGCGTGCGTGCGTGCTGTGCCCGCGCCATGGACGTGCAGGTCCAGGGGCCGCTTGCGGGCTCATGCCCCTCCAGGTGAGTGACGTGATGCGTGCTCGTACAGCGAGCACCCACTGAGCATTTCGGGCATCGTGTTATCGCCTGCTCTTATTGGGCTCCGGCTTTCGGAGACGACAACAACCTTAATTTCTTCCATTCCAGACTTCCACCTCGACCACCAAACCTACCCATTGAGCGCGTTTCCTCCTCGCGTTGAACAAAAAGCAGCGCTAGGAGCCTGCCTACACAGCCGCCAAGATGGACTCTGTTATCGACATGGCCGACGCCAGCAAAGCGTTGGACCTGTCGCGCATCCGATTCCAGCTAATGTCAGTCTGCCGCTTTGGCCCAAGACATGCCAGCATGCTGACGACTGCCGCAGACGCATGGAAGATACCATTACCTTTCACCTCATCGAGCGAGTGCAATTTGCGTTGAACAAGGTGAGAGGGGAAAGCGTCGCTCTTTGAAGCTCTGACTCACCACGGCTCTGACCGAGCTCTGCAGACCATCTACACCCCTGGCGCGATCCATATTCCCAACAGCGAGCTGAGCTTTTTCGACTGGTACTTCTCCGAGCAGGAAAAGCTCCAGTCCCTGATACGACGCTACGAGTCTCCCGACGAGTACCCTTTCTTCCCCGAGGCGGTGCAGAAACCCATCCTGAAGCCGCTCAATTACCCACAAATCCTGCACCCCAACAATGTCAACGTCAACGCCAAGATCAAGGACTTCTACATCAACAAGTTCCTGCCGGCGGTGTGCCCCGACTTTGGCCGCGAGGACCGTGGAGAGTCGCAGGAGAACTACGGCTCAGCAGCCACGACTGATTTTCCCTGTCTACAGGCGCTGTCGCGGAGAATCCACTTTGGCAAGTTCGTCGCCGAATCCAAGTTCCGCTCGGACCCTGAAAAGTACACTCGCTTGATCAAGGCCGGCGACCGGGAAGGCATTGCCGAGTCCATCACCAACACGGCCGTCGAACAGACCATTTTCGAGCGTCTCCGCCTCAAAGCCACAACATACGGCAAGGATCCGTATGCGCCAGACGGCACCGAGGGGCCAACCAAGATCAATGTGGATGCCGTCGTGGCCATGTACAAAGATTTTGTCATTCCGTTGACGAAAGAAGTCGAGGTGGAATACTTGATGCAAAGATTGGAACCCATCGCTTGAGTCTTTATATTATTGCGGAGGGCTGAGATAGGCTTGGATGGCCTTGGCGGCGCCCTCAAACTTGCTCGCTTCGATTAGAATCATATGCCCAAACGGCTTGACCCCCATCTCCTGAAAAGCTCGCTTGCTGTCCGCCACCGCATCCTCCTCCTTGGTGTATTTGAAGCTGCCATAGGCCACGGCGTGCTTGTGGAGAACCTCGTCCTCAGGATGGAAGTAGTATATCGAAGACGTCTCCTTGGCCTTTTTACGCTTTCGGTCCTCGACATCCAGGGTCGACTCAACCTCTTGATACGTCTTTGACAAGACAAGATAGTGGGTAAATTCGTAAGGCTCCTTGTCCTCCACGGCGGCCTCCACCTCGTCGATGAGCATTGAGTACATGGGCGGGCCAATCTCCGGGGGCACGTTGATAAGACGCTCTGACAAGACCAAGCCGACGTGGTTGCCGCTATTTATCAGCTTGGGAATGGCAGCCAGAGAGTCGTTGGTCTGCGCTTTGTCTACTAGGTAATGGAGGATGTCCTTCATGGGCTCCTTCTCGCGGTGCTCATATGTGTTGAGAGCCGTGAGCATGGCGTACGCATCGGTGGCTTTCCCGTCGACTTTGACGGTCGAACCAATGGTTGGCTGCGACAGGACAAGGTCTGCGAGCGCTGACATGTTGAAGAGGTTGGCGTCGACATCGAAGAGCTGTCGCAGGAGCGACTTGACACCGTGAAAGTCTACTTCTTGGTCAAAGTTGAACCATTCAAAATCTACATTCACCATGTCAAAGTCCTTGACATGTCTGTCAGCGCAGGTTGCGGGCCATGGTCTGTGAGCGTTGCCCGCGAAGCTTACCTCGTCGTCACTGCTGTCCTGGTCCATCTTGTCGACGCCAGCGTCGGCGGGAGGGGCATCCTTGCCATCCTCTCTTGATCTCTTCTTGCCCATCGCTGCAGCTTCTGTGGCAATGAACGAGAGTTGATCAGAAACTTCGCCCCGGGCGTGCTGGGAATGAGTGGGAAGAGTGGCTTCGTGAGGGTCGAATTGTATCAGTGAAATGAACACTCAGCGACCGCCCATCGCAGGTACGAGTAAATTTCGTGTTGGCTGCCCCGCACTAGTCTCGACTCGGCCTGGTACAGCGGCTGTTCAGCCGCGACGAGGAGCGCTTGTCGGGCCAATTATGTAGCTGCGCCTCTCGCGGTGCGGAGGCGCTCGTCTGTCCCGAGCGACGCAGCCTGGCACCGTTGCGTCAGCGTCGAGCCCACTGCTCGCGATTGACATCCCACTGCTTGCACCGCGGGCCTTACCAGTGATCGTGTTTGCGCCATGATTGACGCGTGACGCGGGCAATCACAACCCCGAAGCTCCTCTGCACGTTTCTCCGCCAACGCCGACAGAGGCTCACGCCATCACCATGGACTACAGCACCTCCATCAACGAGGCAGAGGATCCGGTAGAAGCCTCTCCCTGGGGCAACTCCCCGAGGTCCTCGCCCCGGCATAATCGCACCGAATTCAGCAACACGTCAAGCGAGCCGGGCCCTTTCCCTTACAACACAGAAGCCTCCAACGGACTCGGACCAGCTGGCGAAGCCGAAGGGTTCCAACGGCCGGGGACAACCACCACCGAGTCTGGAACCGAGGGTGAAGGAGAGGACTCGGCGACCATTGGAACAACCACATCGGAATCGTTGGCTGATTCGCAGCGCGCTGGAGGCGTCGCGGCGCCTCAGCAGCCCAGGCAGCCCGTTGAGTCCGAAGCGCATTACGACCAAGGGCGACAACCTCAAAAGCCGTCTCACCCTTATTACAAGCTGCAGGCCAAAGTGACTGGACTCGAGAGAACTGGCAAGAAGGATCCGGTCTTGCGTTTCGATGTTCATGTACTGCCCTCATGATATCTGCAACTGGGTACCAAGACACTAACTGGTTTACAGACAAACCTGCCGCGGTTCCGCACTACCCAGTACCGAGACGTCCGACGCCTGCACTCCGAATTTGTCAAGCTGGGCGATCATTTGATATCTGCGAATCCCGAGGCCCTCGTTCCCGCCGTTCCCCCTCTTGTCACGGCCGCTGGTGCAGGTACCGATGAAGACGAGACACGAGTCAAGGCCATGATGCAACGATGGTTCAACTACGTCTGCAGCAACGAGGTTCTGATGAGAGATGATGAGATGGTCCTCTTTGTCGAGAGCGACTTTGGCTACAGCCCGCTGGTCAAAATGAAGCAACCGGCGACTGGCGTCCGCAGAAAGATTTTGAAGCAATTTGCGCCTCCTCCCGATGATACCCCTGAACTTGCCGATGCCCGACCCACTGTCAAACTATTCTACCTTGGCACCATGGATGCTGGCCACAAGGTCGACAAGATGGTCAAGGCCCGAAGAGGTTCGTGCCTGTTCCTGACGTTGACTTTTGAAACCATGCTGACCGTATCAAAGGGCTGGGTCTCGCAGAGTCAGACTACGGAGTCAAGCTGGGCAACATGAATGTCCAGGAGCCGCACCCCGGACTTGCAAACGCCTACAGGAAGCTCGGCAAGGTTGTACAGACTGTCGGTGATTACCACGCTGCTCAGGCCACGGCCGAGGCGGCCACCATCGGGGATCCCTTTCAATACCACTCCCAGGATGCCTGCATCGTCAAGGAGTCTTTGACGAACCGCCAGATCCTCGTGCGAGAGTTTCTGCAGGCGCAGGAGGTGACACGCAGCAAGCTTAACGCTGCAGACCGTCTCAAGGCGAGCTCCAGCGTTCGCCGCGAGAAGGTGGACGAGGCGATTGCTGCCCTCGACGAAGCACGACAAAACGAGATGGCTCTTCACCAAAAGACCCACCGAGTCACCCAGAACCTGGTACAAGAGCGTCGAAAGTGGTTCTCGAGGACAGCCGCGGACCTGCGCGTGAGCATCAGGGAGTATGTGCTGCGTGAGATCGAGGCAGAACGACGAACTCTTGCGCTTTTGGAGACGGTACGCCCCGATATCCGCTCCATTGACGCCTCAGGCGGCCTCAGTCGTCTCGGCCGTGAGGCTCACCCTACCGTCCGACGCGCCAACATGGCTGCCAGCCAGGGCCCCAAGGGCGACGCCTGGAGCGGAGTGCCCCGCCGGTCCGATGCCACTAGCCGCAGCGTCTCGAACAGCTTCATGGGCAAGGTCGCGGAGGAGGGCGACGGCGAGGACGACCAGGAGTCTACTTCCGGCAAGGCCGGCACGGGCGGTCACTCTGGTCTGACTGGACCCAACGAGGATGACGACGATCGTATTGACGCAAGGAATGCGGCGAGCCGGCTGGCGACGAGCACATTCTGAGGGGCTGGACTGACGATTGCTTCACATGCTCTCGGTGTTTCCCCTCACCCATATTGTTTCTCGGTAGAAGAGCCGTCAAGGTATATTTGTGCACCATTAAGAGGCAGTTTGCTTATGCCTACGTAGTAGCTCACGTCTCTGTACCATGTCCCAAGCCGTTGCTGAGTGGCTTTATCTCCCCTTGCCGCGTTACAGCCAATCTACTCCCAGGTGTCTACTGATAAGACGAAAGGGGTAGTGGCTTCATCAGTCGTGCATCGATCGTTTCTGTAGACTTCGTAGTTTTCCATTGTCCTTGACGCCGTGCCTAATCTCAAGACCGTGATTATTTCGCGCCAGAAGAGCAAGCGGCCCTTAAATAAGCAGCTCTCCGGGACCAGGCAAGTTGAAAGACGAGCTGCCTTGGAAGTCCAGTGGTCCCCGCCGGCCGCCCGGCTTGGACCCCTCAAGGACGGTGAACTTCTTGCCAACGTCGCGAGCCTGGCTCAGGCTCTGCATGACGGTGTTGAGCAGGCCTATGAGGTGAACATCATTCGACTGCTGAAGCATCTCCTTCTCATAAGCCTCATTGTCCGAAGGGATGACAAGGTCTAGGCGGCTGACGAGCGCCTGGATCTGTCGAAGTATAGACAAAGACGGAGTTGTGTTGTCCGTGTCCATGCTGTCGGCGTCGGCGTTCTCACTGTTGCCGTGCGATGATGGTAGGCGCTCCAGATAGGTGACGAGAAGGCGGATTCGGGAGTGAAGCATCTTGATCGCGTTGGCCTTTGCTGTGAGAGACGCGAGCATCTCCTCCTCTTCTCGCGTGAGAACGACGTTGTCCTCTTCCTGCGGTTGCTCTTTGATATCATCTACCTCGCTTTCGACGAGTCTTCGCTTCCCTTTACCAGTCGACTCTATCGATCGTGCTGGGCGCTCCTCTTTCGCCGCAGCAGCCGCTCTCGCGTTGCCTCCACCCCCGGCCACGTAGTTCATGCTAATCATTTCCGTCTCGTCCGTTTCCACCGAGTACGGGACCTCGCGGAACTTGAGCTTCAGCGTGGATTCGCCATCGTCCATTCTCTTGTCCTCGCCGTCTTGATCGTTTTTCGGATCATCCACCTCGTAGGTGCTCTCGTATAACGTGAGAGGAAGCTTGCCGCCGACGGAGTGATGCAGCGCCTCTTCCGGGTGGAAGCCCAGCAGGATTGCCGACTCATTCCATCCTTCGAGTATTTGTCCGTGGACTGGTAAGATTGTGGGCGTCGGACCAGAGGATGGAAGGAGGGTATACCAGCCGACGAGGTCTAATTGCCGCTCTTTATGCACCGTGACCACTGGTCGAAGTCAGTGACTACATCTCGTGCCGGCGCAAGGGAGCGCACTTTGCTCCAGTCTCGCTCCAAACTTGTGAGCATCCAACAGATAGCCGCCAGTTACATTCGGCGCCTCAACCGTGTGGCACTCAAAGGCATGCTCTACGGTGATTTCGCGTCCATTTTGCTGACCCAGCAAAGCGCCAATGATGGGGCCTTGTTGCTGCCGCAAAGTGTGACGGGTGATGTAGTCGGATATTGTGAGGAGCACGAGAGGGTGGAGGACCGTCTGAAGCTGGGAGCTCTTCTGGCTAGAGATGAGGGGGTTGGAGCTCGGAGCGTCCATGATGCCTCGGTGCGGCCCCGCCGAGGGCTTTGGCAATCTCAGCGAGTCGTCCGTGTCGGCAGTATCGCCCGAGAGGGATCGCAGAGGAAGAGAAGAGGACGGTCGGTGGTGGGTGCTGCTGTTGAAGTTGGGAAGCGTGTTGCCCCGCGTTAGCTGGGGTGCGATGGAATTACTAGGCTGCACAGCTCGTCGGCTGCAGTTGACGTAGTGCAGTCGATGACTAACCTCACTATGAGAGGCGGCGGACCACAAAGTCAGGACTTTCCAGTGCAGTTCACGGAATACTTGGCCCAGTCTTGTCGATTCTCGCTGAGGATTGGAGGTAAAGTCTGTTACTATGCTAAATACGGCGCAGACTCAACGTGTCTACTGAATGAGTTGAGGTGATGGCACCTATGCGATTATAATGCTGGCCCATGCCCACAACGCCTTTTCCCTGGGACTCAAACGGTCTAAACAAATCTTTTCACACACTCGTTGACGAATTCTCAACGACGGTATTACTGGCTTTCCGGTTTGTTTCCAGCCGGTCCTTGAACGGGCGGGCCCTGCTTGCCCTTCTTGATGCTTCGCCACGGTACGAAGCACGCGCAGAGAAGCTGGGCAATCGCGAGAGCGAGCGCAGCAAAAAAAATCCTTGTACAGGCGTAGTTGTACCCATCTGAGACCGCCTGAAGAAATTGCGCAGGCACCACGTGATGGAGGTCAGTGGCGCCCGTCCGAACAATGACCTCGGGATCCAGTCCCGGGATATGAGCGAGCTGCTGAATCAAGACGCTGCTGAGAATAGTTTGTCCCACAGATACGAAGATGGCGCCTCCCAGCTGCTGCGCAAAGAAAGTGATGGAAATACCCGTCGGGACGTCTTCCTTCGGGAGGGTTGCCTGCACAGCCAGACCGATGGTCTGCATCCCCAGGCCAACACCAAAGCCGACGAGGAATTGGTAGGCAATCCAGTGCGCAGAGTCCGTAGCAGGCGTGAATGTGGTCATGAGACCCTGGCCGATGGTCGTGACACAAGGGCCGACGATCATGGATGGCGTGTAGTATCCAATTCGCTGTGTGAAGATACCAGACATGATGGACGCGACGACGAGACTCAGGACGAGAGGAATGGTATAGATGCCGGACTGGACAGGGTCGACGCCGTGTGTGGTTTGGACTGGAGCAGACGTCAGCAGCAGATCGGGCTTCAGGCAGAGGCGGGAACATGCGACTTACACCAAAGAGGGAGGTAGTATACGGACAGCATCATGCCACCAGCGAGGAACAGCATGACAAAGGTTCCAGCAAGCATTGTTCGCTGCTTGATGATCCGAACAGGGAGGGTAGCGCTCTCCGGCATCATGACCTGGACCGTGGCAAAGGCAATAGCAGCGAGAGCAAACATGACGAACAAAAGGATGATGCGCCAGTTGCTCCACGCATACGTCGAGCCACCCCATTGCAACGCCAGAATGAGACAGACCACCGACGGCACGAAGAAAAACGTGCCCAGGGGATCCAGTCGCATGATGTGTTCCTTGACTGGCGCCTGCTTTCGGGCCTGCTTCGGTGCCTCCAAGAAGAAGAAGAGGAAAATAAAGGCAACCAGACCAACTGGAAGATTCAGATAGAAGCACCAACGCCACGTCGCCTGCTCGGTGAATGCACCTCCGAGCAGCGGACCGATGACCGAGGATATGCCAAAGACGACACCGAAAATGGCTGTTGTGATGTTAGCGTCTGGCTTGGTAGAAGGCGGTCCGAGGGTATGACGACTCACATTGGAACATGGGCCGCTTGTGAAGAGGAACCATGGGGATGATGATCATCATGGAGCCGGTCATGATGCCAGCCGATCCCAGGCCAGCGATAGCTCGTCCGAAGATGAATACGGCAGAGCTCGGCGCAGCACCGCAGATGGCGGAGCCGACCTCGAAGACGACGACGCAGCAGAGAAAGGTCCAACGCAAGTTGTAGAAGCGGTATATCCGTCCAAAGACCAGCTGGAAGGCAGCCGTCGTCAGCATGTAAGCCGATCCATACCAGCCAATGTCGCCCAAGCTGTTGAAGTCGTCGGTGATACGGGGGATAGCCGTCGACAGGATAGTGCGGTCGAGGGCGACGAGGAACATGGAGACAAAGGCCGAGAGCATGACGAGCCAGAACTTGACCGTCTTGGGCTTGTAGTTTTTCTCAGCCTCGTGGTCAAAGGCCGGGCCTGATGCTGCCGGCTTTTCAATGTCTGGTTCAGCCGCTGAGACATCTTGCTGTGGCGGAGACATCGACGTTGACTTGGACTCTGCATTGCCGACGGGCGATGTCTTTTCTAAAATAGGCTGTGTGTGATGGATGTCCTTTTCTATGATGGTCGAGGAGGTCGAGGCTTGACGCGTGCTGTTC
Source organism: Tolypocladium pustulatum (assembly GCA_024340155.1). NCBI lineage: Eukaryota > Fungi > Ascomycota > Sordariomycetes > Hypocreales > Ophiocordycipitaceae > Tolypocladium > Tolypocladium pustulatum. Next base: position 92,615 of record JALHBY010000249.1, on the reverse strand, counting down.
CCCAGAGACTCTCGTCTTTTCCCGCCGTCAAACAACGCCATGGCTGCTACCGGCACAGAGTCGTGATTGACCAAGGAATGAAGCATGCGACAGACGCCAAGTTCGATGGTACTGCAACCGAGGAGAGAAGCGGCGTTTTCATGTCACTGGGACCCAGGGATCCATGGCATATTTAACCCCTATCGACTCGTGCCACTCGGCACGGGCCAGACGATGGCGGAGACTAGTACTTGGTGCAAACATTTTTTTAGGGTCGGAGATGTTGCAGCCACAGACGCCTCGACAGCCGAGTATCCATGATGCCCTCGAGGAAAACGGCGGCGGTCGGGGTTCGGGACTTGGGGCGCGGCGCTGGAGGTGATGTCTGCGGAACGCTCCACAATAGGTGGCTGCTCCCGGCGCGACCCTGGCCGAGCTGCTCCCGCGGCAAGGGCGCCATGCCGTTCTGGGAGCAGACGGATTATCCGATAGCCGAGCGAGCGCCAGGGCCTGGTGCGCTTCGGTCCCGAGAGGGGCGCTTCAGCCTCCGACAACAGCATCCACCGCTACCAACTCTGGAACAGCTGGCCAGCCTGCAAAGGTCCCGAGCAGCGCTTCCCGTACGCGGCCTGGATGACGCCAGCGACTCGAGGGAGACATAGAGAGAGGAAACACTCAAGAATAGGTCAGGGCCGCCGGTCAGTGGCAGGCGTCAGACTCAGACCTCGCGAGATCCCCGCTTGAGCCTCATCCGCTGCGTCAAACAACTCGTTCGTTGCCTACGAGTATCCGTACGCCAAGCACGCTTGTCACTAATTACTCGGGCCTTGTGCTTGCGCCCGACGCCTGGCGCCCTCCCCCGGACAGCACAGGCCGTTCCCATACCCGAGATCTCGGTCTCTCAGCCCTACAGACTGGGGCCCTGCTCCGTGTTCCTGCATTTTCGACGCCAGGCTGGCGCCGGCCCCAGAAATTGATCCTCAGCTACGCATTGGGTGGTTCGAATAGGCACCCTCTTCTTGGCGCAGGCGGCGTGTCCGAATCACGTACTCGGTCTTGGCCCTCCGTTCCCCGCAGACACATATAAGACATGTCTGCCGAGCAGATCGTCTCCATACCCGGCACGGGGCCCGGTCCGGCACCGATGCCGCGGGCCCAACAGCAGCAGGCTGACCTCGCCGCCATGAAGTTGACGCGCGGCACCAGCTGTGTGCTCTGCCAGCAGCGCAAGGTCCGCTGCGACAAGAACAAGCCGTGTGCCAACTGTGTCAAGGCCGGAGTTGAGTGCAGGGTCATCCCTCCCGCACCTCCCCGCCGTCGCAAGAAGCGTCTGCAGGAGAAGGATCTTGTCGAGCGGCTGAAAAAATACGAGAGCCTTCTGAGCGAGCATGGCGTCAAGTTCGATGCCATCGGCCACGATCTGAGGAGTGAAGGCCCGCAATTGGACGAAGTGGACGAGCTGGAGAATGACTTTGAGGGCCTCAATACCTCACCCGAGGCCAGTTCATCCCCCTCGGTGGCCCAAAGCGAAAAGTATGCCTCGTCTGTCTGCTCTCCATTTAAAAGCTTGTCTCTGCTGACCAAGACGCGATAGACCCGGCAGGTGGTTCTCCGTCCACAAAGAAGTAGGTAGCGAACAAACTCATGGCCCTTTTCGTTCTTGACTGCTAACGGGAGCCCCCAGTTCCGAGCGAGCGAGCAATTGCTCCACGACTCTTCCGAAGACGAGGCTGATGGGGGCTCAACCATTTATCGCGCATTTGACAAAATGTTTAGCGACCAGGACGGCTTTCCCTTCATCGTCGGTGGCCGGGCTCAGTCCGTCACAGCTGCCCACCCTTCCATCATACACATCTTCCAGCTGTGGCAAATATACATTGATAACATCAATCCCTTGCTGAAAATCACCCATATTCCGACCATCCAGGGCCAGGTAATTGGGGCGACGTCACAATTGGAAAAGGCACCCAGGAACATCGAAGCTCTCATGTTCGCCATCTACGTCATGGCCATCACGTCTCTGGAAGAGGCTGACGTTCACGGAATGTTTGGCGAACCCAAAAGGGAGCTTTTGGGCCGATACTTTACGGCACTGCAACAGGCATTGCTGAACGCTGGCTTTATGCGAGGCGACGACTTCATCTGCCTCCAAGCTTACGTGCTATACTTGGTATGTTTTTTTTTCCAGAGCAGCCATCATGTCCCTGTGGGCTAACGATGCCTAGTTTGCGGTGAGGTGGTTTGTCGATCCTCGCCAGGTATTTTGCTTGATAGGTATAGCTGTGCGGATGGCCCAACGGATGGGCCTTCACAGAGACCCTGGAGAGACGGGCCTCCCGCCCTTCGAGGTCGAGCAACGTCGTCGCCTGTGGTGGACAATCGTTGGGTACGACCGCCGAATCGGAGAAATGACGGGCTCTACCGTCACGGCCCTGTCAAGCGGGGGCGACTGCAAGATTCCCCTCAACGTGAACGACTCCGATCTTCACATCGAAGGCAAAGAGATGCCAGCACCGCATACGGGCCCCACGGAGATGCTGTTCGCCCTTGCCCGTATCGAGATCGCCATGGCTGTGGCCAGCAACAGCAACCGCGACAGCTTCAAGATGAACAATCCTGACAAGGCCAGCCCTTCGTCCCAAGGCTCCGGTGCCAAGACGCCGGCCACGTCGATCCGCATAGCCGGTCAAGATTCCCCCTCGTACACCCTTGACGGCTTCTGTGCCCACGTGGAAGGCACATATTTGACGCAGTGCGATCCCAAGATACCCTTACACTTCTTCACCCTGACCATGACGCGGCAAAATTTGTGCAAAATGCGCGTCATTAGCTTCCTCGTCCGAATGCACAACTCTGAGGCAATGCCCCTCAAGGAAATCGAGAGGGAAAGCCTGTTCCTGCAGGCCACGCAGATGATTGAGTATGACAACGTTGTCCAATCCTCTGAGAGCCTCCGGCCTTTCAAGTGGTACTCCATGCATCACTTTCCCTTCCCAGCGTACATGTTCTTGGTCCAGGAGTTGCGCAACCGCTGTTCAGGTGCCATGGTGGAGCGTGCGTGGGAGGCTATGGCCGCCAACTACGATCTTAGGGGTCTGCTCAACAACCTGCACAGTCCCATGCACACAGCGTTCGGAAGCCTCTTCATCAAAGCATGGGACGCCCACGAGGCAGCTCAGAAGAGCAACGGCAAGCAAGTCACTACACTGCCATTCATCGTCGGCCTGCAGGAGCGCGCTGAGAAGCGTCGCAAAGCACGCGCTGAGAATCGCCAAGATCCAAGCGCGGAACCGATGCCTGTTGACTTCCCACGCTCTCGTGGACTCAGCCAGACTACAGGCGAAAACACAGCTATGATGACACCTCCGTCCATCGATCAAGGCATGGGAGGCGCGGCTCCGGTCGTTCCGCCTGGCGGCAGCGCCGAGATTCAGGGAGCGAACGATATGGACTGGTCGTATCTGGTGTCTGGGTACCAAGACGTGGGTGGCTTTGCGGGGTTCAACAACTTTGGAAGGTTTGGGTATCCCATGCCTCCCATGGGAGGCGGCATGGATGGGCGGACAACGTGGTGAATGAAACATGTTTGGAAATCAGTGAATGACGCATTGTGGACGCCTTTGCTGAGAAGGGTCCATCTTGATGAGTAACGACCTCTTGGGATTTATGAGACGGTGCGGCGTTGCAATAGCTGCGCCAGATGAAAGAGTCTTGGGCGGTGGTCAAGGGAGGGATAAACACCCCGATGAGCGGGATACGGACCATCTTGCTCAGACATTCTCGATTTCATGGCCGGGGCCTGCCAGATGCAACACCCGTCTGGCGCCTGGGAGCCACATCTACACTCGATAAAGAATATAATTAATGTGACAAACATCACATGACCTTTCGATGCATATTCGTACGAGAATCGTAGCAGCGGCAGATACTCCTTGCTCTGTCGTGGCACCATAGTATCCTCCACCCTCTCAGACCGCGTCCGTGGTCCCGGTGCTCTTAGTAGACGAGTACCCAAGCGGAGGGGTCACTCGACAGGTCACATTCTATGCCCTGCAGCCCATCCCAGTCGTTGACCCGTCATCGAGCGCGGGGCTCGTGCGCGTAGCAGGTCCATGCTCCATCAACGTCTTTACCTTGTATGCTTGCCTCGACACGGCAGTACTTGCTTTGTCCGGCTCTCGCCAACTGTACCTCGGCTGCTGGCGGGGCTGGCGGCGGAGCGCGAGCGTTGGGAGTCTTGGGACGGGCATTGTGGTGGGCAATCTGGCTCGCAAAATAGGTTGACTGCGCCGGGGCGTCAGGAGCCTAAGGTAAGGCTTTGGGTATCGCCCCGGGTGGCCTGCTGCCTGGGAGCACCCGCACTCTACGGGAGAGGTTTCTGCGCCCAGACGTCGAGCCAGTCATGCTGGGCATGGACCCGGGGGTCGTTGAAAGCATCGAGAATGTCCTGTCCCAGGCTGTGCGCCTCCTCTGCATTGAGCCCCAGCGTTTCGTGTCGAGTGAGCATGGTCACGACCCAATCTGACGCGAGGCTCTGCGCAAACATCCCCATTTCCCTCATTCTAGCCTCGCTGTGCCATCGACCAATGGGTATCGTGTTGTGCTGCACCGAAATGTTGACAAAGCCGCTATGCCGTAATGTGTCTGCCACTTCTGACGGAAACTGAATATTCCACCCGTATAAGCTCGAGTACGGCCCCTCGATGAGCTTATATAGTGTCTCAAGAGGATGATCGTCGCCAGCTGTGCCGTCGTCCGAAAACACCTTGGGGACCATGTCGTGGATTTCGATCCATCCACCGGGCTTCAAATTTCTTCATCAACAGTCAGGCCATTTCGGCCTGGATAGCAGCAGAAGGCAACGGGAGGACCTACTCTAGACATCTCCGAAGGATCTCTCGAGGCCTGCGGACAGTCGGCAGCACAAACCGCAGGTGCATCAGATCCGCGTCAGCATATATGCTTGTCCATGGGCGAGACTCGTCATCAATATCCTCAACGCGAAACTCGACGTTTGCCGGTGTCCAATTCGGCTGAACAGGGGACAGATCTGTTCCAATAACTCGAGCGCTGGGGTATCGATCGGCAACTGAGAGGCCAATCGACTGGGTTAGCTTTGAAGCAGTTTCTTGTTCTCGGCCGCACAGACCATCTAAAGCCCAGAATCCGAATCCCGTGCCCAAGTCTACAATCTTCTGCGGGTGCTCCCCAATCGGGGCGAGGAATAGCTGCCCATTAAGTATGTAGTCCAAGTAGAGCTTGTGCTTGACTCCCTCTCTCAGTTGCTCTGCGTCGTCGTTTGGCAGTCCATAACGATCACGAAGGAAGCCTTGGTAGCGCCTGCGGATGAGGTCAGCCCAGGCTGTAAGTTCTGTCGATGTGGGACAGGGTAAGATACTTGCCTGCCGTGTTCATACGAGTGTAACAACCGAGCGGTATGAAGTGATGTAAACTCTGATGTAGCTATGGAATCAGCATAGTCGGAGGTGGCATCTTCCTCATCTAGAGGCTGTGAACCCATGGGATTTATAGTCATGAGAGTTGGACTTGCTGACGGGCTCCCTGTGCATGTAAGTCAGGGACAGACGAACACGATGACACTAAGATAGGCAAGAGCAGAAACAGCGGACTATTTGAGCATGGCGGGTTTTGCGCTTGCCACGGCTAGAGCCAAACAGGTCCTCCAACATTGATTCGATACAAGCCGCCCAGTAAGGTAGACAGAGCCAAGACAGTCGTAGGTAGGGCGGACCCAGCAAGCTGGGAGCGGGTGGAGTGGCGCTCGACACGCTAACGGGCAAGGGCTGCGGCCAATGTGAGGTGACGCGTTGGCGCTTTGGGCCGTGCTGTTGCTTGGAGCACGTCAGGGCCTTTGCAGAACCAGCGGCGAATATGTCCGTTGAAGGACCTATTGGGCATGGCTTTGCTAGGGAGTCGAAGAAAGGGCGCTGATTGATGCTATTTACTCCGTAGGCAGCAGCCGGTTCTCCAATGCGGACTACAAGTGGCCGTGATGCTGTCAGAGTGAGTTAAAGGCTCCATGTGTATAATATCGTAGCTTATAGGTGGGATGGTGGCTCGCATAGTGAGTTGGGGGTCTTGCAAGCGACGAAACCCTCCGACGACCGGCTACGGATAGGCGATGGCCTTCGAGGATGATGCCGAAAGCGACTAGCCCAACACCGAGAGAATAGTAACCCCAAGCTAGAGAGAAGCGATGACTCTGGCCAAGCTTGCCGACGATACGCGCATGCAGGACGGAGGAGGTGGCGTGTGAGAGGGGCAGATGGGAGAAGAGGAGCCCCGTAGCTGAAGTTGACGTGCAAAGCAGCTCATGGTGCTGCCTGCTCCGTTGGCCCCATCTGTCATCATGCTGCGACTCTCTTCACGACTTGGCACCCTGTCGTTGCGTCTCGCTCGTCTAATCAAAAGCAAGCGCCAGTGATTGCCAGAAGCAGTTGTGGGACGCCGATGGCTGGACCGACGACGTCACCGGCCGGTTGCCATTCATAGCGTGCCCCTGCCAGGCCTCTGTGACGCTGTGTCGTTGGAGCTTAAGGCATTCCGCGAGAATCCGTCCGTTGGCGCGCTGTCGTACATTGTAGTACGATGCATATGCCAACGTATGCCGATAAAAAGAGGCCCTGTCCCTGTCAATGCGCGACCGGGGCGTGGAGCTGGATACAAGGTGGTATTGGGTGACCATACTGGATGGTGAACAGGTCGACTAATGTACGCAGATCCTTTTTGACGGATCTGCTCTATTGGTGGTCTTGAACAGCGTCCGGGAAGTGAGACGCCCCGCAAGCCACCCGCACCGTCCGGCCGGCGACTGGCTTGAAACTGGCACAGCTGTGTCGTGCTACACGAGTACAGACTTTGAGTTACGCCACGGCGATTCGAACCAGCCAGCCATCCGTGTAAGACCAAATATAAGTTACTGGGTGCCTCGGTCCGCAACAGGCTGTTGCGAGGGCCTTTAATTCTTTGTGGACCCATGCACGAGCCCAACACGTGTAGCTTTCAACGCAATGCCACCAGACATGCTTGGACGTTCAGCCCGACAGTTACCACAACGGAACGGCCGCTCGGGCTGGCCAAGAGTATGATGACATTGGAGAAACGGGCCCATATCGAGCCGTGGCAGCATGTTCCGGCCCAATGGCACCGAAACGGTGACCTGCACCTCTAGCGCAGAGGCCTATCGAGCATTGTGAGTTTCCGGCAGTCGCTTCTGCGTACGAGGGGAAAAGCGTCCGTGGCCCAGTCCCAGCCAGCAGTGCAACCTAACCACCTTGTCATTGGCCGCGGACGTCGGCGTTGTATCGGCCGTTGCGGCCAGGATGGCTGGCTTCGTCAGAGTAGGCATACCTCTTCGCGGCCGGCCAGGGAGTCGAGCCACATGCAAGAGCGGCTTGAACGGTGCTATAGCAAGCAGAGTAGCGTACATATCTAGCTCGTGTCATAGCGATGGAATGAGCCGCCCCCATTCCAAGGGGACACGTAGGGCCCGGGGCAACGAGCGCCGCACAGTTGACAGCCCTGCTGGCCAGCTCGTCGGATCGTCTCCTATGGGCCGATGGAGGCTACACGATCTTGTTTTGGGCATCGCGTGCACCGCACCACGCATTTGCTTGCAGTGAGGCAACCTGACACCGTTTCTACTGGTGCGGAGCTGCGTCGACTGAGGGACTGACTGAATCGTCAGACCTCGCGACTCGCGACGTAGAAGGCGTTGCTTCGGCAGCAGGCAGCTGGACAGGTTTCGCGCAGGCCCTTAGTCGTGGGGTGCCAGGTTAATGGTAAGAATATTTTGCTGAAGCTGGGGGAATCATCGTCAGCCCAGCAGCATAATCAACTTACAGCCTGGGGACGGAGTTGCTCTGTGCAGCACCCTGGTCGCCGGGTCGGGCCCCGCCTTCCCGTCCTAGATGGGCACGCGTGGTGTACCTGTAAAGGGCAGGCGCGTCATTGGCGTTGGACAGCGCGTCCAAGTCGTAAACACTTTCCAGCAGCAGCCCAGCCGTTGCCTCGTACCGACTCTGGTATCCGCCGTCTCTTTTCACCAAACGCACCTCTGCCCTGCGCTTGGACACGAGCGACTCGAACATCGTCCCGTCTCTCGTGGTTGTCGGTGTCTGTCATTTATATACTGCATCTTTTTAATGCATTGTTGCTTCTCCCACAGCTGCTGACCAACATCTCGACGCGCGACGGTTTCGCGCCAGCCGCGTCTCATCGACAACGGCTCCACGTCGACATCCTCCCGAGACCGTCGCATGCTCCATGAATCCGCAGGCGCATCCTTCTCAATACGCGTGTAGATTTGCATCGCCATGTATCTTCCGCGCTCGCTGATCTCAAAGCTCTACATCCATCTGCAGAACACGCGACATCCCCTCTCGCCGCCGGTCCTCGTCCTCGTCGCGCTCGAACCTGATGCTCTCTGCGCCTGCCGTATTCTCACCCGGCTTCTCAAGCATGACTACATCCCGCACAAGATCCAGCCTGTCGCAGGCTACAGCGATCTGGAAGCTGCCGGCAGGGAGCTTGTGGTGCCCATGATGGAGAGCCAAGGCGGCAGCGGCGGTGTCGTTGTATGCTTGGGAGTGGGCGGCATGGTTGATCTAGGCCCGTTGCTGGGGCTGGAGCCAGAGGGAGACGGCTCCCCCTACAGTGGTGTCGAGGTCTGGGTCATTGACTCCCACCGACCGTGGAATCTGGGAAATATGTTTGGTGGCTTCCCCGTGGAGGCTGCCGTGGAAGATGCAAGCTCGTACCAATCGAAAGTCCCTGCCGGAGTGGAAGCAGGGCAGATAGGGCGCGCGTACAGAGCCGGCAAGGGCGGCATCGTGGTGTTCGACGACGGTGATATTGAGGAAGACCTAGCGGCCGAACGCGACGCATACTTGGCCCTACTCAATATGCCCGACATTGACGATGACGACGACGACTTGGGCGCCAGCGATGACGATGAAAACTACGAATACAGTTTGGAACGAGAGTCCCCTCGTGCCGATAAGAAGAGGAAGAGCTGGTCAGATGGACACGAAGATGAGTCGAGCGATGACGAAGACAGGCCACGACAACGCCGGAGAAGCAACTCGGTAAGTGAGCAAACGCCGAATGTGTCCACCTCTTCTAACTTGCCATAGTCGAGTCCAATTCCCGACTCTCCCCGTCGCCCCAAGGCGAGAGGGCTTCTGTCTCTCAGAGACCCAGATGTTGCACTCTCCAGCGATCCCAGCGAGCCCCCTTCGGCAGCTCAACCACCCCCGGCACCGTCTGCTCGTACACTGAGGAGGAGGCTTCTCCGAATGCGCCGAGACAACGAATCGGTGCTTCAGCAATACTATAAGATGGGGTCCTCATTCGCCGAGCCCATCTCCTCAATGATGTATTCGTTGGCATCAGAGTTGGGCCGAGAAGACAACGACCTGCTGTGGCTGACTATTGTTGGCGTCAGCTCAACGGAACTCTACGGACGCTCGTCAGCAGGCGTTGCCGCACCAATCCGCGGAATCGATAATAGCAGACCGACAGGCTGGATGGGCGTGAGGGGAGCACGACTGCGACAATTGCTACGCGACGAAGTCCGACGCTTGAACCCGCCAGAGGTCACTAACGGACGTGTCGCCGTCGAGAACACGGGAGTCATCCCCACGACAGCCCGGAATCCTGAAGACACTGGCATACGCCTGTCTCCTGAGCCTCGATTCCTTCTCATACGGCACTGGAGCCTCTACGACAGCATGCTACACTCGCCATACTTGTTCTCTCGGCTTAAGACATGGAGCGAGACGGGTATCAAACGTCTCCACAAGCTTCTTGCCAAGATGGGAGTGAGCCTGGCGCAATGTCGACAGAGCTACACACATATGGACATGATGCTGAAGCGCGAGCTGAGAGCGAAGCTACTCAAGTACGGCTCGCTCTACAACCTCGACGAGATGGTACCCGCTGTGGACACGGACGGTAAGGATCGTGCCGGCGCAAAGGATGGATGGGGCTTCGTCAGGAGTTGGGGATGGCGAGCCACGTTGAGCGCACAGGACGTCGGCGTAGTCATCGGAGCTCTTCTCGAGGTTGGGAAGCATGCTCACGTCGTGGATGCTGCCTACGCTGCGAGCCAAGTATCCCGTGAGTCGCAGGAGAGCGCTGACCTCTCCGCTCAAAGCGAGGAGTGGGTTGGCCGGTTCTGGGAGGCGTACGACGCGTTGGAAGAGTAAGTCATTTCTGCTGAAGCTGCTCTGGGCCCTTGTTTTGCACCAACACTGACGCCATGTTTGTAGCATCGATGCTCTCAAAGCTGGCCTCCCTACTGCCCAATTCCTGCACCGTGCCATCTATCGCACCGGCACGTCACTCATCAACAAGAAGCAGATCAAGCACTTGCGCGCTTTCCGCATGTGCGTAGTCAGGGATGGCCCCGATGTTTCGCTCTTCAATCACCCCGCGGCCTTGACAAAACTGTCCCTTTGGATTGGAGAGGCGCTCGCAGAGCAAGAGAGGGACGCGTACGGGAAGCTGTCGCACGGCGGACGAGGCACGCCCCTCGTGGTGGCGAGCTTGAACGAAAAGCGTGGCATGTACATTGTTGTCGGCACCGGCGGCGGTGGTGGACCTGACACGACATTTCTTAACCGCGAAGCGGCGAAGAAGAAGCAGGATGAGAAAGACGCCAAGGCCAAGGCCAAGGAGGAGTCGCGCAAGGCAAAGGAAAAGGTCAGACAGGAAAAGCGCGCGGCTAGACGGGCCTCGGGCAAGGACGATGACGACGACGAGCCCGAGACGGAGTCGGACGTCTCTGAAGCTTCAGATTCTGACGATGAGTCAGACGACGGTGATGTCGAGCAGGACAAAGGCTATGGCCTGAACCGGTTCGGCAATGCCTTCAAGGAAGTCGTGTCTGAGACCAACGCGCGAGTACGCGTCGACAGCTTCGAGCACTCCGTCGTCGAGGTTAGGAAAGAGGACCTGGGGGGCTTCCTGGAGAGCCTCAGCATGAAGGCCGTGGTGGGCTGACCAATTGCGTTGTTGTCATACGCTCAGTTGCTTGTGGGTTGCTTGTGATGGGACAAGCGAGCGAGAGGAACGAAAGAACATGGATAACGGGCGAGACTTTTTAGGGCGAGCGCACGCGCTTTTTTATTGACCGGGAGTAAGGCATGGGTTTTGCATGAAGCAGATGGCATACATATGTAGGGCGGATATATTTTCTGCATACTTTATGTTGAATGACTTTTCTGAGCGTCGAACCGCAGCGGCTCCTTGTCTCTTCGTTGAGCACCGAGTGGAACCTGATGACACTCCCAGAATGTTAGTGACAGCCAGCCCATGTACTCGTAAGACGCCGAGGCCGGTTCCCTTTGCGGTCGGTACAGAGCTGCCAGAGCTTAGGCCTTGTCTTGTGCCCCGGATCCCCGCATTGTCTTCGCCATGAACAGGACCAATTGGACTCTGGGAATTGGCAAGATCAAGGACCTTTGCAACTTCGTGTACGCATGGGGGAGACTGACCCGCGAGCATCACAACGTGGAAGAGTGCATGGGTTCCCCCGAGATTAACGAGATGGCGGGTGTCAAGGGGCTCATGGATGCCAATGTGGACGAGCATCTGCTAGTCTATGCCGGCCTCTCCGAGTACGACGAGTACGTGGAAAGGGCCAGGACAGGCCAGGAAGAGTCAGACGGCGAGCGGATGCGGCCATCGTTGACAGCTCATGCCCGACGCTGCGAACGCTTCTAGAGAGCGATAACACCACCTTGGTGCAGCTGGAGAAGCAAGCAGAGAAGTGCGATGGCACGGTGCTTACAAGACAAGACGCATGAGCACGGCATCTGGGAGAACTTTCTCCCAGTGCCGTGGCTGTTTGCTTGGGTGATGCAGTGGCTGTTTATGAGCAAACATGAAGACTGGGCGCCTTGGCCTCGCAACTACAAGAACTTCGCTTCGCATATATATATATGATTGCTGAACGCGCCAAGGCTAGCCGAGGCAAAATAGCGAAACGCTGGAGAGTTATTGAAGGCCGCCGCAGAGGAGGTCTGGAGTTGACGATGAGGTCCGCTTTGAGTTTGCGGCTGTACGATCAGAGCTAGGGGTCCCCCGGTTCTAGAAGCCGACGACGAAGACGCAATCAGAAGCCGATGCTGCGCTGCCGTATTACAGCACATCGACGGAAGTTTTGGTGACGCGCGCCGAGAGGGCGACGGCGAGACAAGACAAGCTTCTCTTGACCTCCCTAGTCTGGCGCGCTAACAGGCAGGCCGAGGGGGGCTGTGCAACGATTGCTGCATGGGCCGGGGATGGCATGGACGGGTGCATTATTACGTGCTGCAGGATGCATCGTAGGACTCGTCGTTTGCTCGGCCAAACAAGCGGGAAGCGCCATCGGAACCAGGTTCTGGTAGGACAAGGACCGTCTGCGGTGGTTGCGCAAGTAGAGTCGTCGTTCGTTCGCAGACCCGACCCCGGCTCGTCGCTGTGGCTGGGATTGGGCCCTGCCCTGCGCTATCGAGCCACGCGCTTGTCCCCTGTGGCGGCATCCGGGCCCTGGAAGCAGGGCAGGCTCTGGAGGTCACAGGGGCACCGCCGGGTGGATGTGAGCCGCTGGACCCCTCCCTCACCCACAGAGGCCGACCCCGCCTGAAGCAGAAACCCGACACCCGCACCGCCCGCACCACGCCGAAGGCCTCACCACAACGATAACAGCCGAAGGAGGCGCCTCATAATTGCTAGCTATAGGCAAGTACGGAGCTGCGGGCCCAGACGAGGTTCGACTGCCAATGGAGCCCATCGCCGCAGTCCCGAGCAAGGAGGCGCGTTGGCTGCCTCTTCCTTAGCTGCTTCGTGGCTCACAGCGTCAGCCACGTCTAAACAATTACCTTGCCTCTAGCAAGTACCTGCACCACATCCAAAACCAACATCTTATGGCAACTCTCGGCGCCGCTTCTGCTGTCAAACTCTTTGCCCCCGGCCTGCCTGCCCGAACCCTGCTGCTGCTGCAGAAGACGATCAAGCGGACCCCAGGGATCGTCCCCGGCCATAGCGCGCCTGCTACAGAAGGCCAGCCCACTGACCCGTGGACCGTGGTACGCCCGCTGGCTTGCTCCCCGTGGCGACAACCCAACCAACCCAAGCCAACCCAACTCAACCACACGCACCACCCCACTGGTTTCGGGAAGCGCCTCCAGCTATTCTTGACTGAGCAAGCGCCGCGCTGGCTGGCTGGCACGAACCAGAGTCCGCCGCCTACCTTGCCTTACCTTGCTCCTCTCCTCTTCTGCTTCCCCCGGTGCCCGCGACCTACAACCTCCCAACTGCATATTCGGACCAAGTTGGCTCCCTCTCACGACCAGTTTTACGACTACGGCATCGCTTTCCGCATTGTTTGCCTCTCCGCCATCGCCAAAGCCAGCACTTGTTCCCCGCGCCCGCGCCGCGCTCCGCCGCCTCCCACCCGTGCTTCGACGACGGCCATCTCTGTGTGCCAACGCAGCCGGCAGACGACGAGACGACGCCTCGCCTTCGTGGCGGTTACGACTCCCTTCCTTGTGTGCCCCAATCCTCTCTCGACCGACTCTGCCGATCGATTCAAACCGTCGTTGCGCATCGAGCTCCTCCATCGCACCCCCCGCGCACCCTCGGTCCCGCCGCGCCAATTGCGCTTTATAAGCATCTGCTGACGGCGTCACTCCCAACACCAACACCCATCGACCTGGTGACACAAGCATGGGGAAATCGTGAGTTGGGTCCCTGTCCGCCTCCTCCGTGACGAGATGCCAAGGTCGTGGGCGAGACGTGCAGCCGACCGCGTCCAGTTGGTGGTCGCACGACCCCCGCGATGCCGTCTTAGAAACCTGGCTAAGCTTGCCCCGGGGGCCTCGGACCTGCGGGCAACGTCACCAGCCTGCCTTGTGCTGTGCCTCGATCGCTCCATTACTGGCACGCCATGCTACACCTTGCTGACCATAATTCCTTGCTGCAGACAGTCGAAGCTCTCCCAAGAACAGCTCGCCGAGCTCCAAAAGTCGACTCACTTCGACAAGAAGGAGCTGCAACAATGGTACAAGGGTAAGAATGTGCTGTCCGGGTATTTGACTGCCTGTCCCACCTCGGAGCACCCTGCCTCACCAGAATTCCATGACTCGCCTCGCTGTGCTTGGCTGACCTCGTGTGCGCAGGCTTCCTCAAGGACTGTCCATCGGGCATGCTCACCAAGGAGGAGTTCCAGAAGATCTACCGGCAGTTCTTTCCCTTTGGCGACCCAAGTTCCTTCGCCGACTATGTGTTCAACGTTTTCGACAGCGATAAATCAGGGACCATTGACTTCAAGGAGTTCATCTGCGCCTTGAGTGTTACTAGCCGGGGCAAGATGGAGGACAAGCTGGATTGGGCCTTTCAGCTGTACGACATTGACGGCGACGGAAAGATAAGCTACGACGAGATGCTCCAAATCGTCGAAGCCATCTACAAGATGGTAGGCCCCATTGTCTGCCCCCGGCGTCTGCCAAGGATAATACTGATTGGGAATAGGTCGGATCGATGGTCAAACTCCCCGAGGATGAAGATACCCCTGAGAAGCGCGTCAAGAAGATTTTCCGCATGATGGACAAGGACGAGAATGGGTCGCTGGATATGGAAGAATTCAAAGAGGGCAGCAAGCGGGACGAGACTATCGTGTCCGCGCTGTCGCTCTACGATGGACTTGTGTAGATGGACGGCGCAGTGGGAGGACGAGGCCGTCGTGTACTAGACAACAGGGACTGATGGAGCTTCGCCGCGTGGAGGAGAAGCTTGCGAGCTATTTCATGGTTGGCTTACTACGGAGCTTGCGATTGTGGAGGGAAAAACGATTCTGTAATTTGACGAAGTCGTCCTCGGTGTAGCGTGACGCGTGACCTTGTTGAAAGGAGGGAAACGTAGCTTGAACGGACAGACACGCGGCTTCTTTTGCCACTGCCCATGACGGTGTAACGTGCGCTGATTACCCGAAGATGGACAGTAAAGCAACGGTGGTGATGAGGCGACGCGAGCCGCATACCAGCACCGGACGTGATCGGAGCGCAAAGGCCGACCGGCAGCAAAGTGGAGCCCCATGCACGGAGCTTTGCTTCCGACCGCGGCTGTCATGCTTCGACGGCGCTCACTCAGTCATCATCACCGCTGTTCACCCCGAACATACCAAAGCTACCAGAAGTAACCTTTACTCATGAGGACACTGTGAAGCATGAGGCTCATTGAGCGGCTGACGGCGGCCTTTGGCGACGAGGTAGCCGACGCCGAGGAAGGCAAGTCAAGAACCCGGCGCAGAGCGAGCTGTCGCTCACCAGTGTGCAGAAACGTTCCTCCTCTACTCGCAGCCCATTGCCTCACAGAACCTGGGCTTTGTCGACCCCAAGGCTTCGTCCATCGAGGTCACCGTCGGCGGGCGCGAGCACACGGTCCACCAGTCCCCTGCCGTCCTGTCGTCGAGCCGCGCGGGCGGCACCACCGGAGCCGGTGCGTTTCCCACCCGGAGCAAGTCATGCGGCCTGACCCGTAGCTCAGACGCACGAGGGGGAAAAGAAGACTGACGATGATGTTACAAAGTGCTCTGGAAGGTAACCCCCCTCTTCGCAAACTACCTCTCTTGGCCCTCCAACGCCCTGCTCGCCCTCCTCCCGCCGCGCCCGTCCATGCTCGAGCTCGGCTGCGGCATCAGCCCCCTCGCCGCACTTGCCCTGCGGCCCGCCGTCTCGTCGTACGTGCTCTCCGACCAGCCGTACGTGCAGCGCCTCGTGACGCAGAACCTCGCTGCGAACCCGCCGCCCAGGCAGCGCAAGGGCAGCAGCGGCGGCGCCGTCGGCGACGTGTGCTTCCGCGTGCTCGACTGGGAGACGGACGCCGTGGCCGCGGGCCTCGCGGCGCCGGCGCGCAGCTTCGATGCCGTGCTGGCGTGTGACTGCGTGTACAACTACGCGCTCGTCGCGCCGTTTGTGCAGACGTGCGCTGATGCGTGCGCGTTGCGCAGCCGTGACGAGACCCCGGGCGACGGGGGGCAGCCGTGCGTGTGCATTGTCGCGCAGCAGCTGCGCAACGACGAGGTCTTCCTCGGCTGGCTGACGGCCTTTCAGCGGCGGTTCCGCGTCTGGCAACTCCCGCCCGAGATGCTGCCCGTCGAGCTGCGGCCAAGTGCTGGGTTCGTGGTTCACGTGGGTGTGCTGAGGGATGCTTGCGCGTAGTGTGGAGTCTGTCTGTTCTTTGCATAGCGAGCGAGCAATTCACTTCGTGGACATACTGGGGGGTTGTGTTTATGCATGGCAGTGAGACGGAACATTTTTTTCCATTTGAATTCTGCGCAACATGGCGCGGCGGGCATATCTCTTTCGTAACTTGCTGCGGCCTGTTCGACGACAACGGCCGATACAGCTGACCGAGACAGGATTCCTCCTCGGGCAGTTTTTTCTCCCAACACCAGATCGAAGCCAAATATAAAACCCAAAAACCACCCCTTACTAGATTCCCCAGAGCCTAGCCTCGAACCTGAACGTCGGACCAGTTCTGATTACCACTCCAGCGGCTCCTTCTTCTCCTCGCCACGATTCGTCTTGGGCACGGGCACCGCCTTGGCCGCCAGCTTGCCGCCCTGGCCCTTGCGCCGCAGGTAGCCCGAGCCGTCGAGCCAGGGCGTCACCTGCGTCATCTTCTTCTCAAACTCGGTGATCTTGTCCTCGAGCTGCATGGTCAGGCCGATGTCGTCGAGCCCGTTGACGAGGCAGTGCTTGCGGAACTCCTCGACGTCGAAGCGGCAGATGGTGTCGCCGGCCGAGTTCTTGATGAGCTGGTTGGGCAGGTCCACCTCGACGTCGCGGCCCGCGCGCGCCTCGGCGGCGATGGCGTCGAGGTCGGCCTTGTTGGTCACCGTCAGCGGCAGCATGCCGTTCTTGAAGGTGTTGTTGAAGAAGATGTCGGCAAACGACGGCGCGATGACGCACTTGATGCCAAAGTCGAGCAGCGCCCAGGGCGCGTGCTCGCGCGAGCTGCCGCAGCCAAAGTTGTCGCCCGTGCACACGAGGATCTTGGCGCCGCGGTACGGCTCCTGGTTGAGCACAAAGTTGGGGTTCTCGGAGCCGTCGGCGTGGTAGCGCAGCGCGTGGAAGAGCGCGGTGCCGAGGCCGGTGCGCTTGATGGTCTTGAGGAACTGCTTGGGGATGATGGCGTCGGTGTCGATGTTGGCCATGTCCAGCGGCGCGGCGATGCCCTTGAGCGTGAGGAACTTGGGCAGGCCCGCCGACTCGCCCGCGGCCGAGGGGACCGACGTGTTCGTGTGCGGCTGCGAGTCCTGGGGCTCGTCGCCGATGACGTCCCTCTCGTGAGGAGAGCCGTTGACCCTCTCGTCGACGTGTGGCTCCTCGGACGATGACGACGGCGTGGGCGTGATTCTGGCGTGGGCGTGGGTATTGGTGGTGCCAAAGTCGGAGAGCTTGCGCACGTCGGCAAGCTTACCAACAACGGCAGCGGCCGCCGCCATGACTGGGGACATGAGGTGCGTCCGGCCGCCGGCGCCCTGTCGGCCCTCGAAGTTGCGGTTGGAGGTGCTGGCGCACCGCTCCTTGGGCGCCAGGATGTCCGGGTTCATGCCCAGGCACATGCTGCAGCCAGCCTCGCGCCACTCGAAGCCGGCGTCGACGAAGATCTGGTCGAGCCCCTCCTGCTCGGCCTGCGTCTTGACGAGGCCGGAGCCGGGCACGACCATGGCGCGCTTGATGTTGTCGGCAATGCGCCTGCCCTTGACGACGTGGGCGGCGGCGCGCAGGTCTTCGATTCTCGAGTTGGTGCAGGAGCCGATGAAGACCTTGTCCACGACAATGTCCTCCATGGGGGTGCCGGCCGTGAGGCCCATGTACTCGAGCATCCTCCGGCCCGTCGTTTTCTTGGCCTCGGTGGAAAACGTCTCCGGGTCGGGAACGGTGCCCGTGATGGGGATGACGTCCTCGGGGCTCGTGCCCCAGGTGACGGTAGGGATGATGTCCTTGGCGTCGATGAAGACGTCAATGTCGTACTTGGCGTCGGCGTCGGACTGCAGCGACGTCCAAAAGGCGACGGCGGCGTTCCACTCGTCGGAGCCGTACTTGGGGGCCAGGGGCCGGCCCTTGAGGTAGGCGAAGGTGGTCTCGTCGGGGGCCACCATGCCGGCGCGGGCGCCGCCCTCGATGGACATGTTGCAGATGGACATGCGCGCCTCCATGCTGAGGCCGCGGATGACGGAGCCGCAGAACTCGATGACGGCGCCGGTGCCGCCGGCGGTGCCGATCTTGCCAATGGCGTGCAGGACGACGTCCTTGGAGCTCACGCCGGGGGCCAGCTCGCCGTCGACCTGGATGCGCATGTTCTTGCTGCGCTTGGTGATGAGGCACTGGGTGGCCAGGACGTGCTCGACCTCGCTGGTGCCGATGCCAAAGGCGAGGGCCCCGAAGGCGCCGTGCGTCGAGGTGTGGCTGTCACCGCAGACGACGGTGGTGCCGGGCAGGGTGAAGCCCTGCTCGGGGCCGATGACGTGGACAATGCCCTGGCGCTTGTCGCCGAGGCCGAAGTAGGTGATGCCAAAGTCCTTGACGTTCTCCTCGAGGGTCACGCACTGCGTCCGCGAGTCGTCCTCCTCGATGAACGAGGCAATGTCCTTGAGGGCCTTGCGCGACGTGGTGGGGACATTCTATCGAGGCTGGTTAGCAGATGCGCGGCGGCGGCAGCAGCAACAACAATTAGGGGGAAGCATACGTGATCAGTGGTGGCCAGGGTGCAGTCTGGTCTCCGGACCTGGCGGCCGGCATTCTTGAGGCCCTCAAAGGCTTGCTGTCGGCGGCAGACCTGGTCAGCTTTCGCACGTTCTGTCGGCGCAAAGGGGTGGTGGTGGTGATGGTGGTGGATCGCGGGTGGGTGCGGCGTACCGGTGATGTCACCTCGTGGACCAGATGTCTGTCTGCAGCGGCCCCCAAGTCAGCAATGGACCAGCAAGGGAGAGCTCGAGCCGGGGTCAGACGAACCAATGTACAGCAGAATCGTGCCGTCGAGCTTCTCATCGACAACATGGTGCGACAGCACCTTGTCGTAGAGGGTCTGCGGATTCCTGTCGGAGACGGGCATTGCGTGCGAATTGAGTTGTGTAGGTGCCAAGGGGTAGAGAGTGGGCGAGGCAACGGAGAAGACGGGAGACGACAGCCTGGACGGCTAGCGCAGATCGGCAGCGGTCAAAACGAGGAATGGCCGGGAGAGGCTTGTCGGCACCGGGCAGTCAGAGAAGAAGTCTCAAACTCGACGAGAGAGGCGAGCTGTGGCGGGACAAGGTTGGTGGCGGTAGTGGGGGGTGGTGGATTGGGCGGGTGGATGGAGGTTTTGACGATGTGAGGTCACTTCACTGTTTTGAGCTCTCGCGTCTGCGCGCTGGCAAAGGCAGAATCAGATGGAAGGGGACGCAAACGGGATTACTGTAGAGAGGAAAAGAAAAGACGTCCCACGGCCCTGGTTTTATCGTCGAATTCCGGACGCGCCCGTCCCAGCGCTGAGCCGTGCCCATCCATCCATCGGAGCCTCCGATGATCGGAGTCGCAACGCCCGCCGCCCTCGCTCCGGCCCAGGACCGGGCCCCTCTGCAGTGGGCAGTGGACAGTGGACACACCCTGCAGGCGCGGGGTCGGCGCGGGTCCTTGGGCCTGCTGTCCCAGCGGGCTGGCCTGCCACTGGCTGGCGCTGCAGAGGGCACCACAGGCGATTGCTAAATCGGCCCCTGGGATTGGCTCCGACGGGCGGATCCTCGTAATAGCCTGCTGGTCGTGCCATGCCATGAGACACGGATGGCATGGCATGCGAGAAAGCAGATGAAAGACAAGGCCGCAAAGGCAAGTCGGCCAATTGGTCCTGGTACAAAGCAAGCACCTCGGCGTCCCGAGCCGACGTGCTGGGTCCGGGTCCTCCCCCCACGACGTGTATGTATGTAAATGCCCCCCCTGTATGTAGCACGACATACTACAGCCAAGACGGCCTTTGCCCACCTCTCACAACACCACCTCGCCCGTGGATCCGGTCCTCGTACCACACCGTCTGGTGCCATCCGAGCGTCCACCATCGCAGAGTACCAAGTGGGCGCCGCATCTTGGTACCGGCACCCGAGGGTGCCAGCTCAGCCCTAACACCTGCCAACCTGCGCTGCGGCCATCGGCAGCCGGGGCCGCCTCTCCTGGTCTCCGATCCCGCCCTGGCCGACAAAAGATCCCTCCGCCTTCCCGCTTTTAATCATGTATGTCCCGTCATGTACAGTACTCGTAATTGCTTCTACTCGTAATTGCTGTTCTCGTACTTGCTGTACTCGTTCTCGCCAAGTCGGTCGGTACTGGCTAAGCCAAGATGTGTCTTCTGCATACTCGCGTCACCATGACCAAAGCCTGCCGCAGTGCTTTCGTCGGGTGCTGCTGCTGCATCACCATCATCAAACGCCAACCTCAATCGGCCCACTACCTTACGCCAGGCCGTAACTTATACAGACTCGCTTCCAGTGGACCCAGACGTCCGCCATCCGTCCCGGCCAGCCGTGGCATGTGCCTACCTTACATTATGCTGCCAAACACTGCCATCTCCACCGCTTCTCCACCACCGTATTCCAGCATCAGGCTGCGTGGCGTCGGCTTCCCGTGCTCCGACGGCATGCACTTCGCCAGACCTCTCACGACCGTCGCCTTATACTTCTTCCACGCAGACTCTCAGTAACCTTCGTACAGCACCGATGCCTCGCTGCTCGCCCACCCAGCCATCTCTTTGAGGAACATGTCCAACAGAAACGTAAGTCTCATGCTCTATATAAGCATCACCGTCCCGAGAATCGCTCCAGGAATCGCCAGCAACAGTGCAAATCCATCCGTCAGCGTCGCCTGGCTTCTCGCGTTCCGCATCCAATATTCCGACCCGAGGTTGAACACGGGTCCGACTATCTCCCAGTATAGGGACAAGAGCGCTGTGGCATGGTAGTGGACTGTCCAATACACCTTCGTTGCCGCCCAGATACTGCCTTTTGCCCGTTCCTCAGTCTCGGCCTCTTCAACAGCGCCATCCCTAAAACGGCCTCCCGTGCCGTCTTCGACGTCCGAATGAGCGGGAAAGGCTCCTGGTACGCGTACCCTGTGGCTCCCATCTTCAGGTACATTTCCTTGCTTGTCAACCAGCATCTCTCTACGCGCCTTTGGCACCATCTCCTCGGGGTTCGGGACCGGGCAGTGCTCCTTGTCGAGGCTCAGACACTTGTCGTCGCCGAGGGCCTTGTCCCACTGTAGTGCACACGTTGACTGAGATGAAGTGCTGCACTGCGCTGCCCCTTGCTTGTCTTCTGCGCCCGTCCGCTCCGAGCACCTCGCCTCGACCATCTTGGACTGCTCTTGCGCCACTTCCAGGTGGCTCACGGACGTAGTGCCTGCCGCCTCGCTCAGTGTTACCTGAGTTGCACTTGGCGATGGGTTCGTCACGTAGTACCTTCGGCCAAAGGCGGGAGGGCTCGAGTCTGATATATTGTATATCACCCGGCTGAGCTGTCGTTTCGCGGCCGGACCCTGTGCTTTGACTGGGCTCGTTGCGAGACTCTTGATCAGATTCGATGCGAGACTCTTGATCAGATTCGAGGAATATGTTGATTGAACGGGCGCGGATACACACTCTTTCGCGCGCTCGTTGTAGTCAAGATTGATGTCGCGTATGGCACGTATGGAGTCCTCGATCCAATGGTCGTTGGCGTTGCTCTGCTTCTGCGTGCTGTGGCAGGCCAGCTCCAGGCGTTTCACGTTCTCGCCCGACTCCTTGGCTTCCACCATGCCCCTCTGCATGTTTTTCGTTGTTGAGGGCAAGCTTCCTCCCATGAGCTCCTGCGCAACGGTTGCCCGCTTCCCCGCCAGAACTGTCTTCGTCCGTTCGAGGCTCCTATACCGGTGAATTTGCCCCAGCTTGGCGTCCGCTAGGGCCGACAAAGACGCTTCTTTTTCGCAACCGAGCCGGCTGCGACTCTCGTCCTGTCTCCTCAACTTGAACGCCCTGTACAAGGGCATGAATTTTCGCAGCGGGCTCCTTGTCGCGTGCGTCTGGAAAGAGGCGTCCGTCAAAGTGTCTCCAGTGGCTGCTTCGTGAGCGCCAGTTCTTCCGCGGCTTGAAACTAGAGATCCGTTGGCGAAGCTGTGTGAACTCTGGGCCCGCCTGTCTAAAAAGACGGTCTTGATCGACGGCTTGGTCGGGCTGTCTGCAAGTCTGCTGATTGTCTGACCAGGCGTTGTTGTCTGAAGCAAAGGAGTGACTCGAGCGACCATTGGATCTGATGAGCTTGATTCGTTAGAGAGGCCGACAAGAGACTTGCTCACGTGCTCGATAGACGCGGAAGGAGAGACTGGCTCGTCTTGCTGTGCACCGGCATTGCAGGAACCAAGATCATCGAAACATATTCCGTTTGCAAAAGGTTCCCATACGGATGGTGTCAGGTCTGTGAGATTTTGCGCGTGAGAATTCAGAACCGCCGTAGAGCTCGATGTGTCAACAATGCCTCTAGTATCTGAACTTGTTTCGGGGTCCGGTATATCAGGGGACTTCTCGCGTGCTGAAGAATGCAGGTCCAAGGATTCTTCGTTCGCAGCGCACTCCGGCTGCTCCATGGCGTGGTGCTTTGGCGGTGGCACTAAGTTTTGAACATGAGGAAATGACTGTACGTAGCTTGCAAAGGGCACCGAAGGAAAAGGGGCTTCACTCGAACAAGCCACGCTGCTGGTACGTGATTGAAAAGTTTGGCTCGACTGCAGTTCCGAGGCCAAAGATTGCTGTTTTGTATACTGCCTGACTCTGCGGCTGAGGGTTTCCAGTGTCGGGTTGTCCCTTTTCAGTCGCTGCAGCTTGTGCTGTCCGTTGTCGAGCAGAGTCTTCTCCGCTAGCGTCTCGTTTTGCGCCTTTGCGAGCATGGATGATTGTCGGGCATGATTCAACGCATGTCGCAGAGTGTTGAGCTTATGCTCCGTCTCTTGGCTTGTACTGCTTCTTTCACTCTCCGTCGGAGTGATGACATCGAGCTGGCCCGTCTCGGGGTTGATACCCTGCACTCCCAGGTAGTCTCCCCTCTCCTTCAGTTCTCGCCTCCGGCGCCGTGCGTCCTTTCTTGTCTCGATCATCTGGTGGCCTTGGGCGAAGCGGCAGTCCCCGGCGAAAGCCAGATACGACTCTGATGTAGTGGTGACAGACGTCTTGCCCACTGGGTGGCCCGGAGCGGCAGATGCTGCTCGTGGCTGCGCAGGAGTCGTCTCGAGCTGGCTCTCCAGGATCTCCTCGCCAGCATTCCACTGAACATTGTGATAAGAGCCAGCAACGCCGCTTACGCGACTGCAACGACTCTCTGCGAGCTGTCGGCGAGGCCCCTGTCCCGACTGCCTCAAGTCTTGGTGTTTCCAGAAGCCGTTCTCTCGCGTCGTTCCTCCGCGCTCCGGGCGGCGGCTGGGAAGAATGTTTCTGACCCAGCCGCCCCAAGATAGCGCTCGGCGATTTGGAGGCGGGTCCCCCCCTTTCCGAAAGTTTTGTGACGAAGGAAGAGGCATTGGTTTTAACTCGAAGAATTCTCTTATTTTGGGTGGCAGAAAATACGACATTGTTCTGACGGGCTCATCGGTCGGACTGGTAGCGCTGAGTGATTTGGAACGGCCTATAGCTGGCTTATAACTCGTGTTTCATCTCAACAAACGTACAAGAGTCGAACAACTTGATGATACCGTGCCTGGCCAGCTGCTCGTCAAGACACGGATTAACGATGTGTTGGGTGGTTCGACAACGAGACGCAAAGAGTGGAAACCCCATTTAGATCGAGACGGCAAGAGAGTCTTAGAACCACTCCTCCACCAGCAGCTTCCAATTCACAGGAAGGCAGGTCGAATCACCCAACGGGCAGGATGTGGAATCAAACGCGGGGGCTCACTTACGAGGTAGGTACCGTAGCATTATGAAAGACACCGGCACGAACTCGCCAAGGTACATGGCCATACACAGCTTCCCACTGCAATGAGTTGCCAACCCGAGCCACAGAAACGCCGCAGAGATGTAACAGGAACAAGGAAAATACCCGCAATACGCCCCTGTTCTATTTAGTCCCCTAAAGCCATATATGCCTTTGAAGCCACTAGACCAGTCTACCACCGTGAAGGATATCTCTCATACCCCGGCCTATGTTTACCCATATTTGCGAACGGATGCGGAGAGCTGTTGATGCTTGCACTCAGTGACGATCTGTCATCTGCGCGCTTCGTCGGGCTACTCGGGGGTTCCATATTCCTCTGCTCGTACGCTGCCATCTCCCTAGAGTTTCTCGGCGAGGAAAAATCAAGCTTATTGATGTTTCCCAGGCTGATCGCCTTCTTGAGTGGTGACCGGCTGTTTGTGTAGACGCCCGTGCTTCCCGCGAAGTTGCTTTTCCCTGCAGTCGAAGGAGGGACACTGGCCGTTGTCTGCGCCGCTGCTGGTGTGTAGCCAGCAGGCAAGCTGTTTCGTAGGGCGGAGCCGCGTTGCGCCGTCGACGGTGTGAATGAGTCCGGCCGCCTGCTGGCAGTAGGAGGTGTAAACATCTGCGGTCTCATGACATTGCTATTGCCGGTAGGTGTGGTTTCACGCGAAGTGACGTGTGGATTATCGTGAGCTCGAAAGGTGCGTCTAATGAGCGTCGTCGGAGTACCCGTTTGCACAAACTCGCGGGCCATGATGGGCTGGTCGTCGGACATCTGGGTGCCGACATCTCTGACAATTGGGTGCAGTCGCGGTTGCACAAACTTGGCGTCGTATTCATGCATGACCTCCTTCTGGACGATTGCGCTGTCCTTGACCTGCTGAGAGTATCGCGAACACAGGAGTAGCAGCTGAGCCGACAGCACAAACTGCATTACCAACGTGTTGAAGACTGTCATGCTCGGCCGAGGATCAAGAGGTGCAAGTGGGAGGAAGAGCAGATACACGAGGACATGCCCCGGACTGAAAAAGCAGAACAGCCGGATGGACACTGGCAGCGGATCCCAGACAGCAAGTTCCCACACATCTCGGTTCTTATCGGGATGCGCTCGAGATTCTGCCGACTCGGGTGTAACGAGGTCCGCAATGTATCGGAGCGGCGAAGAGGAGACTGGCGAGGATTGCACCTTGACTCGGCGTACAGAGGGAGTGGACGGCCGGACCTCAATGTTTGCTTCAAACATTCGGTACTTTCGCGTTCGGGAGATGGTGTAGATCGCATTCGTCGAAGAGAAGACAACAAGGGCCCAGACTAGGGGATAAATCTGTCCAAGAAGATGAGCCAAGGCTGTGGAGCTGGACCCGACTGCGTGTACTTACAAGAAGCGATAGCCAACTCGCGTTCCCATCCTCGCCGAATATGTCGTCGTTGGAGGACGACGTCGACGATCCAGAGTTGGCTCGCGCCAAGAGAAAGACAAAATTCAACCCTAGACCGAGCTGCGTGCCCACCAGCATCGAGTCCCAGTCCCTCGTCTCCAGCTCCTCCGAGAGCCACAGCAGAAAGTCCATGGGATTAAGCATCATCGTGATGCGCTCCCAGAGGGGCCTTTGTCGCACGAGCCTAGGCATGCTAGCGGTGTGTGTTTGAGGGCCAGCTGGAGTGTCTCTGCAAGTGTCGTGATGAGACGCAACTACAAATGCAGAGACTCGCGACCAGGTCACCCCAAGGAAAAAGGCGAGGAAGCGGCCTGGAGATGCGTTGGTGGTTGGTGATTGTTTACTTTTAGCGGCCCGGCAATTTCTACGAGTAGCTGGAGCTTCTTGCTGTAAGGGGCGCTAGCACGAGGGGCATGGTGGCTACCGCTGAAGTCAGCGGCTCCAGCGCCAGCTTGTGGAGCATCGCTCCCAACCTCACCTCAAACCACTGCACAGCAGGACAAAGGCCGCCGTCGTCGATTGTCCAAATGGCCTCGCAAGCAGACTTCAAAGACCGGCAGTTCCTCGCCGTCATTGGCGACGAGGTGAGTCACCCCGACGCCCGACCCAGATCTCGGCGAGCAACTCGACGGCGTTGCATTGCGACGAGCAACCACTGACGTAGGCCAGGACTCGGTGACGGGACTGCTCCTTGCAGGTATCGGCGTACGTTCAGCCCCGGAACAGAGGCAGACATAGGTTTGACTTGAGAGGTTAACGAGATGCAGCATGTCACGACTGGCGCCGATGCACAGAAGAATTTCCTCGTCGTCGACGGCAAGACGGACACCTCCGCCATCGAGTCGGCCTTCGACCGATTCACCCAGGACAGGAAAGACGTCGGTATAGTCTTGATCAACCAACACGTTAGTAATGCGTCTCCTTTGTGGACATCAGGTGCTGACAACAATTCAGATCGCCGATAGAATACGACATCGGCTCGATTCATACACCTCAGCCTTCCCGACCGTTCTAGAGATCCCCAGCAAAGACCACCCTTACGACCCTGAGAAGGACAGTGTGTTGAGACGAGTACGCCGCCTATTTGGCGAATAGAGGGTGGAGTTTTCGTGGGCGACGCAGCGCCAGGCGTATGTTTATGAAGAATTGCACAGCTGCATAGTAAAGGCGATGCATTGGTCCGCATTCTACCGAAGTCTTTCGCGTTCCACGTGTATTCATTGCCTCAGTGTACGTTATTTCGAATGGCCTCATCAAGGCCATTGACAGAAAAGAAAAGGAAAATGCTCCTGCCTTCTGAAGTTGATTTGCTAAAGGTGATGCCAAAAGAGCGCAAACATGTTCGCCTTGCCAAACAATGCCAAATCTTGCCAGAGAGTCTACAGTGCCCCTCAAACCCCAAGCTCAAAAGACCATCGCCCTAGAAAATCGCATCAAGCTCTAGTCGGACGCAAGGCCCCATCAGAGCTCGTTGCTGAAGAAGCCAGTGCCCTTCACGCTGAAGGCGACTGTGGCTGTCAGGCAGGTAATGGGCTTGTCATCGACCGTGTAAACATCTGCTTGGACGGTATATTTGCCCTGGCAGTATGTCAGCAAGTCTTCATAAAAAGACAGAAGAGGACAACATACAGGAGGAATCTCCTTGGGCAAGTCGACTGTCTTGGTAATCTCCATTTCACCAGCTTCGAGAGGGCACTTCAGGTCGACGTTGCCGATCTGCTCGCAGAGGTCCGCCCTGGTATTCACAAGTCGTATGAGGCCGTACTTGACGACCAACTGAACGTAAGCGCCCTGCTCTATGATCTCCTTGACAGTCCCTTTAGCCTTGATGACGAGTTCTGTGCCACTGTCCACGGTTCAGCAAACATCCGGTGCGGGGAGGGAAGGTTAACTTTGGTCTTACGCGGTCGGTGGATTAGGGCTGAGATCAACTTTCGTGATGTTCAGAATATCATCGTCGTGTTCCTTGCCGTCACAGAGCGCCAAGGGACTGTGTCCGGGAATTTTGAGGTCATCATTGGCAAGGACATCGGGGGCATCGCCGTTGAAGATGCTCAGCGCCGCGGCCGGTGCCAAGCACGCAGACAGGCAGGCGACGGAAAACCTCATTGCGCAGTTGATTCTGGGGGGTAGCAGCTATGTCGTGGAGGTAGGCGCTGTCTTGTTGATACGAGATTGAATGCGAGGCTTGGGGGTTGAAGGCGTGGAAGACGGAGGTACGAGACACGCACGCACCTTGTTTGGCGGAGGCGAGAGGCGATATCGTTGCCTGTCGCGGCTGGTGGTTGGGTGCGTCATGGGACCTAACCCCCTCTCTGATTCGACCTGGGGCGGCGGGTCACTCCTGTGGCGCCCCAGGACGCCGATGGCGCCTCGCACGAACGCCGACAATAAGGTAGGTACCTACCTTGGGCGCGGGCAAACCTCGTAGCTCTGAGCCAGGGGCACTCTTAACTTCAAGCCAAGGCCTGCAATCGGGGATCTACGTAAGGTACAGAGTATTGGCGCCTGTGAGTTCAAGGCGTAAGCATCTCTGTGAACAAATATTGCATTGTTGGCATGGCCCGTCTGACAAAAGATTCGCTTTTACGATGCAGCACGATGCAGCAGCGCCGGGCCTGGCCATGCTATGGAGGGACGGGAAGAACATGCAGGCGCACGGCGGAGAGACACGCCTCAGGCCTGCCTGCTAACAGACAGCGCCTAGGAAGGGTCACTCTGACGTCGCTTTCAAGGCGATCAGGTTCGAGTGTCAGATTGCATTCCTACTCCTGGCATGCGCAACCTGGATAATGTTCCTCACAAGGCCGACTTGACCAGGATGCTCGGTCCTGTCCGCTGTCGGACAACAGCTGCATCTGCGCCTGCTGCCTTGTTGAACCGACTTCGACCCTCAGGCAACACATCGACGCACGGGCCACGCTCTCGTTGGTATAAATCTTCTCCTCGCCTCCCGTCTTTTGTACCTTTTCTTCCCTTCTTCTTCTTCATACTTACCTTGTTCCGGTGCTCTGAGCTCAAGCATCCAGAGCACTAGTGTAGGAGGCCTGCATTGCACATTCGCGGAGTCGACCTGCGCTCAATTGTCCTTCGGGGCCATTGGGGGCGTAATTTTTGATTGCCAACTCGCTTTCATTGTGGCTGCGACTTCGGGTCGTGACATGAAGAAGGTGACGGTGCGCCTGTTGGTGTTTTGCCTCGTCCGTCCGTGGCGGTGCGTTGGTTTTGACGAGGACTGACTCGTGGCTCGACACAGGCCGTCACTGCTATTCATGCATCATGCTGGAACGAGACGGGCAACATGGGAGTAAAGTGTCCCGCGTTTACTCGTTGGGATCATGGCAATGCTCGCTATGCTTATACTTCGTAAAAGGCACTTGGCGAAGGCACCCCGTAGCTGTGTTCCGACGACGCGCGTCTACGAATAGGCACGTAGCTCGCGCAAGAGACAGCGCATATTGTGCTTGCACCGTGATTGGTGTGCGCTGGCTGGCCCACTCGCGATGTTGATTGCAGCAGCGGAGCCCGCTCACCCGCCCACTCACGGATGGGCGTCGATGTTTTGTGCTGTGGCGGCTGACCAATCACAGACAGTGGGCCTGCAACTTTTCCGAAAAGGCTAGTCACCTCACCGTCAGCTAACGGGGACTGAACAGGGATTGGCGTGTTGGCGTGCCCCCCCGCTTGCGGCCGAGTGGGTGCCTGTTCTCACTGTGCCAAAGTTTAAGTCGTGACTGGGGACTGACAGCCCCGTGTGAATGAATGCGGCACGCGAATAGTTGTCCGAAAGTGTCTTCGTCGTGGTTACATACACCGTCATCTGCAAACATCGCAACTCTCGCCATGCACCGCTGCTTAGTGCCGTGGATAGAGGCGGTCTGATACAGTCAAACATATAGGCGGTTTCTGGGCAGCTGGCGCCGTCGCTCAGTACCTTACGTAAGGTACCTACCTACGAAGCCCAAGGCGTTGCCCCAACTGAACCTCCCTCAGCCTGGAGCCGCCTGGCAGTCATTCTGCACACGTGTTAGTTCAACACAGAGTCACGGCATATAGTAGGGATTCTCCTCTTTGGATATGTGAACGGAAGCAATCAAAGAGTGATATTTCGTACAACACGACATCTTTAGTCAGAGCAGTTTCAACTGTAGTGTCAGTAATGCGTGCTCGAAGCGTGGAGAGCAGTCTAATTCTATGTTGACTGTACGGGCACTGTGCAGCCTAGCCCATGGCACAGGCAGGTGTGAGCAGAGGTGGCGCTACCGCAGGACGACGCCTTCGTGAGCAGAGAGCTGCGAGGCGTGCATTGCCGCGCAGGTCGAGTGCTGCTGTACCTGTATGCCTGATGCGCGACGGGTGCACACAGTAGCGTCGACGTGAACTGGGATATGGTCCGTCCGTACGCACCGAGGTGCAGCGTCGCCAACGATGGCTGTTCCAAGGTTTGCCAGCAAGAGGGCCATGTCGACCATGAAAGCAGCTTGCTGGCCTCACCCGCTCACTCACACGCCGCCCCGGGCCTCGACTCTTTGCCCCAGGTGGGCTGCACGGCGCGGCGAAATTTCCGTGCTCAGTGCAGTAGGACGATCCGCCCCAACTCTCGTCTCCATTCACTCACCACGCCTGCCACCTCGACTCTCCCAAGAGCCCCAAGCGCTGGCTGAGACGGGGTCGTCTCTCATCGACGATTTCTGCATCTCGCGGCCGATGCATGGCTTCGGACACGACGCGAAGACGAAGACGATGTCCATGAGCGAGACGAGCGCGCCGACGATGGCCTGCCACGGCCGTGGACGAGCCCCTGCGTCCCTTCTCGTACAGCTTGGTGCGCGCTCGCGTCCGGCGGCGCTGTCTCTGGCTGCAATTTCACAGCCCTCGCCCGGGTGTCCCCTCCCGTCCCCCCTCCTCTTCTCCCCCTCGTCATTATTCTGCTCACCTCAGCTCCGCCTGGCCTGCAGCGCAGTGGAAGCCAGTGCGTCCCCGGCTGGGCTGGCGGCCTGAGGCACCACCACCGTCGCAGACTAAGACGTCCTAGCCTCCCACCGCCCATTCGCTGTTGGGCCTAGCGCCAATCCCCTCTGGCTGGCCTTTTCCGCTGCGCTCGCTGGCCGGCTGGGTCCCGGATTCCCAGGTCCCAGACACTGAGATGAGTGCCGCCTGAGTAAGTCCGGGTACGTACCAGCACGTCCCCATCCATGCGGTGCCGCACCCATTGCAAAGCGCAGCACCCAGTGTTTCTGTCGCTCTTCCCCATTGCTCCTCCTCTCCGTCTCCCATTCCTCGTGCATCCACGATCCTCTCTCTACCACTCCCTCTTGTTTTCCGACCTCGCACGCCCTCGACGACTGCTCCTACTGGACTCGCTGCTCCAGTAGTCAAGCCTTTTTTCTCCTATTTTCTTTTGTTTTTCCGTGCCTCCGCGCCCTGCTCCTGCGCGCACGAGAAGCCGACCCTCGATCGCCGCCAATCCTGTCGTGACGAGTCCTCCGAGTTTTGCGAGAAAGACTTTTCGACCGATCACACCCACCACCGCCCCTCGACGCGCTCCAAAACCTCCATTTTTTGCCTCTACGGATCGCCCAGGCCGCGTCGCTCGTCTTGTTTTCCACCGTAACCTCGCGGCCGCGTCTCTGTCCTTGCGGCCGCGCCTCGAACCCCCTCGCGGTTGCCGTCCGGCCTCACCAATCGGTCTGCGGCTCGATTGCGCCTCGCTCCTCGCGACGACGCATGAGACCCTAGACCGCGACGGCTGCTTGATTGCGCTTCCGCTCGTGACAACTGGCGCACGTCTTGGCTGACGGCGTCATGCCCCAAAGACTACAAGAATAAGCAACTCACTCAGGCCCTCCAACGCCAACTCCCCGCGCGAGGCCCTCCCTCCCCCCTGCAGATTATGACAGACCAGCCTACGACGCTGTCGACGCAGACTGCAGTTCCCAGTCAGACCGCCCCTGCCGCGCCGGTGACACCCGTCGTCAAGGACGAGATCACTGCCAGCGCCGTAGAGAAGGTGGAGGAAGAGCCGTACACGATCAAGTGTATTTGCAACTTCTCTGACGATGACGGAAACACGATATACTGCGAGACATGCGACACATGGCAGCACATCGATTGCTTCTATCCGGACAATCGGGACGAGGCAATACGCGAGGACTTTGCTCACTCTTGTGCGGAGTGCAAGCCTCGCCCTCTAGATCGGCAAAAGGCCATCGATCGAACGCTGCGACTCAGAAGTGCCGTCCTAGCGGCGCAGCCGATTGACAAGAAGCCCAGGAGACCGCCGTCGAAAAGTCACAAGAAGAAGGCTCGGCCTGCCGATTTGCAGACCAACGGCAATAGCTCGTCCGAGAACGGGAAGCACGGCAGTCCAAGCGACCAACCCCCTTCCTCCAAGAAGTCAAAATCCTCACATCGCCCGTCACACTCTATTAGCTCTCAGCCGTCGAAGCGCAGTCCCTCATACGGCAACAACTCGCGATCGAACCATGCGCACCCTCCTAGTCCCGCTACCACTCCCCCCGACCTCCCCGACGACTTTCAGATACATCACTATTCCGTAGGATTCTGCTCGCTTTACAACGAGCATGATGTTCCTGACACCCACAACAACGCCTTTGCGAGCCTCGCTATCCCCACCGCCCTATCTCGCTGGTTGCGAGAGCCCGAGACGATGAAACAAGAGGTTGGTCGCACGCATTCTGAAGTATTTCAGAATGAGCCGCCCAACTTTGACGAGAAGAAACCGACACTCGAGGTGAATGACTCGACGCGATCGGTCGAACCTGGGACAACTCTGCGATGGCGCTATGTCAAATCAACGACTCCCATTGAGAAGGACATTCCTCTCATTGAGCTCAATGGTGACATCGGATTCCAGAAGGACTATTGTGCAGACCCCGACAACTTGTGGGCTGACCTTTCGTCGCCCCTGCCGTTCGTTTTCTTCCACCCGATTCTTCCTCTCTACATCGACACCCGGAAAGAAGGGTCCCTGGCACGATATGTGCGAAGGAGTTGCAAACCAAACGCTCAACTGGACACGTACCTTTCGGGCGGATCGGAATATCACTTCTGGCTAGTCAGCGACCGCCACATCCCCTCAAACGAACAAATCACGCTGCCGTGGGATTTTCGACTCGAGAAAAGCGTCCACGCTCGATGGCTTCATCTACTAGGTCTGAGCGACGACGATACGACGGCGCAAGATGAGCCGGAACTGGACGCTTCAGAATATACGGCCATCTCCAATTGGATTGACCGAATCTTGTCCGAGTACGGCGGCTGCGCATGCGATTTGGACAACAATTGCGCCTTTGCCCGCTTTCATCGCCACTATTTATTCGGTAAACACCATGGTCGTCTCTCCAAGAAGAAGTCGCGAAAGTCGCGGAACCAAGCCATCTCCCCCACGAGCACTGGTCATGCCACGAACAGTCGGGCTGCCAGCGAGGGTCAAGTCGACGACAGTGCGGACAACGACGCGAGAAATGAATCAACAGCTTCTCGGAGCAAACCTACTAGTAGGGACCCGACGCCGGTGCAACAAGGGCAGTTTGACCAACTGGGGATATTGACTGAGCCAACGGATCGCGATAAGAGAAAGGTGGCAATGGTTGAAGACTCGTTTCGCCGCATGGAACAGCAGCAGCCGCCAAGAAAGAAGAAGCGAATGTCTGATGGTACCACCGTCTCGACGTCCTCGAAACCGAAGTCCCGCAACAGCTCCGCTGCACCGCCAAGTCAGTATGTGGACGCTGGAACCTCAAGGAGCAAGTCCGGCTCTCCGTCGAGCGCACGGTCGCCGAGTCTCACAAACGCCCCTAAGCCCTCGGCATCACTGAAGGCTTCATCCGTGCCTCGATCACGACAGGCTTCTGCCGGTCCGCGGTCCACATACTGCGACATCGGGGTTCAAACCGACCCAGTTGAAGGTGAATGGTTTAGCGAACTCTGCAAATTGCAGTGCGGCAAGAGGCGAGTCATATCACTGTCGAAGAGATTACTGAACAGCAGACTCAAGAATCGAGGATGCGAAGGTGAGCTCAAAAAGCAAGATTTCAGCGGGCCAGGGTCCGGTGTCAGCGCTATGGAAGTCGATGCGCCAACAAGTGAGCCTAAACCCTCAATCTTGGGTTCAGCGGTCGACTTGCAGTCCCCAACTTCAGTTTTTGGAGACGCGCACTCGCCCGATACACTTCAGGAAGCGATCCCTACAGCCAGAAACGGCTCGGGACCAGAGCCAGCCACGGTGAAGACTCCAGATCTTCGGGCTCAGATGCCGCCCGTTCCAGCTTTTGACAACAGCGGGCTCGTCACGACACCTCTGTCATCCACGGGCACCGCAGGACTGACGCCTTTCTCTGCTGGTGCCCTGACCAGCCCTCTCGCCCCGCCGGCAGTCAACGGCATCGCAATGAACCCAAGCCCAAGCCCAGCGAAGAAGAAGCTGAGCCTCAGCGACTACACAAAGAGCAGGATGAACAAGGCTGCAGGAAAGGTGTCCGGCGGGTCGGCTCTTCTCAAGCCGGGCTTGGCGAGCCCGGAGGGAATCAAAGTCGAGGTCACCATTGAGCCAGAATCTATGGAGAAGTCTGACGACTTGGTCTCCCCTTCCGCTTCAACGACCAACGGCCTCTGATGACGCGTAGGATGGGTCTGTACTTTTATTTTGTTGCCGAAAAAACGGTGTGACGAGTGTTGAGCAGGATTTCGGACTGCTAGCCCGCACTAGCATTTGACTGGGTGCTCTTTTTGTAATAACTTCTATACCCGGAAATGAGCACGTCGGACAGCACAACTGGACTGGGCGTTAGAGGAAGCAAGGAAGATGCGGCGCTGGGAAGACAATATAGGGAAATCGCTCGGCCAAAGGCTCCGGATGTCGGATTTGATAAAAGGCTTTTACCACAGTGGGATGGAAAAGCCGCTTCGATGTTGACGGAACGAAGCTGTTGACGATGACTTGGGAGACTCACTCTTGGGCCCACTAGCTTCTTGGAGTACAGCACCTGGCATTTGGGGAAAGAAAGTTACGGGGCGTTTTCTTTGGGACACGACTGGCTTGTCATTTCGGTTCTATTCATGTATTTATGAGCGTGGCACGGAAGCTACTGTGTCAGCTTATCTGAGGCTACTGCAACCCGGTGAAGGGTCTTGCCCCCGAAGGGATTGATGCCCCGAAGGGATTGATGAAACGAACTAATGGCCATGGTACTATCCAGCGACTCTTCAACACTGTTCGAACGGGGTTCCATTGACGCGTGCATGTGTGACGAGCTGTTCCGAAGTCCTCGAGGCAAGAGTGTCATTTTGGTAGTCTCTTGAGACATTGGGTATCAATTCATTGAAAGCCAGCGATTTATGCTTTGGCTGCTTCCGTATACACAAGAAGACGACTTTACTCCTCTACAGACTCTCCACTTAGCCTCTCGGCATTCCCGTCCCCTATTGTTGTGTCGTGCCCCAGTTATCCTCCTTAAAGACAAGCAGGGCCAGCTTGTGTCGCACAAAGAGCCCAAACAGGCCGACGCCGAGCTGCAGCAGCGTAATCTCCCAGGCTAGACGGCCCTCGCGCAACGGTCCGCGCCAGACGAGCCACAAGTTGAGTATGGTAAAGTTGCTGGTCTCCACGAAGCGACCCTTTTCGTCGACGGTGACGCGCAGGAGGCGGAGCCTGCCCAGCAAGTGCAGCACCTGGCCGACTAGGGGATGAGGCTGACGATCGGGCGACCATGGCGTCACGGAAGGCTCGAGGAGGCCCGTTCGGGCGTTGAACTTGGGGAGGCGGTGGCGCGGGCAGGGAACGAGGCCGAAGATCTGGGGGCAAGAATAGAGGAAATTGAAGATCTGGGGCACCAGCAGAAGGCCTAGGGTCTTGGAGAAGTGGCCGAGGATGCCGACGACGGCAAAGACCATTCCAGAGAAGTAGCAGTAGGTGTCCCCAACAAACACCTTGGCAGGATACCAGTTGTGGTACAGCAAGGCGCACGAGACGCCGATCCAGGGAAGGAGGAGGTATAGAGAGAACAGGTGGGAATCAGTAGCGGGGTGGGGGTATGGCGTAAAGAGGTAGAGGCAATCGTTGAAGGCGAGCAAAGTCGCGACGACAACACACTGGGAAACCTCGATTCCGTTGATACCAGCGAGCATGTTGATGCTCTGTGGGCAGAACATGGCGATGCAGGCCATACAAACGTAGTAGAGCGCGCCGAGGTCGAAAAGCTCACCGAGATATGGCTGCAGCTGCATTGGTATGACGATGGACGTGACGCCAAAGTCGACAAAGTAGACGACGAGGATGGGGATGGAGGCCAAGCCGGGAATCCACCACTTGTGGCGCCAGCGGATGTCGAAGAGGTCGTCACCGATGCCGAGGAGGGCGATTGTCTGGAGAGAGATGATGGCGCCCAGGTAGGAAGCGAGCTGGAGTTGGGTAACCGAGTCAGCGCATGAAGCTGTGGGTTAAGCACCGTGAAATGTTCACCTTGCTGTGCGGAAAGCGGTGCAGAAAGCGCCCCTGATCAACATGGTGTATCTCCAGCACAACATCTCTGTTACCTCCACCGCTAGTCGCCGCGACAATGTCCTTGTAAAAGGGGAAGGGGATGAAGATGATGACTGTCAGGAGATAGACGGCGGCACACACGGCGCCCATGCATTCTGGAATCTCGACGCGACTGGCCTTGCTCAGGTCGCGGCCACGAAACCCGGCCTTGATGAAAGTCGGCCCAAGCCAGCGAATCATAGCGTAGCACAAGCAGAAGGCGAGGATGGAGAGGGCAAGGGAGGCGACGAGGGGCTCGCCATCACCGTGAAAGGTGTTTGCGATGATGGCGACGGAGGCGCCCGAGAGGGTGAGGAGGGAGAGCGTCTCGGGTCGCGATAGCGACGTCGAGGTCGACGAGGAAGATGGGATGGCCATTGTAGGTGAAGCAAGGCTGAGGGAGCCTAGGTGAAGTCGTGAGTATCAGCCGTTTACGGGTGCAGCTCGAGGTGGCGCATCCTGAAGACGCGACTAGGCGCGCACACGGCCGGACGACGGAGAGGCGCGCTGTCGTTGCGGTCAGCGACGATGCGGACAGGTGCAACCGCGTAAGGGGTCTGCAGGAGAGGCTGTCGGGGTAGTCAGAAACGAGCGGACGCGCAACGCGGGTGCCGTTGCAGGCGTTGATGTAGATGAAGATGCTGCGGCCACGTTGACGGATCGTCGGCTGCAGTAGGTGCGCCAGAGCTTGAAGCTGCCACTTTAGCGGCCTGCACGTGTCAGCAGGGGCCCTTGCCAGCGCCACAAGCCCGTTGGGAATCTGGAACGTCGACTGCAGTAATTAGCGCACAGCGTTCCACGGTGGCGCCTCAGGATGAAGCTTCTAGGCGGCTTACACCGTAGGAGGTTTCTTGGAGCCGCCCGACCGACCCTCTGCTAAAACCTTAAGTTTCACCTCTACGCGGACTCGTCCGCGAAGACGGATGCAGGCGACTCTCAAGGCCATGACGAAAACGCGCACAAGAATAGGCGGAGTAGGTCTCGGAAGCGAGAATGGCAGTGCAACTTACTGGACCTGAGATTGAAGTAATTATCGTGCCTACCCACTAAAGCAACGTAGTTGCCTCGAATAACATCCTAGGCCACACTTGACGGGTAGCAAGAGAACAAGAGCGCCCTGCGACGCGTTGCAGAGAATCCGGAGAATCAAGGCAAGCTGGTATGGAGTGGGTAGTTAGACCACTCGCCGCTGTCGTTGCTTGCCTTGATCATCTTAGCTACAGGGAAGGACAGCAGGTCCGGACAGGTGGCACGACGAGAGGTGCCGCGGTGCTAGACCACGAGCCGGTGACGGTCAAAAGCGTAGCGTTCAGGTTGACATAGACGGTATCCCCTTCACCCATGAGAGCTTGGAGTCTCTCGCCGGCAGCAACAAGCCCATTGGCGGTGATTTGATATCGAAAGACGAAGGCGAGGAGCAGACCGGAGAAGGCGGCCAGTGGGACGGTTGATATTGCAAATGCTGTCAAGATGTCCCTGTAGACATTATGCATCCTCGGACTGGATTTCGCCATGGTGGAACTCAAGGGAGAGTCACTTGCTCCGAGCCAAAATGCTGGAGTCGCATGCGACAGTTGAACAGCTTCGCGAAAGGGTCGGCCGTAAGTAATATAGCATGCAATGGCATCGACCGATCGATGGCACGAGGGTTCTCCTTCGCGCCTCCTTGGCTCCAACCACCCATGTTGTTCGCCACATGGCAACAAAGCCATGCTCGCTCGGTGCAGCATCAGAGGCATCAAAAGGCTGCATTTACAGACCTCCGGTGCGGTTGCGATGTGTTGCAATGCTCAATGCAGCCATTTGCTCGAAATGGCTTCGAGCAGCCCGATTTTCCGACAAATGAGGCCGACCGTGGCTTCTGACTTCTTCAACGCTCGCCACCCCAATTGTTGGTTGTCGCACAGTTTCGTCAGAGCTCCGTCCACCTCACCCCAACTTCATCCTGAATCCTCACCATTCGGTCCCGGCTCGCCCTGCTCGCTGCTTGGGCAAGTAATTAGTAGGCAGGCAGTTCGTAGCACCTAGACGCCTTGATGTAGTATCTTCTCTCTTTCATATGACAACAATGATGTTGGCGCACTGTAGGAGGTTCATGTCTCACTGTTTCTTCGTCTCGGCCCTGATGCACAGAATGGACAGAATGGAGAGTCACACAAATCTTGGCGCCGCCGCTCAAAGCAGTGAGAGCAAAGGCGATGGAATCTACCGATCTGACCGGAATGTGGCGAAAACTCTGGTCTTCCCGGGTTGCCGTACATTCAGCACCTGCCGTGGGATGACGCTCGTACGGGAGGGAAATGAGGACTACGTGCTGGATATCTACGGTATGCATCGGCTTGATAGAGCAAGCAGACAGCCACACGGGCTGAAGCCGCTACCCCTAATCATCTATCCAATGCTAGCTATAAGTTGTAAGCTGCGTGGAAGAGGGTGTCAGCGATGTCTGCGAGGCTGGTCTTTACTGTCGGCCGTAGCTTTGCTGCCGCAGCGATAGGAGGATCCATGTCACGAAGAACGAGCATGAGGCAGCAAGATAATACTCATAACTTGTGAGGCCCGATCATGCCATACTTTGTCTGCATGCGATTTGCCTCGTAGCTCCAGAGCAGACGCCTGTCTGTACCCAATTTATATAAATCTGCCATAATCATGCCAAATGTGATTTCAATGCCTTGAGCTCTTGCCTGAGTCGTAAATTTCGTTCGCGAGTGCTTTGGCTTCGCTTCGCTTCGCTTTGTTTAAACCAATTCCCACTTCATTACGTAGGCCCATGCCATGCCAACCCTGCCCTTCTTGGAGAAGTACTCTTTCGCTGAGACGCCACGCGCGTCCTTGCCATCAATCGACGTGATCAGGGCAACCTCGACGCTCTGTCCCGGCGCACCCAAGTCTCTAGCATCGACGTCGACCCAATGCCAGAAGCCATTCGTCTCAAAAGGCACCATGTCGTCCTTTCGCCCATCGACGCCGTGAATGCTGAGCAGCAGTAGAGGCGGCTTGCCCAGCCCATTCTTCTCCGACGTCCAGTGCTCGCATATCTTGGAGAACTGAAAGCGCACGACCTGGCCGCTGTACACGGAGATGTCCCGCTCCTTCGGCTCGACGCTATCTTCGGCAATGCCCTCCTGGTGCCCATTTGTGTAGAATGTCGGCGGCTCGCCATCGATGGGACCCCTAAAGTATTCTTCCCAAGATACGGTTCGACCGTCGCTTCGAAATTGGTGACTGGGATCGCGAGGGAAATGCCTCAGACCAAACTTTTCGTTGCTCTTGGTGAACTGGTCCGGAGAAAATTCCTTTTTGTACAGGTTGTTGGCTCCGCAGATGTGCCCAGCGCCCCAGCAAGCGTCAAGAAGCTTCCAATCGCCTCCGTCAATTCTGACGGCGTTCCAGGCATGGCCGTCCGGCTTCGGTGGCGGTGGGCTTTCTCCCTTCTTCAACGGTGTATGGCCGAAGCCCTTGCCATGACCGCCGACAACGATACACTCCAACCCAGCTCGATTGGCAATCGCCTGATACGTCTCCGCGTATCCTTGACAGACGGCTCTGCCACTAAAGATGGTGTCCTCGACCGCCATCCTTTTGACATTATTCCCGAAGAAGGCAGCTGTGTCGTAGCTGATGTTGTGATGGAACCAAGTGAAAATCGCCCTTGCCTTGTCCGTGTAAGAGGGAAATTGCTCGCAAAGGCCGCGGGCAAGATGCCCCACAGGGTCACTTCTCGGAAGCGTCTCCCTCGGGAACTGGGCAGCCACGCCGTCTGGGCCGCTCCAATCCCGACAGACCCAACAGTCGTTCGGCAGCTTTGCCTTGGCCACAGGGCGAATCGACACAGCGTCGATTTGAGCAAGAGAAGGCCGCGAGGCGAGAGGTACCGGGGGAGGAGCATCGTCTTCTGTCGTTGCTGACGGTCTGCCTGGAATCGGCGGGCGTGTGAGGGTCGTTTGGCCGCTGCCAAATCCCCTGATGGTCATTGGCGGTAGCTTACGAGGAGCGGGCTTGGGCTCCTCGACCTCGACTCCAGTTATTGTAGGCGGGTTTGGCGGCTTTGAAGGCCTTGACGGTACTCTGGGAGGCAGAGTGGGCCGGGATGGCGGCGCTGGGCTGATAGACTTGGGAGGCTCACGAGGCTTGACCGCTTGCCTCACTACGGAATCTTTTGCCCATGCTCTCCTGTCCGCAGCGTCCTTTACGACAGCTTCCTGTGCCTTGGCCTCCCGCTCTCTTCGGCTCGGTGGCAGGGGAGGCAAGTCGGCCGGATCGCAGGCGGCGGGGGCCATCATGCGCGGGAGGGCGCCTCCATTGGATCCATGGCTCGTAGCCGACGATATGGAGTGGCCAATGGACAGAGACGACACGGTCGAAAGCTGGGACATCTCGGAGGAAGCAGAGTTGCGTCTGACTGTCAGGAGGCCGGACTGGGCCGAGGCGCGCCGCGGCAGCTGCGCCGGCGAGGGCTGAAATGAGGGTGTCCGCGATGGCAGTGGCGGCGGAGCAGGCCGTAGATGGGCAGCGTCGCCATTGGAGCCGACGGAGGTTTGGGTATCGCGACGAGGTAACGGCGGCGGCTTAGACCTGTTTGACCTGGGAGGCAGAGCCGGGCTCGTGGAGTGCGTCGAGCCGTTGAGGCTGGGAGCCGGAGCTGTCTCGCTGCGTCCGACTGCGGCAGGGCGAACGGGGGGCGCTGGCGGCGGCGGTCGCTTGCGGGCAGCGGGGTCGGCGCCGTTGAAGTTCTTCTGCTTGTTGAGGGCGGCGATGCGCTCGGCGAGGGTGTTGAACTGGGGCTCCTCGGCGTCGGCCATGATGTTGGTCGGCGTTTGGAAGGGCAAAGGGCCGCGGGAGGTGGCGGCACCCTTCAAGATATGGGAAGGGAGCGCGTCGGGCTGTGCCAAACGAGACTCAACTCAGCCAACTCGTCATGAATTGAGGACAGGGTTCTGAGCAGCGAGGGATGAGCCGCCACCTCACCTGCGGCGCCCACACTAGGGGCGGAGAGTGGGGTTGGGGTCCAGGGGGGCGCCCTGAGGCTCAGCGGCTCATTCCAACAAGTCCTGCAAGTCCAGTCGAGGCTGTCGCGTTGCACTGCGCGCGCGTGGTGCAGAAAACATGCATGCAAAAGAGTACACTAAGATCTGCAAAGTGTACAAGATGCTGTTGCACCAAACAGACCATGTTTCGGGTAGGTGCTTCTGGCAAGAAGGCGGAAAGGCGCATTTTACGAGCACCTCGATGGCAGTTGCCGGTCGAGGAACGTTGGCCGTAGTGGATTGCACAGCCCTGTTGGTGGAGAAGTCCACTCGCCGCAACACCCCTAGCGGCTCTCCCGCCTCCAAGTTTAGGACGGCTCCAGCAGGCCTCCCAAGCTATTGTTGGAGATCAGACATGGGTCGTCCGTCGTCTGTCAAGCAGGATTGGAGGTGTTTCGCAAACCTACGTTTGGCTGTATAGAGGCATTGCCGGCTGATCTGCACGCACTTGATGGTCCATGACTGACTGTGTGGCAATGCCTTGGGTTTTGTCTTGGCGCACTCAGTTTCTGCAGTTGGCTGCAGGTCGGTCGTTGTAGCAGGCTGCAATGGGTAAGAATCACTTCCTGCCAGCCCCTTCAAACATGTGCACTTGATGGTTCGTTTGTGTGATGGCAGATGGGACGTTTGTGGGGACGAGCCCATTGAAGACCGCGACTGACTTATACGCAGGACTTACTCTAAATGACACAAGCTGAGGCATGCAAGCAAGCAAGGACCGCGGCAGCAGCACCATGGTTCACGATCCGTGCCATACATACTCGTACGTGGGCACCGTGGGGTGATGGGCCCTCTGTGGCGCTTTCGAGGTTCTGGGGTACCCTTGTCGAGCTGCCGCTGGCGGGGTCAAGGCGAGGACGCCCCAAGCGTCCAATCCATTCATCGCATCACCAAATTGCAAGCGAGCCTTGAGCCGTCTATCTAATCAGTAGCCAGCTAGTATCCTGCCAACCAACGCGCCAGCCTCGTCGGCGCTGACCTGGCCGCAGTCTCCAAAGAGGCAACGGGACGTTGTGAACGCCCGTCGGCCGCGCTTCCACGCCAGCCAGCCAATCGTGGGCGCGAGCGCCCGCCAGAATCAATCTAACCAGCATCGGCGCCCTCCGCTGAGCTCGTCCATCCACCCATCCATCCTGGCTAAAGGCGGCGGCGGCGGCGGCGGTTGCGGCGACGGTTCCGGATCTCCATCTCTAGGTAGTTCACCTCTTCACCTTTCGCCCTCTGCCGTGCCGTCCGCTCCCATTTCCTTCACTGGCCGCCAACACAGACCACGCAGGAAGTGACTGAGGCATCGCTGCGCTCCTTCTCCCCTGCGCAGCGCAGAACCACGGCAGCCGGAGACTGTTCTGTCTTTGCTTTTGCCGTCTCGCCTGGCGCCAGCCTTCGATTGCTTCAACTCCATCCTGCGTTGCGCTCCTCTCCGCTTTCGTCGCCCCTCTCTCACTGTTGCGCCAGCCCGCACTGGTCTCCGACGCTCATCCCGCTCGCGACCATGGCTGCGGGGGCTGCCGACGACGAGCTTGCTGCCGCAGAATCCCCAAGCAAGACAGGGCTCCAATTTCTCAATCTGCCGGCCGAGACGCAGCAGGAGATTGTCTCACATGTTAGTGCCTTGCCTGCCCGCCGCGCCTTCAGGCGGGCGCCTCTCGTGGTGATGTCGCGCCCACTGACTGACGGCCGTCTTGCAGTGCTCCCAGAGCGATCTCATCTGCCTCGCCCTCGTCTGCAAGCGTCTTCACGAGCTGGCTTCCGCTCAGCTCTACCGCAACTTCCACATCGTTTTCCCCGACGATGATGACATCAACTTTGATTCTCCCATCGATGGCCTCGCCGGTGGCCTCGACACCTTCACCACCAGTGAATACAACTATGCCAAGCACTTGAGAGATTTGTCCATGGACACCCTGAGCGCCGGCGCCAAGGGCGAACACTCATACCAATCCTATCTTTACAGCGCCAGCTGTGGCAAGTTCCTCAATACCTTGCTCTACCTCACCCTCAAGAAGGCCAAATCTCTTGAAGCGTTTCGGTAAGTACCAGCCTGCTTCAATCACTGCGCTCTCTCGGTCTACTGACCATTGGTTTACTGGACAGGTGGAACATACGTGTCGAGCTCAGCAGACCTGTCTACCGCGAGCTGCACCGCATCACCTCACTGACCAAGTTGCATGTCCGTATGCAAGCCGGCGAATCTTACTACAACTCACCACCGCCCCTGCCAGTATCCGTCGATGCCCATGTCCAACAACTTCCAACAGGTCACTGGTATGCCATGCCGCCACCGGCCCTTACCGGCTCCTTTCCTCCCGGCTCCCTTCCTCCTAGCTCCTTTACTCCGCCTCCTTTACCGCCAACCTACCCGTCGCCGCCACCACTCAGTGGTCCTCCCCCTGCCCTGGAACCGCCGTCCAAGTCTGCGGCCAAGCACAGGGCGGGCAAGCGCAACCTGGGATCTAAGGAGCCGTCGACTATATCCGGTTTCAGAAACCTCAAGAGCTTGTGCGTTCTAGACATTGACGATGTCAGCGTTGTTCAAGAGATAAGGGCTTGCGTCAAGAACTCTTATTCGACGCTCAAGGAACTGCAACTCTCCTTGTCCGATGCCTTGGCCCAGCAGGCCCGGAAACCTCCGCCCGACTCCGATGCTGACGATTCTGACGTCGACGACGACTTTCAGGTCGTTCCCGCCTCGCAGAACACGAGCTACGATGCCAGCGGGCCCGCAAAGGCCTTTCGAGCCCAGG
Source organism: Tolypocladium pustulatum (assembly GCA_024340155.1). Taxonomy (NCBI): domain Eukaryota; kingdom Fungi; phylum Ascomycota; class Sordariomycetes; order Hypocreales; family Ophiocordycipitaceae; genus Tolypocladium; species Tolypocladium pustulatum. Next base: position 48,897 of record JALHBY010000249.1, on the reverse strand, counting down.
AAGAACGCAAGATACAAGAGGCAATTCTTGGCAGGATATTTGATATCGAGCAGACGCTGGTCAAGAAGTGCCCCATTCACCACAACTGCCGGGATCGGGTTTTGGGTCGCGCGAAGGGGAAGGAAGCAGAGAAGCAGTCAAGCATCCAGGACGGCCGTGAGGGCTTCATTGCTTCAATAAAAGAAGCCTCTGCCAAGTTGATGGCCCTGCAGAATGGCTCTCGAGCTTTTTCAATCTCCCAACAAGATGTTTTGGACACGATCGAGAGAGCCGCCAGAAAATACGTTGATTCAAGCGACACGCCTTTGCGGGGCAAAGAAGAGACAAGTATTTCCACCGAAGGCTTGACATCGACGACCAAGGACGAGGAGGGAGGCACGCCGACGGAAGACCTATCAGAAGAGGAACAGATGATAAAAGCTGGAAGCATCTCTGGTGCCACAGGCACGGAAGATAACTCTGGGCAGCAAAGCACTGTCGGCGGCGATGATGATGCTGCTGCTGCTGCTGGTGAATCCGAAGGTCCCAAATCTTCAGGCAGAGATTCGCTACCAAAGGCTTTGAAGAGCCAGCTTGGCGGCGAAGAGCTTTCACCGGAAGACATCGACATTGCTCATGTGGATACCGTTGGGGACGTTTTTGAGGATGAGCTTGAGGAGCGGACGGCACTGGGCGCTGCTATGATGGAGAAGACGAGCGAGGGCCCGCCAATTTCGAGCCAGGTCGACGTCCCTGATACTTCGGAATCCCATCTCACAAAGCTGGCTTGCACCACCGCCGATGCATTATTGCTGGCTGAGACAGCAGACAGAGTGTCCCGCCAAGTGAAGGTGGAAAGGGCCAAGCTCGAGCCATTTACTGGGAGGCTCGGGTATTTGCAAGAGCAGGTCAACACGGTGGCTGACAGGTTGGGGTCAATACGTACCGCGGGAGATGCGGTAGAGCCTTCCAGGATGCATGCCATGGAAGCAGAGCTGCTGTCGCTTTATAAAAGCGTCGGCGAGATGTTCAACGACATGCAGGTGATGGAGGCAGAGGTTGATACCTTGGCGACAGGGATGCCGGCTCGAATGCTGGAGATGGCCCTGGAGGGCGAAAATATCCGGCGCTATATGGACGCTTACACTCGCGACACCCGAGGCATGTGCTTAGAGTCGCTGAGCATCTACCTTGTGCCCGTCAAGGCATCCGTTTTGTCGCGAGGTATCGATCTGGCCAACCTCAAACAGCTCACGCTACTCAATGTGGGAAATCAGGCACCGATCTGGTCACAGCTGATCAAAGAGGGCAAAGTGCGTCCGCTGGCGCTGCGCAGCGTCTACACCGATCACGTCACAAATGTCTTCTTGTCGTGCATGGCGCAGCTGCCCGAGCTTCACGACCTCTTCCTCCTCGAGCGAAGCGTCAAGCACAAACCAGAAAGCTTCGCGCCTCGGTCCACGACGACCATCGACCAAATTCGTCGCTTGGTGCTCAAGAAGCATATGCACACACTCAAGCGCCTCATGATCAAGGACGAGTCCAATGGGCCCAATTGGGATGCAAACGAGAAAACCATGATTCTCGTTTGCACGCGTGGTGCATGCCTCGAGGAGCTGGCACTTAGCATGAATATCCACGCCGTGGTATGTGTTGAACCGACCGTTTCGCTATGATGTCGGAGCTAACAAGTCTTCTCAGCACGCCTTCATGCAGTACTTCTCGGGCCTTACAAACCTGCGAGCCATTAATATTCTCCACTTCAAAAACAACGACACGTGCATTTGGGTCATGCGGGAGATTCTGCGCTTCATCGTGGACAATCTGTCTCACCACCCCGAGCTCAAGCTGGAGTGGATTGCAATGGAGGACGACCGTGTAGACCGAGTAGTCCGGCCGTCGGAGACGTCGGACAAGGTCCGCGAAAATGAGCCCGCGAAGCGGTCCAAGGCCAAGGGCAAGAGCAAAGAAAAGTCTCACGCGCCAACCGGCGTAACGTCAGACGGTGCTTTCCCCTTGCTGCCTGTCGGTGGTCTGGACTCTGAGAGCGACAGCGACGACGAGGACCTCGACAGCGGGAGGCGGCTGCGGTTCAAGACGGTAGGACCGCTGCAGTTCTATGATGTTTGGGGGGTCAAGATATTTGAAAAAGAGCTTCGAAGTGGGCGACTATAATGAGGGAGCAAGCGGTAAGCGGCCCTTTCGCGAACCAAAAACAGTTGAGCCGAGGCAGGGGGCCCATTGCAGAGGCGCGTCGAACGGGTTGGAGCTTCCAAAGACGCGACGCCTGCGGTTAAGTGCTTGGGGTTGGGCACGGCGAACCGGAGCGGGAGTACGTTGCAGTTGGGATCACACTTGGATGGTTGATGAATCAGGTTCAACGTGTTTATGATGGGGAGCTTAAATCCGTCACCGCCGCCTCTTCCATTCTGGCGAGCATAGGACAGACGGTGTACATAACTGCGGAGCTACGAAGTCGTGCGCCCATATTTCTTGGAAAGGCTGTGCGCTGCGACCGGGGCAATCCGCTGGCGGTGAGAAACGACGATAAGTTTTGTTGGTCGTTGCGCCTTGTCTGTCGCCCGACACGGCCGGGGTGCGAGTTGCACAACGTGAAGCGGCATAACCGTGCCCAGCAACGATGCCGGTTTCCGATGCGGCAGTCCACGATTGTAGGCCAATGGCCGCATCCCAAGATTTTCTGCAGTCCGAGGGCCCGTCCATTGATTGTGCGCAACATGCTGCCTCGTCTGTGGTGGGCACTGGTCACCACAACGAGAGGCAGTGCCGCGGTGGCGGCAAGTAACTCGTACGCCAGCACGTCGTAACTGTGCGGCGGAGCGGGTGAATGGGGACGGAAGGCTGATTGATGCGCGTCGATGAAGTCATGTCGTGGAATTGGTACTTCCAGGATGGTAACAGAAATCCTTGTTCCCGTGTCTGGCCGCGATTGAACGAACAGTGATTGCGTGGCCTGTTTTCGAATCTGGTGACGCAGCCACAGCCTCAACAGAAGCTCATTGCCAAGTTCAAATCACCAAGATCCGTGAGACGCTCTGATCATCGTTCGGCCGCCACTCTGCTCGTCGGCTATCTGAACGCTACCCTGCGAGCTCCACTTGGCGGGCGGGTGGCTGTGGAGGACCCATCGCCCACTTTCCTAATCGGGGAATTTACCCGCGCTCTCAGAGTTGGTTCGCTGGTTTTGCTGGACAAACCGCACGGAAATTACCAAATCGTGAACTCGAATACATAATTGCCTGTTGCTGCAATAATGTTGAATTCAACAATAGAAAGTAGAGGGAAGACTCGTCTGCTCCAAAGAAGTAGGCACGCACGCGACGGCCAACGTAGCGACGCTCCGTCATCCGCTGTTTGATGTACGGTATGGTACGCGGCAGCCGGCATGATGCTGCCCGCATTCCGGAAGCAGTGGATAATGCATTCTCCCGAGTTGCGAACGACGCGGTCATGTGCTGTCGGGTACCGGCAGTTGGCTCGATTGGGGATGGAGCTGCAGAGCGATCTTCATCCAGCAGGGAAGCATAGAGAGGATGGTTGTCGGTGTGCATGATGGCGCGCAGAGAAGTGAGGGGCATGAGGGGTAAGGTAGCAGATGCTACCGGAAGCTCTGGATCGTCCCGAGGCGCTTCTGACATTTGTAGCGCATTTCTCCGTCCCAAGCAGCAGCCCAAGTGGGCGTTGGTAGCTCTTGCCGGGCGTTTAGTAGCAGGGAAGTCTCGAGGAAGCTGGACGCGGCTGGGCTCAGCATGCTCCTGGTGCCTCTATCTTCGTCTCTTCGCCTCGCATTGCAATGGAATCCTCATTGTCGGAAGCGCAATCATGACGGAACAAGCCCTGCAATCTACTCATGGAATAATTACCAGTAAAGGCGCTTACGTTCATCCCAACAGTCCATCTCGACATTGCGCGGCGCTGGTAAGATGCTGAGCAATGTTGGGAGCCAATCAAGCCCTTCAGAGCGCAATCGTACTTGCACGAATTGTGGCGGCCCCAGCCCCATCGCAAGGGGGCGTGTGTGCTTTGACGGCGCCAAAAGCAACCCTTCACTTCCCGGATGCAAGGAGGCAGAGCTGGGGCGGATCCACGAGGAGTCGGCTGCCCGTCGACGACCTCCCCGTTTCATACGGGGACACGGAGGAGTCAACCGCAAGCAACCTGCCAACCAGCGGCTCATATTCCTCGGCTTTGCTTCTTGGCTGAGGTCTGTTGCTCTGCGCCTTGTGCCAAGCACATGCACGAGCGGCGCAGTCCTCCCTTTAGTCCTGTTAGAATGTCCGAGTCGTCGTGCCCTCCTTGAGGCACCTGACCCCAAGATGCGAGGGACACGGGCGAAAAGGCTATGAGAACCCAGCATAGTCCTGCAATGTGACTTTCGAACAAGGCACTCTTGTGTTTCTCGAAGGGCAGCTTTGGATCTGACCCTTTCTCATCTCCCTGCAGTACTACCATTTCACGAGTCAATTACTGCTTGGAACCTATCGCACCTATATGCTACGCCCGCCACTGAATAGCAACAGGCTTTGTCCCATGTCACGACGCTACGCACGCGACTTGCGCATGTCGACCCCTGCGCAACGCCATATATGAAAACTTCACACACATCCCACGTCAACCAGCTTCTCGATTCCCTATGGGGGTTCGGTGGCCATTGGTTTGGCAGCACTCGATCTTCGAGCACGCCGCCAGCGCTGCCATCACGACCTGCGACACCAGAAACGGACAAGGAGTCGCGTATTCTCCAGCTTCCCGCCGACGTGATTCTCCTCGTATGCGACCAGCTCGGCACTCCTGAGGCTCTTAGCCTCTCGCTCGCCTGCAAAAGCACTTATGCGCTCTGCTTCTCCATGTGCCAGAAGAAGATGTCTCTCGAGGACCGGAGACAGTTCCTCCTACTGCTCGAAAAAGACGCTGGCATGGGACGTGGCGTCTTCTACTGCCACATGTGCAACTACCTGCACCCACTTCAGCCATACTGGGGTCCTCGCTCCGAGCGGGAAACGAGCAACGAGCCAAGCTTGCGCCACTGTGGCAACAGAGATCGCTTTGCCCCCATCGGCAACCGCTTCGACCTCTCCTATACGCACGCTCTTCTGGTCATGAACGACTACTTTTACGGTCCTGGGCGCGGTATTCCCCTCGAGCACATTTGCATCGAGCACATCGAGGACCGGGACCTGACCAGCGTCCTCTGCTCCACTGACGCCAAGATCAAGCACAATGAGCTCTAGCTCCTGCGCACATATACCTTTACCATTTCTGACGACTCCGTTGGCAAATTCCGCAGATGTACGGGCGCCCGTGATTTCCGTATTTGCGAGCACACCTCCTTCTTCTCCAACACGTCCGTCTACCGTCAGTACATTCCCGAGCTGCAATGTCACCCGGACTCTCGTGGCGAGGGATTGGTGGCGTGCCAAGATTCGCCGGGCTCGTGTGGCCTCTGCCTCATGGACTACGACATCACCATAGCGCCCGCGCAAAACGCTGAGGCGTGGGCTGTGACCATCAAGGCCTATCATCAGCTCGGCGCCTGCCGCACGCCCGACGACTGGAAGTGGGCGCGATTCACGGAGGCCTGTCGCCCTCATCTCTTCTTCCCCAACCGCCCGAATCGTCGAGGATCAACGCACAACGCCGGAGTCGTCAGGCAGCGGTGGATCGAGACAGCGAGCAAGCTGCCTGACATTGACAAGCTGCCGCGTCAGAAGAGTTTCCCAATCTCGTTCCCTACCTGGCTGTGGCGGGATACGAAGCCTTTCTCCGTGACGGTAAATTGAGCGAGGCCTTTCCCGCCCGCCATGACAAGTCTTTTCGATTATGGGGCCAATCCAACTTATGTCCGGGCTTTTGTTTGGCGTTGCGGCGTCCGGGCGAGCGGTGAGTAACAACTAGGGGGCGAAGCAGCGATCACATCGCGAAGATGGAAAGTCGCATCTGAGTGAAGGAATCCCGGGGTGCTTCTTCTTGATATGTTCTCGCATGGAAGATTTGGCCGAGGGCGTGTTGTACTAGACATCGCAACCTGGAACCGGACATCTAAGGCTTTGGATAGGTGGCGCCTGGCGAAGGGTTGCTCGCAGTCTCAGCTGCTTCTGGTCTCGGTGTGATTGAAGAATCGTTAGACATAGGAGCCAGGCGTCTTCTTTTTCCTTCGGAACGTGGAGCTTCAGCCTTGATTCAATTAGAACAGTCGATGAGGGAAACAGTGCATATCGGGAACTCACTCTGGCACGTTTTTTTGCCATCTTCGCGATGAATGAGAGGTCCGCCTCTTGGCTTGGATGACGGACTTAGATGTCGGGAAGTCCAATGCAATCAGAAAAACATCTAAAAAGCTGAAAAGCATCAGTAAATGTCTTGCAAATCGAAGACCTAGGAAAGGTAAAGTAGCGAAATGGACTTGCATATGTGAGTCTGTTCACGGGAAACCACATGCCATCTCTGCCAGGGCCAATACTGTCGCTGTTCTCTTGTACAGCAACATCAGTGGGTGGCAGGTAGAGAGGCAGGCTGGCAGGGTGATGCTTTTGGTAAGTCGGGAGGGGTGAGGGGTTCTGCCGAGATCGGAGAGGGAGGTGAGGGGAGGTGGGGCGTGGGGCGATGCACTGCCAGCGAAAGCATGCCGTTTCGAACGAACAAGCTGTCCCCGACTTCGCTCTGCTATATATCCTGCCTCCCACCTCGTCTTCCACTCTTTCTCGTGCGTCGTCACACAACACGGACCCTTCTTTGGACGAATTCCGTCGGACAAGTATTGCAACCATGGCGGAACACGACATTGTTGTTTTTGCGGGCGACCACTGTGGCCCAGAGGTGATTGTCTACCCCGAGCTTTCCCACCCTTAACTCTAGACGGAGAAAGGCTGACTTTGGTTATTTGACAGGTGATTGCTGAGGCAATCAAGGTACGAGTCTGATATTTGCGACCTGCAGTTGAGCACGTCTGACGCAGGATTCAGGTTATCAAGACGGTCGAGGAGCTGAGCCCGACTGCTGGCAAATTCAATCTGCAGGACCACCTGCTCGGAGGGGTAAGTCGTCCCCCGACGACGGATCACACGGACCCAAGGACATCCACGAGAGAATCTCTTGCTAATCTCGGCGTTTCTCCCCAGTGCTCCATCGACCAGACCGGCACCCCCCTCACGGACGAGGCCCTCGCCGCCGCCAAAGCCGCCGACGCCGTGCTCCTCGGCGCCATCGGCGGCCCTGAATGGGGCACCGGCGCCGTCCGCCCGGAGCAGGGCCTCCTAAAGCTACGCAGTGAGATGTGCGCCTATGGAAACCTCCGTCCCTGCTTCTTCGCGTCCGACGCCCTCGTCGAGTCCTCCCCCTTGAAGGCGTCCGTCTGCCGCGGCATCGACATGATGTTAGTCCGGGAGTTAACCTCAGGCCTGTATTTCGGAGAGCGAAAAGAGTACGATGGGAACAATGCGTTCGACACTACTGTTTACACGAAACCAGAAATCGAGCGTATCGCGCGGCTGGGCGGCTACCTGGCCAGGACTAGAGGAGACTCGCGGGTTATCTCGCTAGACAAGGCAAACGTGTTGGCGACAAGCAGACTATGGCGTTCTGTGGTTGAAGAGGTCTATAAAAACGAGTTCCCTGATCTCAAGGTCGAGCATCAGCTTATTGACAGCGCGGCCATGATCATGGTCAAGAACCCGAGGCAGCTGAATGGCGTTATAATAGCGCCTAACTTGGCAGGTGAGCGAGGCCCCTCGTCCACCTCGAAGGCGGTTTAGCTAACGAATCTTTCAGGGGATATTCTCAGCGACGAGGCGAGCGCCATAGCTGGAAGCATAGGGCTCCTCCCGAGCGCGAGTCTCTGCGGGATTCCTGGCTCTGCAGTGCCCTCTATCTGTGAACCGATTCATGGTGAGGCCCCTATCCTCCACTCGAGCCCTCAAGTAGACATCAGTCGCTAACGCAGATGACAGGTAGCGCGCCAGACATATCAGGGAAGGGGATTGTGGTGCGTCAAGACCCTGTTTCGGCGATTCCTATCCATTCGCTGCAAGTACAGAGCTGACAACATTTCCAGAATCCCATTGGCACCATCCTTTCCGTGGCCATGATGTTCCGGTACTCTCTGAATCTCGCCCACGAGGCTAAAATCGTCGAGGACGCGGTCCGCGCCGCCATCGAGGCCGGGCTGAGAACCAAGGACATGGGCGGCAGCACGGGCACTGCAGAAGCAGGAGACGCCATCGTTGCTGAGCTGGTCAAGATTCTAAAGGCGTGAGATGTCTCACGCGAAAGGGAGAATGGACAGAGAGGTTGAAAGGGGAAAATAGTGGTGGAAGATCTGAAGAAAATAGTGGTCGGGAAGCGAAATGAGTCGAGTAGAAGTGGTGGAGAAAACCAGTGGTTGACAGAAAAGTGGTTGAGAAGAGATGAGTTTATTAGCACTGGCGAGGAAATAAAAGGGCGCAGTTGATATAATAGGTAAGCTAGGCGCAGCTTTATCAAGTATAAAGGAGGGATCCTAAACATACCATGTATATTCACTTCTGTGGCCCCCAAGCCCAGCACAAGGTGACCAGATGGCATGTAAAAACCGGCTGAATATGTAATGCCGTTCAAATGTTGGTGCAACTTGAAAATATTTGAAATTGCCTCTGCTACGGAGAGCAATGGATCTGGAAACGACAGGATGGCCAAAGGAGACGGCGCTTTTCACCAACCTCGGCTCCCGCAATGGTGGCTGCACAGGCTCAGGGATAAAGTGCCGAAGTAATTAACCTGAAGACTGCTATTTGCGAGGCAACCATATCGTCTGCCCCGCTCCCCGACCAAATAAGGTAGCCAGCTACTCATACACGTATACGGCCGAAGTCCCGGATGGCGGCTCGGCCTCATGACTTCCCTTATCAGATGCGGAGGCCCGGACTGCGGCTCGGTCTCACGACTACCCGGTAAGGCCCGGAGGCTCAGACTGCGGGCTCGGCATCGTGGCCCTGCCCTGGCCACTCGTAGTCTCTTTCGGCCGCCGACGACGCCGTTGAGATTTGAACGTGCTCATCGAGCTAGAATTGAGAGAGGTCAAGGTATTGCAAATAGAGAAGATCAGCCGCGCAAAATAGTAATCCTCTGAAGCCTTTGTCAGGGTCAAAAGGAGCAGGGGCTGGACGGAGTACTTTCGACCTGTGCGCGAGCTACGCGGTGACCGTTCAACCACCTCCTTTTCGGTGCCGCTTCCGCTCGACACTCATCAAGAACTGTGACGTGGATAGATGGCTGCAGACACGAGAGAGACGATTCAAAGGCTCCTTTCTGGACAGTCGCATGCGAAAGGAGAGCAACACATCTTGGTTTAAGTCGCGCTTGTAGGTCGTTCCAGGTGCTCGGCTCTGTAAAAGTACGGCCAGAACGGAATGACTGGGACGGTGGGAGGCTGTTTGATGCCTCCGGAGTCGCTCAAGCTTGAGATGAATGACCTACTACCTTATTTGCAAGCTTCGTTTCTAGATTTGCAAGGCAGCTGCACCGTCCGCCTCGCTTGCCGACCTTCCAGCCACGACTACCTAAACTTGGTGCACCTACACAGCCTACCCATATATCTAAGGCAAGAGGTGACGTTTCAAAGTCCTGGCAGAGTAATTTCTTTCCCTGCTAACAACCTATGTCAACGGATTTTACCAAAAGGTATCAAGCGACGATGAACTGCACCGGGTTTCCCTCAATCGAAGCTCATCCCGCTATCCGGTGGCTTTACCACTTTGCCACTCGATGCCTTGCTTCCGAACTTTGGCGTTTATATCCAGCCTGGATATGCTACTACATCAAGCCAGATGAGCCCGCAGCTCAGGTGTTTCGGGCATGGCTTTGGCTCGCCTACACATCGCATTTGGCTTGATTACGCCCATATCGAACATTCTGCGCGGGCCCTTCCGCCCGTTTATCATGATCCTCCGGAGCTCCTTCACCGCGGCGTGGATTGCTATTTGGGTTGTGAGTCCTGAACCCGTCGTTTAGAGATTTCTCGTGATGGGAGTTGAAGCTAACGCCTTGCAGGCACGTGCCGCGGGTTGTGCTTCGGAAGCCTCTGGAGGCTGGTAGCCAGGGCTGAGATGAATGTCACGATATTCTTCTGCTGCAGGCAATGAGCATTACGGCAGCGCTGTGGGCGGCAAATGGCTCGACAGCGCCTATCTTTGACGGACAGTGCCAGGAGGGGTCTATCACGAGGCAACATTTCATCTTGGGACAGCCCGTAGTAATTCTAAGTAAATTCAATTCGTAGCGCCTTGGCTGCATCAGGCGCAGGCTCTTGTTACACTCTACACAAACACTACCCTAGACAACAACAGCGGAGCGAGATTCGGTGAAGAGGTGATGTGATGTGGTGGACGAGATGCGTAGGAAAATCGGTAGGTAGGTATCTAGAAGGGGGGGTGGCGGCGCAGGAGGTCTATTTACAGCTTGTTGATGATGGCCGCGGCGTACTCGTGCGTCTTGGCCTTGCCGCCCAAGTCGCCCGTCAGGAACTTGCCCTCGGCCAGGGTGTCAAAGATGGCCTTCTCGATTCTGTCGGCGTGCTCGTTGAGGCTCATGTGCCGCAGCATCATGATGGAGCTGAAAAGCAGGGCAGTGGGGTTGGCCAGGGCCTTGCCAGCGATATCGGGGGCGGAGCCGTGAACGGCCTCGAAGATGGAGCACTCGTCACCGATGTTGCCAGAGGGCGTGAGGCCGAGGCCGCCAATCAGACCGGCGCACATGTCGGACAGAATGTCGCCGTACAGGTTGGGCATGACCAGGACCTTGTCGTTGTAGGGGTCGGGGTCGGTGACCATCTTGAGGCAGGTGTTGTCCAGCAGCTCAGCATCGAACTCGATGTTGGGGAAGTCCTTGGCGACGTCGCGCGCGACGTTGAGGAAGAGACCATCGGACATCTTCATGATGGTGGCCTTGTGGACGACGCGGACCTTCTTGCGGCCGATGGACTCGGCATGCTGGAAGGCGAATCGCAGGACGCGCTCGCTGGCCTCACGAGTGATGAGCTTGATGCTCTGGACGACGCCGTCCACCACGACGTGCTCAATGCCCGAGTATTCACCCTCGGTGTTCTCGCGGATCAGGACGGTGTTGACGTCGTCGTAGGGGGTCTTGAACCCGGCGACGGAGCGGCAGGGTCGCAGGTTAGCAAAGAGGTTGAAGGTTCGTCGCAGGGTCAGGTTGAGGGAGACGTGGCCCTTGCCGATGGGGGTCTGAAGAGCGCGCGCATAAGTTAGCTGGCTGTCGTGTTGCCTATGTCGGTTTAGACACGGGGTTGGTGGGCAATCATACAGCGAGAGGGCCCTTGAGGGCAATCTTGTTTTTCTTGATGTTCTCAATGGCATCGTCAGGGATGGCAGTCTTGCCATCCTTGAGAATAGGGGTGACGTCGACCGACTCCCAAGCAATGGGCGTCTAGTCGCGCGAGGTCAGTCTGCGAGCTGTTGCGACTGTTGTTTTGGAGGCGAGCACATACCTTGGCGGCGGCGAAGATGTCCTTGACAGACACGGCGATCTCGGGGCCAATGCCATCACCCTCGATCAAGCTGACGAGGTAATTGCCCTATGGAAAGTGTGAGCCTTGTGCTCAACCAATCATGGAAAAGCCAAGCGTTGCGACTTGAGTGATTTTGGAGAGACCACGTCGGGCCATGGAGCTTGCGGATGCCGAGGAGAGAGGCAAGACGTACCTTGGAGTCCTTGGTTCCCTCGTACTTTGCGACTCGCTCGCCGCCGGTAGAGTAGCAGCGCTGTGTCGCGTTAGCCAGGCTTGCAGACGGCGCAGCTGAGGATTGACCGGGTCCTTACAGAAACCGACCAGGTCGCCGCAGCGCGAGGGGCCGCGCGCAGGCACTGCCTGGGGATGGTGCTGGAGAACGCTCGGATGGCCAGCATCTTGTGTGATTTGCAGAGGAATCGGTCCAGGAAATGCGAGCTACACGCTGGGCCGGAGGGGAGTAGTGAACAGAGAGACGAGGTTTGGGAGGTGTGGACAAAATCTGGAAGCCGGCGAGATGCACGATGCGGCTGTGGCTGTGACGTTGCAGCGACTGGGCCTCCGCAGGACCGAAATCTGCAGCAGAGACAGGCCTGGCTACGCGACGTGTGGCGCAGGCCCCATCTTTTTGTCTTTTTTTTCTCGACAATGGTCGGTCCAGCGGCTCGGAGCCGTCGGAGTTGCGTTTTGATGCACCCCGAGCCGAGGGTTTCCGTGCACGAGGCTGAGGCTTCCGGCTGGAGCTGTGGCGCAGAGCTTCGAGCGGCAGCCTCGTGTGGCTGCTCCATCTAAGCTGAGCTGTCGCGAACGAGCACCTGCGCCGTCACTCAATTACCGACACATGACCAGCTCGACATCGACAGCAACAACATTGCAGAAGCACGACGCTACGCAGCAGCAGCTTCACGCTCACTATTTCCGCTACGATACGTCCTGCTTGCCGTCGACAATTAGCATGTCCCAGCGTTGACAGGCCGCTCGTTGCGACCCCTCCCTTTCCGACATGGCCGACTACGAGCGGACGATTCTCGAATTCTACCAGCTGCCGACGCCCTACCCCTCGGAATGGCCCGCCGAGAAGGATGCAGGCGACTCCTCAGGTGACGACGGGAATTCCCCCAAGCATAGGCGGAGGGGGTCTCGATACCAGGCTCTCGAGTCGGCGCTGAGCGAGCGGAGGGGGCCCCTGTCGGGCACGGAAGGCGGCCAGGCAGGCGTCGGCAGTATGGTCCAGACAGACGAACCCGATCCTTTGGGCACGTGTGATAGCGTGGTACGATCGTTGAAGGGCATGGGTGTGCCGCTGCAAGATGACCTGCGCCTGCGTAAGGCCCTCCGTCCTGCTTAAGAGCGCCGTAGAAGTCTAACGAGGAGACATCTTAGGCAATCGTTTTCTACTCTCCTCAACCACGTTCTCGCCCGCCCTGTTCTTGTCTCAGATGCACGCCGGTGCGGACACGAGAAACTTGCTTCAGGGCCTCGATGTTCTTTCGCAGTCGATTGACCAAAAGTCCGCGTCGCTCAAGGTGCTCGTCGAGACCAACTTCGAGCGCTTCGTCAGGGCAAAGGCAACCATCGACAACGTATACAAGGAGATGAAGTTTCGCGGCGTTGAGCCAGCTCAACCTAGTCGAGGCCATCGCCACTCCCGCCGCACCAGTCGGTCCAGTTTCCGTAATAGTGGCAGTGGGCCTGGTCTGAATATCCCCCAAAATCTTTCCGCGCCAGACAGCCGCAGGAAGAACGCGCTCGTAAAGGAGAGCGAATACGGTGTCATGGGTATCAAGGGCCCATTACTGGATGTGTCTGCCAAGGCTGAGGATGTCTGGGGGCCGGCCCTGGGCGGACGCGAGAAGGAAGAGCATCTCAAGACTGTCTCGGCCCAACTGGATCAATTCAAGAAATATGTCGAGCTCAGCGCAACGGTATCTGACAGTATCAAGAGGAAAGACTATGAGACCGTGGTGGAGAGCTACAATGGCGCCAGGAAATTTGCCGATGAGGCTCGGCAACTATCGCAGGAGCTGAGAGGCGAGTCGCCAGACGACACGCAGCTCTATCGAATGGTGCTCGCTGGACGAGTGTGGCATGATGTCGACCAGCAAATTCAGGGATTCAAGAGGGACATTTGGAAGAAGCTCATCTCGCTTCATTCCATGTCAAAGTCTGAAAGCATGACTGGCCTTGCGCAGGATCAGCACATGGACATCATCGGCCTGCTGCTCGAGCTTGGCGTCGAGGACAATCCGATCTGGGTATGGCTCTTGAGCAGATACGACCACCTCAAGGGCAAGATTCAAGCGACTGCCGATCGTTCAAAGGTGGAAATTGAGGTGCTGCGGCGCAGACTCGCGAATAACGACAAGCCGGAGCCTCAGATTGTTGCTTCCCACCTCAGATCGCTGGGCCGACAAACGGTCGAGGGCAAGCATGCATCATCTGACTCTGCTGACGTGACCGAGCTCTGGGACAAGATGCTCGCTTTTGTGACGAGTCTCATCTCGTCGCAAGGCATCTTGGGAGAATTAGTGGAGTTTTGGCAGACTGCGCAAGGCTTCATTGATGGCAGGACGCAAAAGGCACTGCCAGCGGGCTACGACGGGGAATCTCGTGGTCACCACCAGTTATCCCCGCAAGCCGTTACGGACTTGGAAAAGGGTGTCGTCGAGTTGGTTGAGTTGCTGCGCGAGCATATATATGCCTTCTTCGCTGGCCCGCCACCGGAAGACATTTCGCTGCTCTTCTCGCCCCTTCCACCGTCGCCTCTTTCTCCAGCATCCGTCGGTGGGCTGACCCCAACTGCTCTCCGCGATCCGCGATTCAACTTCGACCCGAAGAACCCTCCGCCTCCGTCCCCTAGGAGGGGTGAGCCGTGGGAGAAGCTGGCTTTCTGGCCGCCGTGGTCGAACTCGATGAGCGGCGTGGACTATCTTTCCAAAATGCTTGCTCTGGTCGGCTCAGGCGCGTCCGACATGGCGAGCATGAGCTCCGTTGCTTCAGGAGATCCTCAACTGCTGGACAGCTTGAGGTCTCTGGTGGGAGTTTCCCGAGAGAGGTGCGTCACGGCACTCTGCGCCGCTTGGAACCGAGATGCCGAGAACATCAAATACGTCGAAGACTGGCAACGGCCAGCGGAATCTGGAGATGTGACGCGTATGCCCGTGACCTTTGCGTCCTTTGAGGGGGCTCTATTGTCGGGAATGCAGAAGATCCTGTACATTCCCGAGGCGATGGGGAAGCCTGAGGCGAGCAACGTTGTTCCGCCACCGCCGGCCAAACTCCTCCAGATGGTGCGCAGCCAGTATGTCACGACTCTCTACAAGGCTCTGAGTGGCATGGTGGAGAATGCGGAGCGCTCGGTGCAAAAAGGAGAGGACGAGTGGACGACGGCACAAGACGGCTGGCAAAGCTCGAACTCAGTAGCGCAAGAGACGGGCAAGTGCACGCTAGATGCCGGCGATCGAGTAAGTCTTCGTCATCGGTTAAGCAGCCTCAGAAACTCCAACTAATGCTGTCGCAGAACGTCCGGATGCTATTGACGCTGAGCAACTTACAGGCCCTAAGGGCTCAGGTCGTGCCAAGTCTCAACGCGCAGTTTGAAAATGCCTTTTCTGTCAAGCTGACGGATGAGTCCAAGACGATCCGGGATGTGCTCAGTCAGATTGACGCCCGTCTCTTCCAGTCTTACACCAAGCAGTCAATCGAGAAGCTTCGCGAGACAATCCACACTGGCCTCTCCGCCACCGACTGGGCGCCTACGGCAAAACAGCGGCCCCAAACCGCCAAGCCTTATGTCTACGAGGCTCTCCTCACCCTCGTGCTCGTGCACTCACAAGTCTCGACCACCGCGTCCTCCCTCACACCCCAGGTGCTCTCGTTCCTCCTGGAACAGACGTCCCTCCAGCTTCTCGACGCCTTCCGCAAGCGGCCGCGGTACTCGCTCGAGGCACTGATACAGGCAACGCTCGACGTCGAGTTTGTTGCCCAGACGCTGAGTCACTACACGACGGACCGCGCGTCCGAGCTCCAGGGCCAGATCTACCAGGAGCTCGACGGACGCACCGACAACGACGCGCGCGCTAGGCTCCAGAGCGAGCTGCCAGAGATGCGAAGCGTGCTCAAGAAGCTGCGCGAGGCGAGCAAGAACGAGTTTGCGTGCTTCAAGAAGCAGAAGCGGCCGGGACAGAGTCTTCCAAGAACGGAGAGCAGCAGAGCGGCGACTCCGGTGGCTTGATGGAAAGTCGAGCCAGGGAACGCTCTTCTTGGTGAGACGATACCATAGAATAACCCGACCCATGCAATCATTAGTAGCGTGAAGAGAGCAAATTCTTGATGAATGACTTTTTGTGAGCCCTACAAACCTATCGCGAACCGGGTACCTTTCCCCTGTCGACGCCAACTGTCAAGTTTTTCGAGAGTACTACTCTTTCATACGTGCGTGCAACACTCTACTATACCGCGCGTCCTTTGAAGGCGACTGTGGGGATTCCATGCATCTATCCCGACGGCGTCTGACGGGGCCGTCGCCCTCCGTTCCTTGCCTTCCAAACGCCTGGCTGGGATGGCAAGAAGCCAAACCAAATCAAATATTCATCCAAAGGTATCAATCAATTCGTGTCAACGTCCAGTCATAAGCCATGTGGAGCATTTCGTTTGCGAACCCCCTCAACGCGTTTCAAGGTATGTCAGCCCAGCTGGTCCGCAGTGATTAAGCTGGACAATGCCGGACGGGATTAGCTTGTCGGGTTTGGGAGGAGCAGGTGCGAGCAGAACATGAGCTCGAGGGACCGCGAGTCTGCGGGGGAGAACTGCGAGCCTTTCTGGCGGGCTTGGATGGTATCGTCTAATAAAGCAAAGGTCAGTCAAGCAGGCTTCTCAACGAACAAAGTACACGACGAAACGTACATTCCATGTCAAGGCTCTGAAAGTAGTTGACGATGTCAGGATCCTGGTCTAGAGTGGCGAGCTTCCCATCTTCACCGCGCACCGTCTGAGGTAGGGCTTTGCGGATGCCCAACAGCATCTTCAGCAACGCGGCGAGGTTACCGCCCTGCTGCGTGAAGACGCTCGGATCTCGCTCCAGCGGCCAGCCGGGGCGTAGATGGTCCTGCTCCCAGGCCTTGAACGCCCAAGTCGACTTTTCGACGCAGTTGAGGAATATGATGCCGGTGAGGTAGATCCTGAAGCCCGCCTTGGTCTTGCTGTCGGCAAGGAGGCGATCCATGAGGTTAAGGAGCCCTCTGGAGGTGGCATTGGCTTTGCGCTCCGCCGCGGCGTTGAGCTGCATGCAGATCATGGTGTAAATGTCCACGTCGTTCTCATTCTGCGCCTCCTTGATGTGCCGTGGCTTCTGCGACTCTCCCGGCGGCTTCTCGACGATGTTCCACTGCCTCTCGCGGTCGATACATTCGACTAGACCCCAAAGCTCAAGTGCTTTCCGAAGAAGCTCGTCTTCCGCTCTGGCCAGCTGCTGCATGGCTGTCTCAAGGGTCACACGCATGAACTTGGAGGGCTCACGCTCGATGAAGAGCTGCAAGACATCGCGCATGTAGGCCTCTGTTTTGGCCGGGACGTCCTCCTTGTCTTGGTTGATCATAATGACCTGGTGGTCCTTATTGACCATGATGACCTGGCCGTCCTTGGTCTGCAGATTCGGGTCATCGACCGTGTCGAGAAGGACCGCCAGCGTGGCCAGGCTGATGTATTTCCCAGTGTCGGGGAAATGCGATACCTCAATGATAGAGTTGACGTCTGTCAGCTGCAGCTGGTCTTTGTGGAGGTTGATACGATTCTGCGACAGCACGACTTGAACGCCAGCCGAGTAGAGATCGATCTGCTCGTGCAAGCGCGAGCGCACACAGCCCGTCATCCATACCCTTGGCGACAGAACCTTGCGGCACGTGTCGCAAGGCGTACCTTTGCTGCAAATCTTTCGCAATATTCGGCATCGGATACAAGCACCCAACTTGCGAACTTCCTTGACCTCTTGACGTCGTGTCGGATTGAACTTGGATCGGAAATGGCGCGATCGTCCGTTGAACATCGGGCCGCTGGTGTCCATGCGAACCCCCCCACGACTCAGCAGCGCGGGTGCATGTTCATCGAGCATGGGCGGGACGAGGGTCGAAGTCGTATACGTCATCTCACCCCAAGGCTGGTGAGAGACATTGTTCTCAGCAACGGTGGTCGGGGTGGTGACTTGAGTTGCCTCGGCAGTCGTATGAGGAGAGTCTGCGATGGGGGGCGACGCGGACGGCGGTTCGTGGTTGACAAGCTGAGGGTCGAGTAACGAGGTATTAAGTCTCGCCGCTGCTGCCACTGCAACGGAGAGATTCGATGGGTCGGGAGATGATTCGTTGGCGGGCAGCAGCGCTTGCAATCGCTCCTCTGGGGACAGCTCGGCGCCCGGGGCCGACGCTTGACCGGGAGCCGTGGCACGGTCAATGTGTGCCAGAAGATCCTCCTTCTTTACATTGTGCTGAGCACGATTATCGTAGCTCACCGGAGGGTTATCTAGCGTGTACTGTTCCTGTAGCTCGAAACGGTCGGCGGTGTGCGTGCCATTGACGGCAGCATTCTGCGCCTCGCGGCCATTCGCCTGAGCCTGGCTGCCTTGGGCGCGACTGTGTTCGTTGAGGTCGACTTGTCTGGATGCTTCGGCAAGGGTCTCGAGCGCGCTCCATCCCTGGGGCAGCGCGTTGGATGGGATCGCCTGGCCGTTCTCGCGAGCGAGGGCCTGCTGGTGTCGCTCGGCGGCGGACCTGGCGTGGGTGATGCCATGCAGCTCAAGGCAGGCACGCATGCGTTCCGAGTCGGAGATGGCTGGACATTTCTTGGTGATGTGAGCCGTCAGGCTGTCGATGCGGCCCTTGGGGAAGTTCTCGCCGCACTGCTTGCAGGTGTGCGGGTAGCGGTTGCTATTATCGTTGAGCTTTGGCCCGCGCTCGAAGTACTCGAGGATGAGCGGATTCGGCTTGCGTCCCATTGCGCGGCGTCGGGCGGGCGCGGACGGCACGCCGAATACAGCCTGCGGCCTCGAAGGAGGACAGGTCTGGAGAGTCGTCTGGCACGCGAGGCCCTCTATCGAGCAGAGGGCTGGGCTTGCGAGCACGCGTTCGGGTAGAATGACGATGGATGGGCTTCATGGATGGCAAGATGGATTCTGCCTCTGTTGACCGACAAAATTCTCACACCGCCTGGGGCTGTCGGCCGGACGATGTTCCGAGAGACCCACCGCGGGGTGTGATTGGCTCCAAGGCCGGCAATCGCATCGCCAAGACTCTTGAGATGCCAAGACCAAGATTGGGCTCGACGCCTCCGATGCCGTCGTCTTGGCACGAGCCCAAGTCGATCAACGTTGCCCGTTGCCCGTCCGCCACAGCCGTGTGACGGGGAGTCGCACTTGTGCCGCGGATTGCAGGGAGCTGGTGTTGCGCTCGGGTTGGCGGGAGAGTGTTGATAGGCCGGTGGGAAATGCTCCGACGGAGACGTGACCAAGACGAGAATTGGGAACAAGCAACTGCTCGGACGCACGAAGCAGCCCGCACCAAAGGGCGGCAACACGGCACGGAGTCCAGCGGGCGTTTTGACCTCACCGTAGGGCAGAGAGGTGAGAGACAGCCAGGATGCGATGCCAGGCCAGGCCAGGTAGCTTCACCGGCCGTGGCGCACCGGGCTCTGGTCGAGCCGTCTCGGCCCAATGGCACGGGCTATGCCGTCCAGGATTATCATTGTCTTTGACACGTCCAGGCGCTGGATGGCGCTGCTGGCGGACATCAGGCCAGACAGCCGGGGTGGTGCGACTTTGCAGTCGAGTCTCGAGTCAAGAGTCCTCGGGTACGAGGCACACCATGGCGTAGCGTAGCTCCGGCGAGTCCAGCTCCCCGGGGCCCCTGGAGCTAATTAGCAGCGCCCCCCACGAGCCCCCCTGCGCCCTGAGCCACTCACCCGGCGCCTGGCGCACACGGGGGCCTCGACTCGCGCGCCGCCATTTTCGGACCCTGGACCCCACTGGCTTACACGCATCGCGGCCGGGCTGAGCAAAGCCACCAGGAACCAGAAACACGGCGCGTGGTGAGTTCTTGCAGAGCTTTGCGCGAGACATGGCCTGGCCGTTGCGAGTCGGTGGCTGGCCATCGCAGACACGCCACACGTCGCTGCGCCGTCAGGAAGCCCTGATGCCGTCGTCTCCCACGCACCGGCTTCCAGAATGCGACACCTACAAGGCTGCCTTCGCGTATCGATATTTTCCCCTCTCAGGCCACGTTTCTTTTTTCTCAGGCCACGCACGAACTCAAGCATCGTCCCTGAGCAGCCAACGGACTATGTCCTTGAATCAACTGCCCGCCGTGCCCCCGGGTGGCACAGCCGAATGCGCCCCAGCCCAAGTGACCGCGCCGCTCCAAAGTTCCAAAC
>JALHBY010000249.1:0-28730 GCA_024340155.1 Tolypocladium pustulatum | reverse complement strand
GCCCCCCCCCCCCCCCTCTGCTGCAATGTTCTCGACTTGCAGGCCACCGGCCTTTACCGGCCGTCTTCCGGGGCCCCAGTCAAGCTGCTCTGCCCCGTCCATCCAGAGATCATGCAGATTGCACGTTGCCCATGACGGCACCCCTCACGCAATTGCCCCCGAGAGTGGTAAAACCGTGTCTCGTCTTGGTGGTGTGCATGGCAGGATCTGCTCCCGGACGACTGCCGGCGCCGGGGTCCCCGCCGTTGCAGGCACAGACGGAGGATGCTATGCATATAAGTCCCGCGGTCAGACGAACACCCTTGAGCTTTTGTGGGATGCCCTCGTCGTTGCCTCGTCACTCTGTCCGGCATGCGTTGTAGTGCTGCCCTGCTGCCTCTCGCGGCCATCGTTGGCGGCGTCGCCGCAACGCCCCTGGACTTGTCCAAGTATGTCCTGACCAACGTAAGTGACATGGTGTATATGAGGCCCTGAACGTGCGAGTGTCACTACTAACATGCTTCCGCCAGACTGGGTCGGTAGGAGGTGGCAATACCTTCCCCGGCGTGTCTCGTCCGCTGGGCATGGTCAAGCTTGGCCCGGATCTGTACACGGGCCATGACGCCTACTCCGGCTTCTCGCCAACGGGCAATTTCACCGGCTTCACTATGCTTCACGAGAGCGGCACCGGTGGAGCCCCCAAGTACGGCGTTGTCTCTCAGATGCCAGTGGTCGGCAAAGTTGACAACCCCCTGAGTGATTCGATCAACGACACTCGCGCCGCCCCGGACTTTACAGAGCTTGGCTACTACAAAGCCCATCTAGGCTCGGGCACCATGCTAGAGCTTGCGGCGTCGGACAAGGCGGGAATGTACAAGTATACCTTTCCAAAGGGCAAGGAGGGCTTCCATGTGCTCGTCGACGTCTCCCACGTGCTGTCGTCGTACAGGCGCCAGGGGCTGGAGCAGCGCTACCTCGGGGGAAACATTACCGTACACAAGCAGGGTGCCGATAGCTACTACTACACTGGATCTGGTACCTATGACAATGTAAGTGCTGCCGCTATACATGTCCGTGGTGGCGAGCCGCCACCTGGCCGGCAAGCACGGGACTAACTTCGCGTGCTCAGGGGTGGAACCGAGCTGCTCCTTGGACCGTCTACTTCTGTGGACGATTCGACGCACCTGCGACTTACAAGACGTTCCTGGGCGTCGACAAAAACAGTGACAAGCTCGCCGAGTTCTCAAGCGAGCCGAGCCACGAGTCCAACAAGGCAAGACTTGGAGCGCTATTCTCATTCAACCAGACCACCGTCACCTCTCGGGTGGGCGTCTCATTCATCTCGGCAGAGAGGGCCTGCGCCAACCTCGACCGTGAAATGCCGGCAGACACCTCGCTGCAGACGGCTCGCCAGCACGCCCGCGATGCCTGGAACTCGGAGGTGTTGAGCAAAGTGACGACGACCTCGACCAACACCACCATGCTTAACCAGCTATACTCTTCGCTGTACTTCATGCACCTCCTGCCCACCAATAAGACCGGGGAGAACCCGCTCTGGGCGTCCAAGGAGCCGTACTACGACGACATCTTCACCTTCTGGGATACGGTGAGTCACATTCGGGTCTCATTTGACAAGCACATGCTGACAGTGTCATAACAGTACCGCTGCACAACGGCCCTGTTCCACATCCTGCAGCCGACCTACTACGAGGAGCTCCTGCGGTCCATGGTCGACATCTGGCGCCATCAAGGCTGGGTTCCTGATGCGCGCTCGTCCTTTGCCAACGGCGCGGTCCAGGGCGGCACCAACAGCGACAACGTCTTCGCCGATGCCTTCTTCAAGGGGGTCCGCGGCAAGCTCAACTGGGACGACGTCTTTGCCTCCATGGTCAAGAACGCAGAGGTGACCCCTCCCAACAATGACGACCCTCGTGATCGGACGGGCTCGACAAAGGAGGGGAGAAGTGCGTTGCCGGACTGGCTGGCTCATGGCTTCATTACCCCCAGGTTCTCGCGGTCCGTCAGCCGCGCCGTAGAGTAGTGAGTTTCTTACATTTCCGTCCCCACTATGTACTACCTACTCACAACCCTTTCAGCTCTGTCAACGACTTTTCCCTTGCCATAGTCGCCGCCGGCCTCGGTCACGCCACCGACTTCCTCAAGTACTTCGGCCGCTCCCACAACTGGCGCAACCAGTGGAACCCCAAGATGAAGGCTCTCGGCTTCTCTGGCTTTCTTGGCCCTCGGAGCACCTGCGGCTTCATCGAGCAGGACCCCCTGTCCTGTGACGGCTGCTACTGGGGCGACCACTACTACCAGGCCTTGCCGTGGGAGTACTCGTTCAACGCCCACCATGATGTCGCCCACCTCATTGAGCTATGCGGCGGCGAGGCGCGCTTCGCCGAGCGCCTTGACATGACCTTCAAGCCGGGCGTCTTCAAGGGCAACGATGCCTTCGGCCACACGCTCTTCAATCCAGGCAACGAGCCCAGCTTCACCACGCCCTACTTGTACAACTATGTCAACCGCCAGGACCTCTCGGTGAAGCGCAGCCGCGCCATTGCCGAGTCCTACTACGCCCCCACCCCCGGCGGCCTACCTGGCAACAGCGACGCCGGTGCCATGGAGTCGTGGCTACTTTGGAATATGCTCGGCCTCTATCCCATGACCGGCCAGCCCGTCTTCCTCATCGGCTCGCCCTGGTTCTCCGACGTGACCATCGACCTTGGCGCCGCTAGGAAGCTCCACGTCACCACTACCGGCGGCCGTGAGGACGCCTTCTACGTACAGTCGCTCAAGGTCAACGGCGTCCGCTGGGAAAAGACCTGGCTGACATGGGACGACGTTTTCGCTCGCGGTGGGACGCTCGAGTTTGAGTTGGGCAGCCAGGCGACCAACTGGACAACAGGACCGCCGCCGCCTAGCCTGGCGAGCTTACCCTTGGACGAAGCCAAGGCCACACTCGGTGACATTGCCAAAATGAAGCTGTAAAATTCTGCCCATCGAGGTAGAGACATGACGATTTACGACCATTTATTAGACTAAGCCAGGGAATATAGACGCGATGCAAGGACCATCTTTGGATGTATGATACCACCGTTAGCATCTCAGACCACCATAGCCAATTTTTATTTAATACACATTCACCGTCAACGCCTTGCTATGCTGCTAGGACCTCGCCAAGGTCCAGTGAGCCTGGTATAAGCAATATCATACATGAACAAGGGTGACCCCATCCCCTCGATCAGCCACGAGAATTCTATCTGTCGCCGTCCCAAACGTTCCGGAACTCGTCGCTGTCTGGCACATGATAATGGCGTTCGCCAGCCTCTGATTGCTGCTGGCTTTCAGCGTCACCCCTTCCCCTAGCTGCTTCCATTCCAGGAGCGCCATCATTATCTTGGGCCACGCTCGCTGGCGCCGGTGGTCCACGGCCAAGGCCCAGGCTCGATGGCTCTGGTGCTTGATGCTTGACGACTTTTTTTGCCTTCTTCTTTTTTTTTACTGTGACGACTGTCTGCGGCTCAACAGAGGGCTGGCTACCACTCAGCCGCGGCGGGTTGGCGGAAGGAGCAGTAGTAGGAGATCGTGAGGTATGCGATGCCCCAGCTGCTGGCCGGCTTCCAAAGCCTCCGGTTGATGGATAACGCTCGCTCAACGGCTGGCTGGCAGTGATGACGGGGTACTGCATAATGCATTAGTATCGGGCGAAAGTCGCCATAGTGGAATACTCACATTCCAGTCTCCAAAATCTAGTTCTCGAGCAGAATCGAAGAGACGCTCGTCGTCTCCATCAAGCTCAGGCTCTTCAAACGTCCCATGAGTGTGTTCGTTCAGCTGATCGGGGCGAGATGAGCTCGGTCCACCGCCATTGCCATTCGACCCCAACAGCGGAGATGTCGTGTTGACCTCGCCAGGCTTGGGTATCCAGTACTTGCCTTTTCCTCCTCTCTCGTAACGCATGCCTTCGCTAAGCCTCGCAAACCTCGACTTGGAGTCTTCGTGTGCCATGACTTTGTCGCCAGAGTCGAAGCTTCGGTAACCGTACTTGCTGCCCCTGAAGGTTTCCTTGGAATCCTCAATCAGGTCTCTCAAGCCAAAGGCGTCTCTTAGGGCGTACTTGATAGGCATCCTCGCGGACGAGATGTTGTTGTTGGCGAAATCCTTCCACGAAAAGGCGTACCAGTGGGCCACGGCAAATATTGGCATTTCAATGCAAATCAAGGCATCTTGGATAGCAGCTGCGAGGTTGTCGGGGGTATAGCCCTCAACATCGTCCGGGATAGCACCAAGCCAGACGAGGATTGACAGGAAGAACCCCTGCCAGTATGATGCAAAGATGATGAGCTTGACGCACAAGAATTTGGGGACCGGTCTGAAGGGCTGCAGGTCACGGTGCATGCACACCCAGAACAAGCCCAGCGAATACAGGCTGACTGTCACGCTAATGTTGTAGATGACTCCACTCCAGAGGTATCCCGACCCAACCCCGATATAACCCTCCTGGTAGGTCCCCGTCGCCTTCATGATGACGGCTGCAACGGCGAGGATGGGCTTGAGCCAGGCGTATTGCAGAATGCCACGCTTGATTGACAAGAATGTGTATGGATCCGAGATATCGACCTTGGGAAGGACGTGGTTCAAGGGCCACAGGTGATGGACGGGAGCTCGCCCATGGGTCATGATGATCAGAGCTCGTTCTCCGCCGAGGTAGTTTATCAGGAGCTGGAAGAAGGTGTAGATGGTGAAGGCCTCGTAGATATCTCGAACGGGGTCGAGAAATGCGGCGGTTCTCAACGAAACCATGCTCACCCAGGACGCGATCGAGTAGATGGGGACCATGACCAGGATACGAATGACGTATCTCTGCAGCAGCGGCTTCCGGTAGTTCTTGGCTTGAAGCCATATTGATCTGTTTCAAATATTCTGTTCAGCAAGCTTGCCACGCTGCGGGAGCTGGCATCCGAACATACATTACCGAGACCACAGTTGCTGCCAGAGAGGCAACCCCGGCCACGATTATTGTGGCCAAGGTGAGCTTCTGACCAGTGCCGCCGTCAGCCATAGCGGCGGTGTTGGTGGCTATTGGCAGAAGCGAGGAGACTCGAGCGAGATGGAGCGGATGGCGAGCCTAGGTCATGGCTGGTTGGGCCCCGAGGATGCAGGAGATGGCTTGAACCTGGCTTTGATGTCGAGCGGAGGCTCTTGGACGATGACGACAGCACCGTGGGGGGCGAGAAGCGCTGTTTTGAGCTGTGCGTGACGACGCTCTCATGCATCAGGACGCCCGAGGTACGATTACTGTACTATGACACGGCTGGCTCGCGTCTCTCGATCCAAGGGTACGACACCCAGCGGAGCCGGGCGATGGTCTTGACGAGGGCGTGTGGCGTTGGGCAAGTTGGGTTAGCGTCGTCGCCGCTCTTGCTCCGGCTCGGCTCGGTCATGGCACCAGCATCCTTCAGTCACATGACTGACCTCACTCAACACTACATACGCAAAGCGTGAAATTAAATCAGGAGCCATCTTTTCTTCCTGTCCTCCGTACAAAACCAGATGATCCATGACGTTGCAAGACCATATCGCGCCAAGAGACATGCCCTTTAGCCCCAGGTGCCGCCGCCGCCTCGGCCTCGCGCGCCCTTCTGCTGCGCTGACAGTCGCCAGTCGTCGGCGCCAGCAAACTTGTTGTACAGGGGCTGAATGCGCTCCTGTTTCCAGCGATTCGACATGGTGCCGCCAGTGCCGGCCACCTTGAGGAAGGTCGGCGCCGCCTCGACGAGCCACTTGGGCTCGATACTTGTCGTCCAACGCATGTACTCGCGCGTTGTGAGCACCAGTTCATGATAGATGACCCATTCAGCCTGCTTCCCAAGCATTGCTGATGATGGATGTACGTAGATTGGCGTACCGCTGAGGAGTGTCTTATAACAGCGAGGTCCCCCATCGGCTCCCTCCTCCCTCCGTGCCGCATTGCGAAAGAAGCCGGCACATAACGCGCGGCGGATGCAGTCTGTATCTTGACCACATGATGCTACCTTGTGGCCATGTCGCTCCATGATCTTGACGATCTGCGTCCGTACGTCCTGGGCCCGCCGCATGGATCGTGCCTGGATAAAGTTCTCAAAGCACCAGGGGGTAGAATAGCCGTTCTGCTTCCATGTATTATATACGTTGAGCATCGTGAGGTGGTCGCCAGTTGGGTCATGGAATTTAGCTTTCTTCTGGTCGGCCTGTGCCTGTTTCTCCTTTGGCCGATAGAAGACGTTCAGCAAGCTAAGCATCGCCACGATGGAGACCATCTCATCAGAACAACCTAGATCGACAGACGCGATTAGGACCTTGGCGAGTGATGGTTCCATAGGAAAATCAGACATCTTGCGTCCTAGTCGCGTCAGAAACCCCTCGTCATCAAGAGCGCCTAATGCATAGAGCTCTTCCAGTGCCGTGAGCAACGCGTTAACGGCTGGCGGGTCCATGAAGTCGAATCGTAAGAGATCATTGATGCCCATTGCCTTGAGCACTAAGATTGTTGTAGAGAGATTCTGTCGCTGGATGTCAGGGATGGGGGATGGTAGCATCTCGGATTGATATGCTGATTCTGTATAGAGCCGGAAGCACTTGCCTGGCCCAGTACGCCCAGCCCGACCGGCTCGCTGATTAGCTTGAGCTTGTGAGACAGGTAAGACGACAAGTGAATCCATTCCGAGCTTAGGGTCATAAGCCTTTTGCTTGACAAAACCCGGATCGATAACAAATGAGATATAGTCGATAGTAATAGATGTCTCAGCGATGTTGGTAGCAATAATAACTTTTCGGCTACCAGGAGGTGCTGGCTCAAAGATGCTACTCTGCATCTCAGCGGGTAAGGCTGAATAGATTGGGAGGATAAGGAGCTTGGGGATGCTGGGTCCTAGAGCTTTCATACGCTCATACAAGACCTCGCAGGCTGTATCGATCTCCTCCTGTCCTGTCAAAAATAAGAGGATATCACCAGCAGGTTCTGTTAAGTGGATCTGCATAACAGTAACCAAGGCAGCATCGAGATAATCCGATTCAGGTTCGCGTGAGTATGAAATCTCAACAGGAAATGCACGACCTGGGATAGTGAAGATAGGGGCATCGTTAAAGTAGGAAGAGAATTTATCGGCGTTGAGTGTGGCTGATGTGACAATGACTTTGAAATCGTTGGGTCGCTTCTTCAATGTCTTTTTCAGTAGCGCAAAGAGGACATCAGTAGCAATAGTCCGCTCGTGCGCTTCGTCTAGCATAATAGCCGAGTATCTCTTAAGGTCCGGGTCCAGTAAAATTTCACGCTGGAGCATGCCGTCCGTCATATATTTGATTTTGGTGGCCGAGCTGGTACAGTCTTCGAATCTGATTGCGTAGCCTACCTCCTGGCCCAGGGTACAACCAACCTCTTCAGCTACGCGTTTGGCTACGGAGATAGCAGCCACCCGCCGAGGCTGCGTGCATCCAATAATGCCATGGTTTGCGTAGCCTGCCTCAGCTAGGTATTGTGTCATTTGCGTTGTCTTGCCCGAGCCCGTCTCGCCTACCACGATGAGGATTGGGTGCTGTCGTACGGCCTCAATGAGCTGGTTGCGGAAGGAAAAGACAGGCAGAGACTCCCGCTGCTGCTTGATCGTCATGTTGGTCCTTTTCCCGTAAGCCTGGCTATTAGGCTGAGCGGCGTGTTTCCAGACAGACACGCGATCGGATGGAGATTTGCTTCTCGTGTCGCTGGCGAGTTTTCTCTCGTCCGGTTCCGCCATCGGATTGTTCCACCTCGCAAAGTTGTCCTTCCTACTGGCCTCGCTATCGACAGCCGCCTCAGTCTCTTGTTGCCGCAGCTCTTGTCTCTCCTTCGCCAACGCGGTGCCGGATAGGGCTGCCCGGTTCAGTGACCCGTCTGGTGCTTTGATGACGCGGATAGGCGAGAGCTCGAGAGACTGTCTTGTTTGACCAGCGAGAAATGGGGGCTCTTCATCTCTGATCTCAATGTCCACGTTTTCTTCCAACGCCATCTCGTCACCGTCGCCATCGCCGTCAAGTGTTGCGCGGTAGTCCTCTTCCAGGTCGGGGTAGTCCGAAGTCTTGGCGACGCCCGACGCTATGAGCTGACGGATCTCCCACCGCTCGGGAGACGTGAGTCTCTTTTTCTGTCGTGCGGCTGCACGGTCGGGACCTCGGAAGTCGCCATCAACATCTTTGTTTCTGCCTTCTCCCAGGGCTTGCACATTGGCACCCGTACGGAAATTCACCTGGGAAGCAAAAACCCGGCCCGTTTTCTGGTCGACGTCCTTCATTGATAGCGCGATTCTCGTCCCTTCGATGCTGATGACCTTGACCTTGACGTCTTGTCCGCGCTGGACCACATCGGACGGGTGACGGCTGCGATCCTCGGCCAGCCGCGAAACATGGACGAGCCCGTCCACCTTGCCCCCGACACCGTGGAGATTCACAAAGGCGCCAAATTCTTTAAGGCCCGTCACATGACCTTCGTATATCTTGTGTAGAACAGCAGTTTCGTCTTTATTTTTGGGTGGCTGTCGTTCGAATCCGTATCCGTCCTCACTTTTCTCGAGCAACAGATCACCGTCCCTACCAGCACGTCGATGACGCCTGTCTTTGTGTGCCCTCGGTCTGTCCCGCTGCTCCTCATCGAATCGATCAAATTGTCGGGCCCTGTGGTTGTCGAGTCTCGAAGCACCCTCGCTCAAATGTCTTTCTGGCGTAAAACCCGGACTCAGACTCCTACTACGATCCCGCCCACGTCTCCGTGCCTTACGCTTCCCATTTGTGTCACGCGGTTCCAGAGCTTCGAACGCAGCCAAGGCATCGTCAATAGGATCTCGAGTCAGCGCTGGCTTATCAGGTAGGGCGGGGCCGGAGAAGATCTGGGTCTTGTTATCGACAGTGGTTAGCTGCTCGTCTGGTTCGCCTTGTCGGTTTGCCTTGTCGGCTTTCATTGCTGGATGCAGTAAGCAAACGAGCCGGTCTATGCTCTCGATCGCACTGGGAGGGAACGAATCGCCAGCCATTTCGCTCATCTTTTGCAGGAAGCTCTGTAACGAATCCGATGCGACTCGTTGGGCGATGACGAACTCTGCGAGCGTCTTGTCGCCGACTCCAACATGATTCTGGAGTTCTGAGGCCACTTTGTTCGTGAGCCCAATGAGCTCGAGTTGGGAAAGATCGTCCATTTGGCCGTGATGGTTAGATGAGATAGCTTGTCTAAATGTAAAGGTAGATGGAGGGACGTACACCAGCAAGACCAGTCAGTTAGCGGGCCCGGGCCGCACCGTTATCATTTTTTTGATTGGCTCCCGGTTGCCGCGCCCCTATGGGGTCCCCGTAGCCTCGATGATCCTTTTCTTAGCACATTCCTTAAAAACTGGAGAGCCTTGACGCCACTCACTAACACACTCCCAAAGAGAGGTCTCAACAACCAGCCTCGTGTCGCAGCTTCTTGCGCGAGCAGTCATGGACGCGAAGCCAGACCTAGGACATTTGACTTGTCCAGTCATGAACGAAGCGAAGCTCAGCACGCTAGAATCGCCTACGTCAGCCCTCCAGGACGCTGTTGGGCATGTTACAGAATCCTGCGTAATTTGTCTTGGCCACCTGGTCGAGCCGTGCGAAGCACAGCCTTGCCGGCATCGAAATTTCGACTTTCTCTGCCTGACCACTTGGGTACAGCACCGAGCAGCGTGTCCGATTTGCAACAGCGACATTCGCCAAGTCCGATACGAGTTGAGTGAGGATGGGAAAGAAGCAAAAGTGTATACGGTCCCTCCCAGCGAACATAAAAGCCAGACCCAACGACGCTCGAGCGCATCAGTGACCCGCCTGGCACGGGCGCGACTACATGAAGATGAGGCCGTTCGGAGACGTCGCCTCGTCTGTCGGCATAACCTCCTCTCTCTCCATATCGGCTCTAACAGACGCCAACCCACAGCATCGAGATATGAGGAGCTGTCGCCGCAGCGTTTCGCGACGGAGCCTGAGCTCTTATCGCGTGCCAGAATGTGGCTCCGCCGCGAGCTCCGAGTCTTTAAATTTATCCAACAAGACGATGAAGATACAGGCGCTCCGCACGACAACGAATCTAACCGCGCCAACCGACGCAGACGTGTCAAGGCAGACTACTTGGTCGAATACATCGTCGCCATCTTTCAGACAATGGACACACAAGGGAGCGCAGGCCAGGCTGAGGATATGATCCAGGAGTTTATTGGCCGCCAAAACACCCAGATCCTCTTGCATGAGCTCCGGGCTTGGCTCCGGAGCCCTTACCGGTCTCTGCACGAGTGGGATCGAGCTATGCAGTACAGCCGCCCCGGCTAAGCGAACAACTTTCGGACCGTCCTAACGACTATGACGACGAAGTTCCGCCAGGGCTGATGTTTCCTAACTTGGGTCGCGATCAGGCGAGCGGGGAAGAGGCTGGAAGCGAGAGCGAAGGGTACGGCGAACGAAGCGGAGGAGGATAACGGCGAGGAAGCCGAAGACGACAGCGACGATGGTGACGAGAACAAGAGGGAAGAGGACGAGGTTGAAGGGGGGAAGACGAGGAGGAGGCGGAGAATGAGGACGTAGAAATGGCTAAGGCTAACGCCGCTCGGTTATCGGATCCCGAAAAGTCTAAGGGGTAGAACGTCCAGAGGCAGACTGTTACGATAGTCGAAAACCATACAGATACAGCCGTCTATATTTATACGGCGATTTGGGCCAAAACCTGAATGTAGTGATATTTATTATCGTACGCGTCGTGACGGGGAATGAACTGTATATACGAGTAATTACTCCTTCCTAGTGACTTCCATGGAAGTTGGTTAGCAGGCATGACGGAGGGGGAAGTACCTGGCCGATAAAAACGGTGGATGCCCTATAGTGAAAGTTATGCACAGGGTAGGCTTGTGCAGCTTAAGTATGGCGCGTGACACAGCTCAGGCTAGGTTTCGGACACACAACGGAAAGAGAATGGCGGGCTCGGGCCAGTTGCCCTCTTAAAGCGGCGCTGCTCAGGTACCTATTCAATCAAAACCTGCAGCCGACGAACCCATCTGCCGGGTGGAAATATGTCCGGGCGCTGCGGGGCCACTGCGGTAGGCCCCAGGCAGAGCTGGACCCCGTAGGGGGCGTGGGGCCGCTGAATGCCTCGCTAGCTCCAACGCCCGCGTCGAGCAATCGCGTCGCATCCCGCTACCTACTCGCAAGGTAGGCGACCGGCTTTCCCAAGGACCACCACAGCTCGACGACAGCTCTTCCACAGCCCGACTTTGGGACGATGCTGCTAGCACCACCGTCGACGACTGATCGCGCTATACCAGCTCTCCGATAGCAGCATTTGCCACTTTTCAGGAGCTCTCAATGATGCTTTCCATCGTTGGCGAGCTAGGGGAGCTGCGCAGCCGTTACTGCATCCGACAATGTCGACGTTCAGTGACGTGATGGAGCCCAGGGCCATCTTCATTTTTGGGTTCAATTTGTAGGCACCCGAACCATGCGAGAATTGACATCTTTAGCTGACAGTTGGGCGCGCTCAGTACGTTTCTAGTCCTCCTCATCATCGCCGGGCTGCTCTCCATCTTCTTCCTGCTTTACTTCAACCGAGTATTCGCGTCCATCGTCTCGTACGGCATTCGAGCGTACACGTGGCGCCGCTACCGAGTGTACATCGACATCAGAGCACTGCAGATATCTCTCCTCGGCGGCCGAATCTTCTTCACGGGCCTGCGCTATCATGGCTCCAACGAGACGTTCTTGGTCCAACACGGCGACATAACCTGGCGGTACTGGCTCCGTCGAGTTCGCGAGGTCGATGTGCTGGCCTCTAGAAATGCAGACGAGGATGCAGCTGTTGGACGAGAAAAGAACGCTTCCCTTCCGTGTCGCATCAACGTTAAGCTCGTTGGTCTGGAATGGTTCGTGTACAATCGCAGTCCGGCATACGATGGCATCCTAGCTGGTCTCACCGACGATGGTCCTTCGGAGTCCAGATCCAGCGACATGTTTGATGAGAAGGATGAGACGCCCGCCAGACTGAGAAAGAGAAATCAAACCGAGGCCTCCAAAGATACGCCTGCATCTCGGGGCCGGACGGGTAACCAACCCGGTGCTTTCGAGAAGGCGAGCCTTGGTTCCCGGCCGAACACTGCTGGGGCTCAATCAAGCACGGGTTCAGACAGCGGCGGCCAAACAGAAGACACAGACCTCCCATTCCTTCTCCAGCTCTTTCCAATCCATATCGAGTGCCACAAGCCAGCCATGGTCGTCGGTAATGATAACAGCAGCGCTATATTGATTGTCAAGGCAGACTCCGTCGCGGCAGACGTGGATGCCTCGGGTACGAAGACGTGCGATCAGTATAAACAGCTTTTCAAAGTACAATTCGACCATCCGGTGGTGGAGATGAAGAACAATGAGGATTTCAAGGAGGATCAAGTATCTCGAGCAAGAAGGCAGAGAGAAGATGCTCAAGGCTCCCAACCTCCTCCTCAGAGGTCCTTCTTTCGAATGAAACGACGCAAAGTAATCAGCTCTTTGCGGAACATGGTCCCTTACTGGCGACGGTCAGTCGAATCGTTCTCGACCGACTCGAGAGCGGCCGTGGGGACTGGTGCGTCGCAGTTTCCAGGATCAGTTCATTGGCAGGGCCTCTCGCGATATCTTGATGATCAGTATCAGGACGACAAAGCGCGGTGGTCTTCGGTGGAGTATGCCGCGGTGACCACAATATTGGACTCCCCTGAAGCTACTTTGACCATTTATTGGGATGCAGTTGGCAAGGTCACAGAGCAAGCTTGCTTGAACAGCCACACTGGTTCTTCAACCAATGTCAATGGCAGCGAAGCACCGGCGTGGGGCATGAGCCTCTCTGTCAAAGGCGGCACAATGAACTACGGTCCATGGGCGGACCGACAGCGTGCCGATCTGCAACGTGTGTTTGTCCCTACGCTTGCCAAAGATGCTGCTCCTACACTTCCTCTACCTGCTGGTGCATGGAGAGTCGCTACTAAATTCAAGCTCTTTGTCGAGCTAGAAGATACCGTCACCATCCGCATCCCAATGCGAGAAGAGTCCAAGAATTGGAAATGGCGCGGCAAGGAACCGCCGATCCGGCACCAAGGAGCAACCAACAAAAGAAAACAGCGAAATCGGGCCAGGAAGAGCAGCAAGGGTGACGCCACTCAGCCGCGCCCTGCCGGCTGGTTGGAAATCAAGGCGCCGGCTAATGCCACGGTAGCATACTCCATGGATATGCTTGCTAGCTCTTCTGGGTACGAGAATCGTTTGGATATTGATCTACCAAGCACAGAGCTTTGGAGCAGCGTCAATCATGATTTGCTCTGGAAATCAGGAGCTCAGCGGATCTCCTGCGACCTGTCCAACCCTCTCGCTTGGAATACGCTCCGAAACTGGCACTTCACTGTTGACTGCGACAACATGAAGCTGTATCTTCTGCGGGATCACATTTTTCTTCTCATTGATTTGGTGGACGACTGGTCCAGCGGGCCGCCATCAGAGTACCTCGTTTTCACGCCTTTCAAATATCACCTTGACCTCAAGCTCAGAAACTTGCAGCTCTTCATTGACGTCAACGACGAAAACATCATCGACAAAGCGACGGCTCTCGATGACAACACGTACTTGATATTGTCCAGCCCGCTCCTCCATGTGGAGCTATCTATTCCGCTGGACCTGTTCCGGCCTAGCAAGAACGCAATTTCCTTCGACATACGGGCCGAAACATTGGACCTGTCCCTGCACACTCCTCAGTCAAACACCCAGGCAGCTTTCCTAGCTTCGAAGGAGCTTGGTCATGCAGATGGTCTCGCGGTTATCGGATCGTATCAGTACAACGCAAGCACTTCACCCGCGAACACAGACACTCTAATTTTAAATGTTCATGGCCAGTCCCCCTACGCTTATCTGTACGGCTTTGTCGTCAGGTACGCTCTTCTGCTCAAGGACAACTATTTCGGGGACCACGTCCATTTCAGAACTTTGAATGAATACCAAGAACAGTTGCAGAACGAGGTCCAGAAGCAGGGTACGGAACCTGTCACCCGCCCTCCCAAAAAGAAGTCCAACGATCTGGATGTGATTTTAGCCATCAAGGTGGATGACCCTCGCATTATGCTGCCGGTCAATTTGTACTCGGCCAGCCGCTTTGTCCAGTGCGAACTCGCAAACCTATCCGTCGACCTACGCTTCACCAACTACTACATGGATCTGGAACTGGACTTGAGTCCATTGAGCCTGTCTCTAGGTAATTCAGACGCTAGCTTGGAGTCGCCGAGCGTTTCCAATACTCAGCTATTCCTCGATGGCTTGCGAGTGTTTGGTCATCGCACGTTTGGACTTCCACCGTCGGAGCCAACGTATCTTTGCAATTGGGATGTCTCTGTTGGGTTTGTAAGCGGAGAATGCACGACGGAATTCCTCTCATCTTTGACAAAGGGCGCGGCGGCTTTTGGATTCATGTTTGATGACGTCGAAAACGCCCTCGTCCCGTACTCAACTCTCGTATTCTACGACATCACGTTCGTACGGGTAGCTGTGGAGTCCATCCACCTTTGGATTCTTGTCGACGAGGCTGCTCTCCTTGTTTCAACGGACACCATTGAAGTCAACAGCAACGATTGGGCCCGCACACATTACTCGAAGCGTGCAAGTATCAACATTCCCAACGTGCAGGTGTCATGTGTCAATGCCGAAGCAGCAGCGAGACAAAATCACCACTTGCGACAACAGCATCCTGTTGAGACAGTGGCCTATTTACACATGGATGTCCATCTTGCCACAATCGGAAGGAAGTTTCACTTTACCGCAGAACGAAAGCTGCAGCAAGATCTAGTGCGCCGCGAGGATCAGCGCACCAACAGAACCCCGTTTTTTCTACTCGATGGCCTAGACGGCGACTTTGTTCCAGAGCCAGTCGACCCTCCGGCACAATGCTCACCGCCGCCTCCCTATCCAGTGGTCAAGGTTGAAGGCGACACGGTGTCATCTCACAACGCTTCCTCGTCGCTTCGATCTCACCGCCTGAAGGGTCAGAGATCTTTCTTGTCTCTCTCCAGCTCTGGCAATAGTAGCGTCCGGGGACGACGAAGACGCACCGGAACCTATACAAAGCAGAGACACGGCCCCTTAGCTGCCGCGGCTTCTCAGGATGGACTCTGGCGCCCAGCCGAAGGAGGAGATGCTTCCGCATCAAACGGACACCACTCGTCATTTTATAGCCCAATTGCGAGCCGCACTGCAAAGGCGGGCCACGATCACTCTTCTGTTGCTTTTTCAAGCCAGTACTTCGCACCACACTTCCCCATGGAGAACGTTCGTGCGGATACTCACGATGCTGCTGCCTCTCCAATCAATCACGAGGACCATGACGATGTTTTTGGACGAATGGCAGCGAATTTGGACGACATCGACCCGCGTGATCTTAGCGAAGAGCACTCGCATGCAAGCGCGCTCGTTGAGTTTCCCTCTGGTATCACCGCCTTCCTCACGCCAGAGGCAATTCGGCATGCCACGTCACTCTTAGCAGCATTGCAGCCGAGCGAGCCTGAAGACATTCTTGATTCCCTTCAGATGGAGGCTGTCGGCGAAATCTTTGCTTCCAAGAAGCAGGAGCACGTGCGCGGCAAGATACAGGATTTGCTCGTTAGGCTCCCAAAGGCAAGCATACGCTTCCGAAACTCATCAGCACTGGACTCTCCAGACGACTCCCAAGAAGAACATGATCAGTATGATGTGCGACTTTCAAAGGTTGCGCTTCTCACGCGGACTGTCATCGAGGGTAGTAGTTCTAAAAACTCTGACACGTCTCTCCATTTTCGCCTCAGATCTGCGGAACTATCCGCTTCCGAACGCTTGTCGCCTACGCAAAGCCCTCAAGCAGCCGTCATGGTCGAAATCGACCACGTCATGTTATCCATGGGCCAGAAGGAAATCACCTACTTTGACGCAGACATTGGATCTATTGTCGGCAGCACCTCATCGGGCAAGATTGAGTACTTGGCGTCTCTTATACATCGTACAGGAAGCGTGGCGTCAGATCTTGAACGTCTTCTATCTGAGACTACCTCTCGCCACAGCGAACGTGTCAAGTACTTGACATACCAACTCCTGAAAGAAGGCCAGTCGACCAACGACCCTTCATTCCTCATTCGACCGTCTGCTGTCCTCAGATCGGCTCACGAACATTTGCGAACATTCGACTCATGGAAATTAATCATGAGACTTCGTCAAATCTGGTCGACATCGGGATGCCGCCAAAGCGCCGCATTGTTGAGAGATTGCAAGGACGTGTCGATCGCTGTTCCCCCGGATGCTGCCGAATTTGTGGTAGCTGCTTTCCAGCGATGGCGCAGCTGGGACCTGGAAGACCCTTCAAATTCAGTGTTGCTGAAGAACATTTTTAGGGATATGAAAGGAGTCAACCCGAAAGCTCAAAGCGAGCGCCCTCTCCGAGGGGCATGCCGCTTGGGAGAGATGCGCTTTGTGCTGGATCCAGGGCCGAAACAAAATCACATCGGGTTTCTTGAAGTCAATGCCATGGTCGAACAGAAGCCATCTGGCTCAAAGAACATCCTTCCCGAGACGACAGACTTTGATGGGCCTATTACGATTTTGAACATGTGCTGTGGTGAAGTGACTGCTCACTTGAACTGGGAATTGTGTGAGTTGGCAGACGATATCCTGCGGCTCTACAACAGAAATCAGGTGCAAAATTCAAACAAGCACAAATCAGCGAAACCACGTGTTGAGCTTCAGGAAAAGCCGCCTTCTGCATTGCACCTCGTGTTTGAGGTAGAACAGGGCTCTTTTGAACTGGAAACGGTGAATCTCAGCTCAAAATCGTTGAGCGACGGACTCAAGACATCCGTTTTGCTGTACAGGTCTGGCAAGACTATAGACACTGCGAGTTTGGTATTGAATTGCGACGCAGTCACGTCAAGACTACACAGCCACTCGCAACTTCTTGGAATGTACCAAGTTCGGCAACCGAGTGTCTTTCTGTCGCATGAGCTACAAGAGGCCGAGGAAGCCTCATTACGCGCAATCAAGTCAACAGCTAGCAGTCAAGGCTTGACGCTCGCCATAAAACAGGATCCAATCGTCTTGCTGGAAGTTCTTGACCTGGTCATCAGGGATGAGGTGGCCCAACTATACCGCCTGAAAGCCCGCATCCCTGCCTCGCCAAAATCTCCAGACCTTGCGGAGACGGTCGATCGGCTCTCCAGAACCAAAATCAACAGCGCAATGTTCCTAGATCAGTACTCGATCAGCATTCCCCTACTGCAGTCGTTGACCTACAAAATCTCCGGTGTCGTGGCGAGAGCCTCATGTGCCGCGAACTTTGGCAATGAACTTATATTCGACTTCGACATCAAGGAAAATTCTCATGAGATGCAGATCAACGTTAGAAATAAACCACGCAGCATCTCTCTTCTTCAAATCCCACCAACAAACGGGCGTATAAGGAGCCAGACAAACGCACCAGGCCCTATTCTGGATGTTTTATCTTCCGTTGAAGTCATTCAGCTGGACGCATCCGCAATTTATAGCTTACTTGCGGCACTGAACCGACCGCAGGTGTCCAGTGCAATACAGGAAGTGCAGCAGCAGACGAAAATCATTCAGGGCAATATCAACGACATTTTCGGGACGAGCCAACCATCATCACCCACAGAAGGCCGTGCGCCGCATACAAATTTAACATACAATGTGCACCTGACACTTGCCGGCCTGCGCATATATGCCAAGACAGCGTTGGCGTCAAAGGTTGAGCCCACGGCTCAGATTCTGTTCTTGCTGGACAAGGTGTGCCTGCAAGCTTGCAACCGACTGGATTCCAGCGGCCCGGCTCTGAAATATCCAGATCTGCACGTGAACTTGCGGCAGATTGGTCTCGACATCTGCAGAGGGAGTCCAGATTCTATGAGATCGTGCGGTAGACTGGGAGCTAGTGTTACAGTGTCTGCCAGTTCTAGACGCGGGGTGGATGGGAGGGAGGATTGGCACTTCAACTTTCGCAGCGACGACTTGGACATCAACTTATCACCGGAGACGGTCTCCACTGTTGTCGACGTTGTGGGCTATCTGGGGGCGAAGATTAAGGATCTGGACACCTCGAGAGAGCTGCAGTATCTGAGGAAGTTGAGGCAGTCGAAACCGCGGATCGCCATCAACAATGAAGAGGAGCTGGATGAGGAGGCGGACATCCTGGAATCTGTATTGGCATCAGTGCGGTACCAGTTCGAGCTACGAAACATCCGAGTCTGCTGGGACGTTGCAGATGAATCAAAGGCTCAAGACTCTACCGAGGAGGACCTAGTGTTGACAATCAAGATGATTGAATTTGGCACCAAGACGAGGAAGTCCGCGAGGCTCACCATCGGAAATCTTCAGCTTCAAATGGTACCGCCAGGCCAAGACAAGAGCCTGCGATCGATGCACTCCGCCCTTCTCCCAGAAGTCATCTTCAATGTGGCATACATGTCAACTGCGGAGGCTCGGCGGATGGCATTCCAAGCCACGGGCGAGTCACTGAACCTTCGAATAACCTCGGGATTCATTGTGCCTGCAGCAAATCTTGTGCAATCCATATCCTTGTCGGTTGAAAACGTGCAGAAGGCATCGTCGCAGTGGGTAACTGAGACGACACCCACTACGAAGCTGAACGAGCTCCAAACTCTCCAGCGGCAGCGAAGTTTGTTCGGTAAAAAGCGCTTGGAAAGTCTCCTCATCGACGCGGATTTTGCGGGTGCCGTCGTGCACATCTCCGGCAAGATCAGTGGCAGTACGACAACGCCTGCCCGTGACACGTATGCCCGCCCGTCCCTGGCTGGGAAATACGGTCAGT
Source organism: Tolypocladium pustulatum (assembly GCA_024340155.1). Lineage (NCBI taxonomy): Eukaryota > Fungi > Ascomycota > Sordariomycetes > Hypocreales > Ophiocordycipitaceae > Tolypocladium > Tolypocladium pustulatum. The sequence continues at coordinate 9,871 of JALHBY010000249.1, read as the reverse complement.
TCAGCGCGGACGACTCTGGAAGCGGAGCTGTGCTACGAAGCCCTGGCCTGGCATGGAAAGCCGAGTACAGGGACAGTGGCAACGAAGATCCCTCTCTGTTTGGCGAGATCAAGATCGATGCGTCGAGCAATATTCTCTACCCCTCAGTCGTTCCCCTCATTATGGACATCATGTCTAGTGTAAAGAAGGTCGTCAGCGGTGATCCTCAGAGCGATCGACCGCTTGACGTAGCGCAGTCAAAACTGAAGCCCGAGAAAACTGGAGATGAGGACAATATCCTCACCGCGGACCCGAGTGCAGTGTTGGGCCGATTGCGGCTTAACTTGGGCCTGCGCATCTGCAGGCAAGAGTTCTCCTTAAGCTGTCAGCCCATAGCCCGTGTAGCCGCAACGACGTGTTTCGATAATGTCTACTTTACTATCAACACAGTGGCATCACAGGAGCAAGGGAACTTTTTCGCCATCTCTGGGACTCTTACCAAACCCGTGGCCTCGGTGCAGCATGTCTACTCGAGGGAGTCGACAGCAAGCTTTGAGGTTGACACGGTGACGCTGTCATTCATGAACAGCAAGCACGTCAGCGGCACAAGCGGCGTATCTGCTATTCTGAAGGTGAGCCCAATGAAGGTGTCAGTCAACGCCAAACAAGTCCAGGACTTCCTACTCTTCCGGGAAATATGGTATCCAGAAGACCTGCGCAATGCGTCGCTGGCTCCTGTCGCAAAGCTGGAAACGGAAACATCGCAAGGCCATCTCGTTCAGCGCTACCAGCAGGTTGCAGCTACGGCAGCATTCCCTTGGACGGCAACGATATCCATCGCTGCTCTCGATGTCAGCGTCGACCTCGGTCAAGCTATCGGCAAATCGATATTCCAAATCAACGATTTTTGGGTGTCGTCAAAGAAGACGTCGGATTGGGAGCAAAATTTGTGTCTGGGATTCGGCAAGATTGGTATCGACTGCACCGGCCGGTTGAGCGGCTCTGTAGCCTTGCAAGACTTCAGGCTACGCTCGTCCATCCAGTGGCCTAAGCGACAAGAAGCCTTGAACGAGACTCCCTTGGTTCAAGCGTCTTTGGCATTTAATGCGTTGCGGATCAAGGCCGCATTCGATTACCAGGCGTTTCTGGTGGCCGACATCACGTCCCTGGAGCTTTTGATGTACAACGTACGGGAGAGGCGCGACGGGAGGGGAGACCGACTGGTCGCGTTTTTTGACGGTGATGCAGTGCAGGTCTTTGGAACGACTACATCGGCAGCTCAAGTGGTTGCATTGCATCAGGCCGTACAGAAGCTCATCCAGGAGAGGAAGGAGAATTTCGAGTCATCTTTGCGGGAGCTGGACAAGTTTATGAAGCGGAAGTCGATGACGCTGCGAAACGTCTCCCAGCCTTCCCCGTTGGTGCCTAAACTACGCGAGGAGGACACCATGGCCAAGTCTCCTATCTCCCTGGACACAGACGTCGTGGTGACGCTCAAAGCCTTGAATCTCGGAGTGTTCCCTGGCACCTTCTCAGACAACCAAGTCTTTAAGATGGAGGCTCTGAACGCTTACGCGAGGTTCGCGGCCAGCGTCGAACAGAGACGTATACACAGCCTTCTCCGAATGACGTTGGGCCAGCTTCGGATCGGCCTGGCAGGCGTGAGGAATGTCGAGGCACCAAAGACGCTAAGCGAGATGACGGTCGAGGATGTGGTGCTGCGCTCAACAGGGTCAAGAGGAGGCACGATCCTGAAAGTGCCTCGAGTGGAGGCAGTGATGGAGACGTGGCAAGCGCCGAACAGCAACCAAATCGAGTACATATTCAAGAGCGCCTTCGAGGGCAAGGTGGAAGTGGGCTGGAACTACTCGCGGATCAGCTACATCCGCGGCATGTGGGCAAACCATGCAAAGTCGCTAGAGCAGACGTGGGGTCGGCAGTTGCCGCTGACGGCGGTCAAAATCACCGGAGTGCCAGAGATGGAAGGGGAGCAGAAGGAGGGTGAGCAGCAAAAGATCACGGCCGAGGTCAACATGCCGCAGTCCAAGTACAACTACCTGGCCCTGGAGCCACCCATCATCGAGACGCCGCAGCTTCGAGACATGGGAGAGGCAACGCCCCCTCTAGAATGGATCGGCTTGCATAGGGACAAGCTGCCCAACTTGACTCACCAAATAGTCATTGTGGCGCTGCTGGAGCTGGCTGGAGAGGTGGAGGATGCATATGCTCGAATCTTGGGATCCTCATGAGGTCGAACAATGGACCAAGAGCGGCGTGAGCCACTCGAGCGAGGCGTTTCACGGAAGCCATGGGAAATGCATAGAGGGTGTGATTTTTCAATGTACAGTATGAGTGTATAAGCTCTTGTGCGTGTGACTCATAGACGAACTTATCTCGAGCGAGTCTACGACGGTGTGCGGCGTTTACATGGCTTGACAGCTTCCGCCAGTGGGAGAGGAGACTGGCAACCACCTCGGGCCCGAGGCGGTGCCTCTGGAAGCAGCACGATGACAGGAGCCGGCGAGGTGTCTGTCATACCATGGGAAGGATGACTTGTGCGCATTGCACCACCTCTGCTGATCCTCGCTCGATGAGAGTGTTCCAGATCGACAGCAGCCGAGGAGCGTACTGTACCGTACGAGTACGCATCAGCAAGCTCCATGTACCTTTCGTTAGTGGGACGTGTGGCCACGCCCGCCCAGAGCGCATCAGAAGGAACGCCAGGTGAGGGGCAGCTCGAGGTGGCGCGAGGTGGGTGGAGGGTTGTTGCCCTGCAACCAGTGCACAGCAGGCAGGCCCAGGCCCGTGGCAAACCCACAGTCACACCGAGCGGCGAAAAAACCAATTGCAGGCGGCGCTGCTGCTGCTGAGCTCACCTCAGGCTGCTGCTTGCTGCTACGGCAATGACGGGGCTTTGCCTCTGCCCCACCTGCCCAATTTTTTTTTTCCCGCATGGCAGCGCTCTCACTGGGCGACGGGCCACAGCAAGGGCCCAGCAACTTGGCACTAGCACCCCCAGCTGTTGTCTGTCGTCGCAGAAACTCTCCTCCCTCTCTTCCTCCACCCCCTCGACCTTTTTCTCCTCCTCCCAACCTCAGCCCACCCGAATACCAAAGGGACGTCTTTAAGAGTGACAGTGACCCTCTCGCTGTCTCTCTTTGCTTCGTCACTTCGAGCCGCATCTCGACAACTTTAGAGGCTTCCGTCCTCTAATTGTGTCTCGTTCGAAAGCCACTGAGCGCGGGGTGAAAATCTTCAACCCCGCTTTGCTCGACATCACCAGATTCTTACCAAAAATCACATAGCAAGGTTATCCTCGCCAAACCGCCAAGATGGTCAAGTAGGTTTCCTTTTTCCTTGCTTTGAAGCACTGCTCTTCGCCTCCGTCGCCCGCGGGGATTTTTCGGGCCGCTCCAGCCTTGCGATGTCGTTGCTGGCGATGGCTGTGGCTTGCGCACTGAAAGGTTCCCCGCTCGGAGTTAGGTTGTCTATGTCCAGTCGCTGACCTGTGTTTTTCTCATGATAGCTTCACCGTCGATGAGGTTCGAGCCCTCATGGACAAGCCGTCCAATGTCCGAAACATGTCCGTCATTGCCCACGTCGATCACGGCAAGTCCACCTTGACCGACTCCCTCCTGGCCAAGGCCGGTATCATCTCCACCGCAAAGGCTGGTGACGCCCGAGCCACGGACACCCGTGCCGACGAGCAGGAGCGTGGTATCACCATCAAGTCGACCGCCATCTCCCTGTACGGCCACCTCGACGATCCCGAGGACATCAAGGACATCGTTGGCCAGAAGACCGATGGCCAGGACTTCCTGATCAACCTCATTGACTCGCCCGGTCACGTTGATTTCTCCTCCGAGGTCACTGCTGCCCTCCGTGTCACTGATGGTGCCCTGGTTGTCGTCGACACCGTTGAGGGTGTCTGCGTTCAGACCGAGACTGTGCTCCGTCAGGCTCTGGGTGAGCGTATCAAGCCGGTCATCATCATCAACAAGGTCGACCGCGCTCTTCTCGAGCTCCAGGTCTCTAAGGAGGATCTGTACCAGTCCTTCTCTCGTACCATCGAGTCCGTCAACGTCATCATTTCCACCTACTTTGACAAGACCCTGGGTGATGTCCAGGTCTACCCCTACAAGGGTACCGTCGCCTTCGGCTCCGGTCTGCACGGCTGGGCCTTTACTGTCCGCCAGTTCGCTGTCCGTTATGCCAAGAAGTTTGGTGTTGACAAGAACAAGATGATGGAGCGTCTTTGGGGCGACAACTTCTTCAACCCCCACACCAAGAAGTGGACCAAGAGCGATACCTACGAGGGCAAGCCTCTTGAGCGTGCCTTCAACCAGTTCATCCTGGACCCCATCTTCAAGATCTTCTCCGCCGTCATGAACTTCAAGAAGGAGGAGACCGAGACGCTCCTTGAGAAGCTCCAGCTCAAGCTGAGCACCGACGACAAGCAGAAGGAGGGCAAGCAGCTGCTCAAAGCTGTCATGCGAACCTTCCTGCCTGCTGCCGACTCCCTGCTGGAGATGATGATCCTGCACCTGCCTTCTCCCGTCACCGCCCAGAGGTACCGTGCCGAGACCTTGTACGAGGGTCCCCTCGATGACGAGGCTGCCATTGGTATCCGGGACTGCGACCCCAAGGGCCCCCTTATGCTCTACGTCTCCAAGATGGTGCCCACCTCCGACAAGGGCCGATTCTACGCCTTCGGTCGTGTCTTCTCCGGTACCGTCCGTTCCGGCCTGAAGGTCCGCATCCAGGGCCCCAACTACACCCCCGGCAAGAAGGAGGACCTCTTCATCAAGGCCATTCAGCGAACCGTCCTCATGATGGGTGGCAAGGTCGAGCCCATCGACGACATGCCCGCTGGTAACATTGTCGGCCTTGTCGGCATTGATCAGTTCCTGCTCAAGTCTGGTACCCTCACCACCAGCGACACTGCCCACAACCTCAAGGTCATGAAGTTCTCCGTGTCCCCCGTTGTGCAGCGCTCCGTCCAGGTCAAGAACGCCCAGGACCTGCCCAAGCTGGTTGAAGGTCTCAAGCGTCTGTCCAAGTCGGATCCTTGCGTTCTGACCTTCACCTCCGAGTCCGGTGAGCACGTCGTTGCTGGTGCCGGTGAGTTGCATCTCGAGATTTGCTTGAAGGATCTCGAGGAGGACCACGCCGGTGTTCCCCTCAACATCTCGGACCCCGTCGTCCAGTACCGTGAGACCGTCCAGGGCAAGTCCAGCATCACTGCCCTGTCCAAGTCTCCCAACAAGCACAACCGTCTGTACATGGTTGCCGAGCCCATCGAGGAAGACCTGTCCCTTGCCATTGAGGCTGGCAAGGTCAGCGCCCGTGACGATTTCAAGGCTCGTGCCCGTGTCCTGGCCGACGACTTCGGCTGGGATGTCACTGATGCCCGAAAGATCTGGACCTTCGGTCCCGACGGCACCGGTGCCAACTTGCTGGTTGACCAGACCAAGGCCGTCCAGTACCTGAACGAAATCAAGGACTCCGTTGTCTCTGGTTTCCAGTGGGCCACCCGCGAGGGTCCCGTTGCCGACGAGCCTATGCGCTCCGTTCGCTTCAACATCCTGGATGTTACCCTGCACGCCGATGCTATCCACCGTGGTGGCGGTCAGCTTATCCCCACTGCTCGTCGTGTCCTGTTCGCCTCTGCTCTGCTGGCTGAACCGGCTCTTCTCGAGCCCGTCTACCTGGTCGAGATTCAGGTGCCCGAGCAGGCCATGGGTGGCGTGTACGGTGTCCTGACCCGCCGTCGTGGTCACGTCTTCAGCGAGGAGCAGCGTCCTGGTACTCCTCTGTTCAACATCAAGGCCTACCTGCCCGTCCTGGAGTCTTTCGGCTTCAACGGTGACCTGCGTGCCGCCACCTCCGGCCAGGCCTTCCCTCAGTCCGTCTTTGACCACTGGCAGGTCCTGCCTGGTGGCTCGCCTCTGGACAGCACCAGCAAGGTCGGCCAGATCGTCTGTGACATGCGTAAGCGCAAGGGCATCAAGGTCGAGGTTCCGGGTGTTGAGAACGTAAGTCACCATGTCCGACTTTGTCAGCACCTTGGCCATCTACTAACGTGCACTAGTACTATGACAAGCTGTAAAGGGCTCCCCTTTGTGCCGATAGAATCACGTCGCGTGCCGAAACGGGCACACACTGTCAACTGCCTGCTAGCGCAAGTAAAGGGTCCTTGCTTGGGCCCTAGGAGCAGTTCTGCTGGGCATGAAAAGCGGTTGGTTGAACGACGAGCCAACCGGCAACAATTGAATGTCGGGTTGCGGCTAATACCAAGGGAAGCTTATTTGGCTTTTCGTCTATGTAGTTATGTCGTCTCGGATGAATCGGAATTCGTAAGAATGTGTTGGTGCTCCTCGATGCGATGCTTCCGCTTGTGTGTCCGTAGGTTTGTCAGTGAACAGTATGGGCCACGCGCCACTACGGAGTACCAAAGAAATCTCTTGAGATAATCTGAGACACGAAACTGTAAATCTCCCGGACTACGGACTACGCTTGGTCAGACTGAATGAGTCGAACAGAAGCTGCGGCCCGTGCAGCGCCCCGAATGGCATCGCCACAACTGAACCAACAACCAAAGCTGTGAGAATGCGATTAGAGCTGTAAGATGGGTGCCGGAGCCATCCGTCGCACCAGGGTTTAACTTATCTTACTGTGCATAGCGGCCCCAGAATTGGGTCCACCAGCTGCTGAACTCAAGAGCCTGGACCCCAAAGCTCCCACTAACCGAAAAAGGCTCCCGGGCCATCCAACTTCCAACACCTTAATTAGCAACCACTATGCACATCATACCGTACTCGCGGGCTCTTGATTGCTTTCTCTCTTGTGACTGAGCAACAGCCCGCGGCACTGGCACGATCCGACGCGCTCTGGTCCTTTGGACAGCTCGCGTGGCGCCATCATGTTGTTCGCCGAAGAGGACGCGTTGATGCTGAAGGCGTGGATTGTCAAGAGAATCGAAAACACGTACGCGACACGCCGCTCTCCTCGACCTTTTCTGCGCCTCGACGCTGACATTTTTCTTCAGGTCCGACGCCGACTCTGATGTTCTCGCCGAGTACGTGATTGCGCTGCTGAAGCACGATGGCGACGAGGACGCGGTGCGCAAGCTCTGCGAGCAGGAGATTCCTGACTTCTTGACGGAAGGTTTGCGACAGCGACCGCTGACCAGAGGGGTGCGTGGCTGATCTTTACTGTCCCAGAGCCCAAGGCTTTCCTCGACGACGTTTTCCAGGCCATCAAGTACAGATCCTACGTGCCTGGTGCCCCGCCACCGCCGAAGAATGCTCCTGCCGGACTTCCATCTCAACCTGCGAGGGCTGGCGCGCCATCTCTGGGTAGCTCGAGAAAGCGAGCGTTTGACGATCGAACCGACTTTTCCAGCGCGACAGAGCGAGACAACGGCCATGGCGGACAGCGGGCATATAAGCAGCTTCGACGAGGCGATCGGCGAGGAATGGACGACCACCATGGCTTCCCTGGCATGAATATGAATGCTCCTGCGCCAGGCATGCCGCAATTTGACCCCAACAACCCCATGGAAGCAATAATGCAGATGCAGGCTATGGGGATCCCCTTCCCGGCCATGCCCGACTACCGAGGTTTCGGCGGACGGAATCAAAGAAGTCAGGGGCGGCGCAGGGGGCGATGCCGTGATTTCGATATGAAAGGGTACTGTTCTCGAGGGAGCACGTGCATGTACGATCACGGCAACGAGCCCCTCTACGTCTCTCCCTTGGCGTCAAGAGGTCAAGGTAAGGTGGCTTTTGCTATCTCATTTCAGCTTTTACTCTGAGAATTGATATTGCCAGCGCATGTAATTTCACGAACCAGCTTGCTATTCTCTGTCCAAAAGGCGATGTTTGCAGGCTGCCAGCTCGACCTGTTGACTGCTCTGTGACTTGACTTTCTTGCAGCTCGGCTGACAAGAGTATTAGAGTACGATCCCAACGATGCTTCTGGGCAAATGCCGATGCTTCCAAATCCGGCGAATACTTTTCCTTTCAACGGAGACACGAACCGGGGACGAGGAGGCCGCAGAGGTCGAGGCAACGCCAACCGTGGTGGCCGCAAGGGCGGTGCCCGCGCTCCTTTTTCAGCTGAAGGCCCAGTCCAAGATCGGTCCAAGAGCACCATTGTGGTCGAGAACATACCCGAGGAGAGCTTCAGCGAAGAAGAAGTTCGTAGCTTCTTCTCCCAGTTTGGTGACATCATCGAAGTCTCGATGCAGCCTTACAAACACCTGGCCGTTGTGAAATTCGACAAGTGGGCTGCTGCGAACGACGCATACCGTTCTCCGAAGGTCATATTCGACAACCGCTTCGTCAAAGTATTCTGGTACAAGGATCAGAATGACGTTCCGTCTGCTTCCGCTTCTCATCATGGCGCCAACGGCTCGAACGTCAACGGCAACTCAGATGTCGAATTCACGGAGCCCGGGCTCGAGCCGCAAGTCGACATGAAGGAATTCAATAGGAGGCAAGAGGAAGCGCAGAAGCAGCATCAGGACAGAGTGGACAAGAAAGGAGAGCTGGAGCGGCAGCGCCAGGAACTAGCAAAGCAGCAGCAAGATCTACTTGCCAAGCACCAGGAAGAGACGGAGCGACTCCGAGCCAAACTGTCCGAGAAGAACGGGGGAGACGCGAATGGTGGTTCCTCTGGCACCGACATGTTGCGGGCACAGCTTGCTGCGTTGGAACAGGAGGCCAAGATCCTTGGCATTGACCCGAACGCAGCAGACGACGGTGGCATGGCTGGTGTCCGCGGAGGTTTTAGGGGACGTCGAGGCTACCGCAGCAGAGGCGGATTCGCTCCCAGAGGCCGCGCCTCATTCCGGGGCCAAGGGGCCAGGCATGCTGCATATGCGCAATTCTCGCTCGACAACCGGCCAAAGAAGCTGGCCGTCACCGGAGTAGACTTTACTCCGACGGAAAAGGACGAGCTGCTGCGCCACTTCCTACTGGTAAGACAGAACCCGGAGCAACTGTTCGAGAAGCAAAAACTAACATCCATGCAGAACCTGGGTGAATTCGAGTCTGTGGAGAATACTCCTTCGGTAACACACGTGTCGTTTCAGGATCGGAAGACGGCCGAGAAGTTCTACTACACCCTGCACGGCAAGGAGCTGCCTGGCGTAGAGGGCAAGCTGGATCTAGCGTGGGTGAACTCGCCGCTGCCGCCCGTGGCTGCAAAGAAGCCGCCCGAGGACTCGACGATGACGCCGCTCGAAGATGCCTCGGCTGACATGGACTATGAGCAAGAGGGCCCGAGGGACGAGCTTGAGCGTTCCCGGTCGCAGCGCCACGTGGACATGGACTACGAGGCTGGCGATGACGACGCCTGGTGAGACGGCAGTCGGTGACGGATGAATATTTGAAAACAATGTACAAGGATTGTATGAACACGCAGGGCAGGGCTCGGAATAATAGCTGGATGGCCCACGTGAAAAAGCCCAACAATTGTACATGAGCGTGATGCTTTCTGCGGCTTGGAAATACGATTTGTGGCCGGGAACTACTAAAGATATGGCTTGCACTGCCTTGCGATTTTCTCAGCACGTTACTCGCATGTCCGTGACCTAAGCTACCCACGTTATGAGTCGGATGAGAACCGAGTCGTATCACGACTCCATTCCCGAAAGATGCAACGCTGCGGCTGAGCCAGCAGTGGCTTCTGAAGCCACTTCAAGGCTATAAGCAAAGAGGCCGTTTATTCTGGTCCGGCAAAATGTGGCTGTATTGATTCCTAACCTTCCACGCAACCCTTTTTGTCATCCCCTTCTTCGAATGTGCCATCTTCCCCTCTTGTCTAAACACACGGCTGTCCGTAGGCGGGGTATCGTTGAGATTTGTATGATGCATCTGCAAAAAAA
>JALHBY010000060.1:0-27579 GCA_024340155.1 Tolypocladium pustulatum | reverse complement strand
TTTTTTTTTAAAAAAAAAACCCCCGAGCTGCGATACAACAGAGTGACACAGCTTCAGCTGAGCGATGTTTCAAGTGGATGGATGGTGCAAGTCGCCGGAAGCCCTCTGGTGGCTGCGACAGACGCGACCTTCCCCGCACACCAATGCGTCGACCCTCGCAGCATCAGCTCGGCGCGGCTCATCATTACTACTACCATGACATCGCCCATCGGCCCCTTCCCGTAGGCAGGATTGAGATCGAGGAGCTTCAACCAGCGTAACACGGGTTGACCATTGCTCATACGCGCAATGATACCGTCGTCTCTTCTCGAACTGTCCGAGCTACAAGTCTTCCGCGGCAACTTCTCCGTCGCCGACGAGGACCTCGAGCATCTGATACGATGCTGGGCACATCAGGACTGCGACGGGTGCTTGGATGAACATGAATGCAGCTGGTGCCCATACGTGAGTTTCAACTCGCATTCGAATTGTTCTTCGTGTTACTCATATGCTACGTAGACATGGTCATGCGTCCCCAACTCGTACAAGATCCCGCTGTTGGCCCCGGCATACGACGAGAACGTCTGCCCTCACCCGTCCGAGAGGTGGGAGCTCCGCTCGCGGCCCTTTGGCTGTCGAGTCTCGACGACCACGAGCGTGACTGCATTCGTGTCCATCGTCGCCACCGTAGTGGTGGCCTTATTTGCGTTCCTCAACGTCGTCGCCGCGGTACGGTGGCGGCGGTACACGAAGCGGACACCCAACTGGCGGCAAGAATGGAGATGTCGCTGGCGACAATCTCTGGGCTCGGAGTACGGCCAAGAGCGAGACCCGTTGCTCACAAGGGCGCAGGGTGTCAATGCAATCCGTGATGGCCCTTAGCACCAGTCCCCGTAACACGATGCCAGGAATCACGTCGACGAGACCCGTCAGGACCACCTTGAAACTGCTACCCAGCACGTCTTCTGCACACCTTGCTTGACAGCTCTCTCAACATTCACCCGGAGCTGACCGGAGGTATAATCGCAACCTCGTCCGCTTCCTGGATCATAACGCCCTCGGCATCACCCTCAGGCACATCTACATATTCAAGATTGACCGTCACCAAGCACGAGTCCAGTATCTTGGCCTTTACGCCCGGGTGCCTGGCTTCTAGCTCGGCGAACAGCTTGCTCAGCGGCAGCGGTGCTAGCAGGGTTTCGCGGTCCTTGCCCGTGAACGAGCTCGCGCTAGCAAAGTATAGCACATTGAAGTGACCCTTTGCCGGCTTAGCAACAGGCGTCATCGCAGACGAGACGGTGAATGTCTATCTGGGTATCCTAAAATATGCTTCAGAAATGTCAGCCTTGTTGTTTGCAAGCCGCGCTGATCCATCAAGTAATGTGAAGGTGGATTTGGGTCAGAGATCTTGGTGATAAATGGTACATCAAAGTGTATTCAGGTAATACATGCTATTTTTTGAACATCATCCCCAGCAGAGTGCTGCAACGAGAAGGAAAGGGTGCTTACCATGCGACATGAATTGTTGGTGCAGCAAGCATGATTAGTCGCGCTTTGCAATATGGGGAAGAGAGGAAAAGGTTGGCCTGCAGCCCGCTTTGCGAAATTATATGCTATTGGCGGCCCACGTGACCCTCTGCCAGACTCGGCCATCACCCACTCACGGAGGTTCAATCTAGAAATCCGCCAGGACACCGGCAAGAAATAGTGAGGATCCTGGAAAGGCTGAAATGGACAAGCTTGAGCGCGAATGTGGTCAATTGGGTATCACAGAGATCATAACAACGCTGAGGATATCGCGACTAAGTCAACTTGGCAATCCGCTGCTCGAGATCCTTGACCCAGCCTTCCATCACCGTCATGTTGCCCTTGACACCCGTGTCTCCGTCTCTCATGGCACTCTCCATCTTTTCAAGACCTTCTCTCCACTGCTTTAGCTCTCCTGCCATTTCTGCCTGCTGCGTTTGGACGCGGTCCAGCGTCTGGCTCGCCGTCGCCGCATCAGCGTGAATGGCCCGGAGGGACCTCAATCTGTCCAGCAATGGAGGCAGCACAGGGAACAGGTTCTCAATCGCAGGCAGAATGCCGTAGAGTGCTTTGATCTTCGCTTCCTGCTCAGACTCATCTGGAGGAAATGCTGGGTCTTGTTTCCCGAGTTCCTCACGCAGGGCCTTGGCCTTCTCCCGGGACTCGTTTAGTTTGTCTTGCTCTGATGCAAGTGTCCGAACTCGCCGGCTGATTGCATCCAATTTGGCTGTCGATGCCTGGGAAAGAGTAGAGATTTGCTTTTCCATGGAGTCCAAGGTTGGTAGTATGGCTCGGGGCATGCCGTCTTGGGCGGCCTCAGGCCCTGTTGAGGAGCTTATCCCAAGGGCAGTTTCCAGCATCAGAAGTCGGCGATCAAAGTCAGCAGCCTTGGCCAAGGCGTGACTCTGCTCGTACGTCGGAGCGTAGGTGACGGTGTAAGTGGGGCCATCTACCGATGCCATCAGGTCCGCGTTCGTGGGCTTTGCTTCAGGTGGTTGAGCCTTCACTGTTCTCACTGCAACACCGGTTCCAGCAGGGCTTGAAATGCCATCTAGGACCTGGCTGAGAGACTCCAATCTTTCGTCGTCAGACGCGGCATCGCCCGCTAACATCGCAGATGCGGATTTCCGTTTCGCGTACACCTCTTTGGCTTCCTCCACTTCCCGCCTCAATCGGGCAATCTTTCTCTCTAGGCTCTCTTCATCTTCATCGTCGGACAGATCTCCGAGCTCTTCAGTGCCATCCTTCAATATACGCTGGCGCCGATTGGACACCTTGTAGGATTTGCGCTTCCCATCAACGCGGTCGGAAAAGTCCACTTGATGCGCGTCAACATTGGCCGGCAGAAAACGAGACCGAGCCTCATTGATGCGTAGTCGGGAGCGCGAAATGGCTTGTGCCTCATCGTCATCGTCAATGTCGTAGAACTCATCGTCGGACTGGGCTTGATTCGTCGTGGTCTATTGGAAGCGTAAGCAAACAGTCGTGCACCCAGGTAGCCGCCCAAGCTTACTGGTACCGTGGAATTGTCGTCTGTCAGCTCTGGAGTTTCGTAGATGTCTGGGGCGGAGTCCTATGCATCGCCAGCATCAGCGCGGCCGCGACTCGCATAGGGAGCGGAGCAAATACCAGATCAGGGAGAGCTGCGTATTTGCGATTATGCGTCATCTTTACTTCAAAAGGGGAGCCAACCGATGCAAAAATACACGGCGCAGCTTGAGTTGCTGCTGTTCGGTTTGCCTGCCAACAGAGAAGATGGGAGAGCTTCGTGAAACGATGTCGCCAGCTCGCAGGGTCCGAGGTTGAGGCCTCGAGCTGGCTGGCTCCAGGGGCGCGACATTGTCATAGGCAGCTTCGGGCCCCTGTTCACTCTAGTGGCTGGGTCTTTGCCCCCACCGACCGCAGGTGGGCCTTCGCGTAATCTCGACTTCTCAACGCGTCCACTCCTTCGAGCCGGTCGTGGACCGTTAGCTGCTGGTCCTAGTTGAGCTGGAAATGATTCAAAGTTCACCTCCGAGAATGAATCCAAACGTAACCGAGGTCCACAAGTGACTTGCTGCTTCCTGTGGTTGCCCCTGGCGCGGCACTCGTCCTCACCAGCAACGGAAGTCTCGCGAATCTGGCTCCTTTCAATCTCATACAACGGCAACATCCAGCTAGCCTCCTCGTGCCTGGCAGCTCTTGGCTGCAAACACTCCAGGTCACGGCCCCTCAGCATTGGAGCCGCGGGCGACAAGATTGGCTCGGCATTGGAGATCACACATAATCCAAGACCACCCGTGTCTGCGCTATCGAAGTGGCAAGCCTCTGCATCAGCTCCCGTATGGGTGCTGCAGAGGAAGATCTCAGCTCAACAGCACATGAGTTGAGGCAGACAGCATGATGGGGAAAAGAGTTGTTGGCATGAGTCGCCATCAAAAGTTGGAGCCACTGCTGTCTTTTGTCGGAAATAAGCCACGATCGACCAAGGTTGCAAAGGCCGTTGACGACCCTCCCGTGTCCAGCGACGAGGAGGAGGAGGATGAGGCATCGCCACCACCTCAGCCCAGAAGTCCTGTTGCTTTCGGTAGAGAAGTGGGCAGCAAGCCCGTAACGGACGATAACGAAGGGATCTCCAACGTCAACAGGCGCAATGCTACCAAAGTTTGCCCTGGATCAGACCATCGTCGCGATAGCTCCGGCAGCTCAGGTGATGAGAGATCGGCGCTGGCTAATATGAAGCGGACCAATTTTGACAAAACGACCGAAGCCAGCAAGCTCTCGCGGGCGAAGAGGATGGACGTTGACAAGAATGAGTCCACGGCAGCACAGAACAGGCCGCCTGGGGAATCTCATGCGACTAGCAGCAAGCGGCGGCGGCTGAACGAGAAGCCTGCGACTCACGGACAGAACAAGACGGCATGTGACCCTCAATCGAGCGGGGGAAACCAGACAGATGAGCACGGCTTCACCAAGAGGAAAAATTCAAAGACAACATACGGGAAGAAGGATACAAACTCCAGGGGACAGACCGAGAGGAAGGGTTTGGACGTCCAATGCTTCACTTGCTGGACAGTCTAAGGCTAATCAGGGCACACAGAAGCTACTGCGACTAAACCGACATTTATAGTCCCAGGCCAGATCGATAGCCCAGAGAAGTCTAAGCCAACGCTTAAGGCTCCTCCCGACTTGGTCCCTGCATCTCCGCCCAAGGGCCCGCCTACAAGGCTCATAGTGAAGCACCACGATGATCATGTCTCGCCATCGGAAAAACACTCGGTCCTCACCGCGAAGGGTTACAAGGGCAAAGGGCCCCGGATGAACGCCCCAAAGCGCGGGACACGGAACAAGCCAGTCGCGGCGCCAAGGGCCCCTTCGCCTCCCCCTCCCGTTTTTATAACGCCTGCCCAGATTTCCGCATTTGTCCGTAATGCAGGCGACGACAGCGAGCAGCCCGATGGTGGACTGTCCGGCCATTTGTCAGAGGCCGATAGAGATGGCGGCTCATCAGACATTGAAGCCATCGGCCCAGATGCAGAGCCTGTAGCAGCTGCAACAGTGTGTCCATGGTGCAGAGAGCCTGTCGATAAGGCGCTCCTTGACGAATTTTCCAAAGGCAAGAGGATGAATGTGAGGCAACAAACAAGGTTCTGTCAAAAACACAGGAAACAAACAGCTATCGAAACATGGAAGGCAAACGGCTTTCCCGACGTGAACTGGGCTGGCATGAACGAGCGATTTGCAGAACACCACACCCTCCTGCTGGACATTGTGAATGGGGGGACCTCACACTTCCGAAGCATCCTGGCAGAGAAGATTCAGTCAGGGAAAGCGAGATCCATGAAGAAGGAGGATAACCTGAACCCGGGGTACTATGGCCCCCGCGGCTTCAACCTGATGTGCGACTACCTCGTCAATAAATTTGGCGATCTGCTAAAAGAGAAGGCGGTGGACGATCGTGTCATTGCCGGGCGTGGATCCGCGGCTTTCATTCAGTCAGTCCTGGTGGCGGAGCTGGCTGTGCAGCTGATCAAGGACGACTTGCATGTTTCTGATGCCGAAGCGAGAAACATTCTGGAGGAGAGCAAGGGGCTGGGCGAGATGGTTCATGAAGAGGTGTGAATGGGGTGGTGTCTTGCATCAAGGATGAAGGATTGTACCAGTGGAGCGGCTTTGCTTGGAGTTCGATGTTGCTATTGCTGAAGAAGAAGATAGCCACAGCGTTGGCTATAACAGTGTTGGTTTGTAACGAGCAGATTGCAACGAGGTCTAGCCCGGTTGATGCTCGATGAAACCCTGTTCCGTGCTCCTAGGTAAAGAGCATGGCGGCCGCCTCACCAGGCCCAGCCGCCCAGGTGCCATTCACACTTACAACCGTCTTCCTGCTTAGCAACCAATGCCTCAGGAGCCTTGCAAGCACACGGGCACGTCACAATCAGCTGCGATACGGAGGCTGGCTTTGTCACACACCTGGGCTCCAGGTCAATTTCCCGATGTTGCGCGCGCCAACTGGGCTGGTGTAGGTTAGCAGCGGTGAGTCGTCGGTCTTGGAAGCTGGCGACGCTGGAGAATATTCGGCATTGCGCCCCTGTCTCTGCTTTTGATGGAAACAAGGTGTGAGAAGGTTTGAGAATCCTGCAAGGGGAATGCCACACAAATACCACGCGAAGACCCGTGCCCCGGCAGCGGCTGAGCAGCACGGGCCGCAAGGATACATGAGGATGCAATACGAGCTGTGACAACGCGGATCACGGAGAAGCATGGGGGCGACCGGGGGGTCGCAGATCATCCGAGCCACTACCTTACCTTACGTACCTATGGCCGCGCCCACCTGTTCTACTCTGCTTTTCCGGTTCAACGAAGCGACTGCCGGTCTTTGCGTAGGACTCTGGGGTGATGGTGGTGTGGCTTGTTGCGACTTACGGGCAAAGAGAGTTTGCTGGACGGCTGAGACGCGCCCCGTGTTACCGTCAGGTTAGACGGCCGTTTGACGCCCCCGCTCGTGACTACTGCAACTGTGAAGAGTAAAGGCCCCAGCGAGAGGCTGCGCAGTTGCTTGCGCTAACTACCTTACCTAAGCCTAAGGTAGGCTCTTGGGGGCTGCAGCCACTTGTCACGGAGCTGCCAGCAAAAGGACAGCGCATGCTCTGTCCCGTTGGGCAATATGAATGGAAGTCCTGTGACGCCCTGCGTCCCGACTTCCGTCTGCTTGGTGCCTGGATGGGACGAGAGGGCAGGGGTCGCTTCGAGGCCCCGGTTCAACGCGCACTGCGCGCTGCCGTGCCCAGCCGCTGCCTCTACCACATACCTTACATGGGACGGGGAGAAATATAGCCAGTGCAGCGTACAGTACTCGGTAGGTAGGTACGCGTAGTGTCTACGATGCGAGGCCGAGAGGGTTTTGCAACCGGCCGGCAGAGGAGCTGCGCTACTCGCGCGGGTGCTTGGCAATCAGACGATTGCCGCGTCGATAGAGGAGTCTGTCTCCCAACAGATGGATCGAGAATTCTCCATCCGCAGGCCCACGACTGCAGCTATCAGTGATGGGGTGCAAGGTGCTCCGTACGTGCAGTGAGTGGAAGAGGGATCCGAAGCCGTGCGCGGTGGGTGGCATGTACCGAAGCGAAGCGTCTGACGCCAGCAGCTAAAGTAGTAGAGTAGCTCTCTGTAAGGTAGGTAGTCGACTTCCAGCAGCCCACGAAGTACCAGTCATAAGGAAAGGTTAGGTACAGCCTGCTACTCCGTACCTACGGACAGCCTCCATCGCCTCCAACGAAACGGGTTGCAACCAAACCAGCAAGCCAACCACCCAACCAATCAACCCACCGGCCAATCGTCCACGCCGGCTCTGCGTTGAACCGACCGGCCGGATTGCATCGCCTCGTCTCCTCCAGCGTCGCCCTTGACGATCCACGCCGCCGACGGAGAAGCTCGACATACCTCCAAGACCCCCATCGCCACCCTCACCACCGCCCTCACCGCGATCCTTCGGCGCCGTCCGCTGCCCCCCCGCCTCTACCCAGGCACGCGCACGACCGCGAGGATATGACACGAATGCGCATGCATCCGCCGCCACCGACATCGACGTTCGACTTCTGCTTCGACACCGACCCCTCCTGCGTGGCATGGCCCAGCGCTCGTAGCCCTTCGACGACGGCCTGGTGAACATGTCGGGGAATGACGGCGGTGCCGCTCGCTTCAGCTCTCTCACGAGCGGGAGCCATGGCACCAGTAGCACCCGTTCGTCCGCCACCGTGAGGCCCTCGCCCTCGACGAACACCTCTACCCCGGGCCCGCGCCCCGGCTCCAACATGCGCATCAACATCGACGACGCCCAGCGCTCAAGGTGTGTCCCAGCGGCGAGGTGAAGTGCCCCAACTCGCGGCCGCCAGCTGATCATGCATGTGCAATCTTCAGAAGCTTTCGGGATGATTCGCAGATCTCGCCAACGTCCACGACCGGCGCCACCCGCGGCGCGCTCTCGCCCTCGTCTACCGTGTCCAGCGCCGCCTCCATCTCCGACCGCCGCCAGAGCGACCTCACAAACTACCGCCGTGACCTCTCGGTCCTCGAAAACGCCCGCAACCCTCCCCATGGCGGCGGGCCCCCGCCAATGGCCAGCTCCTTCATTGCGCCCTGGATGTCGTCGAGCGTGCCCCCGAGTTCATCGACCAGGACGCTGCCGACGAGCTTCTACAACGATTCCAGCGACAGCCTGTCCGTCGCCTCGCAGTTCTCGCCGGGCCTGGCTCCTGGTGGAGCTCGACCCGGTCCGGCCCCGTCTGGCGCCCAAGAGTCCCCAGACGCGGCCTTTTTCAACACCGATGCAAGGCGACCTTCGGCTGCTAGTGTCACCACAACCGCCAGCAGCCAAGGCTCCAAAACTAGCGGTACTCGCGGCGGCTTCCGTAAGCTCCAGGGCTTCTTCGGTGAAGAGTTTCCCGGTCGCGACAGTTCCGAGAGCAGCCTGCCCACCTCCATTGCTGGCAAGGACCAGCGCTCGCGATCTTACAGCCACAGTCGGCCCTCCCACCGCGATCGCAACTTCTCTAATGCGACGGACCCCCGGGACATCTCGCCCACGTCATCGCGACCAAGAACCCCCGTGCCTGCGCCGGAGGTCGTGCCTTTTCTTTACCAGGACAATACCGTACGTTGTCCCCTTCCACACCTTTCTTCCCCCCTCGTACTTTCCCCCAATCTCGACGCATGCCTGCCATTGCTGTCCTACTCGAGCACTGCGTTGCCGTGCCGGATGCAATGGCTCTGGCTACTGCGGCGTGATGCTGGGGTATTTCGGCCGGGCCGGGTTCGCTCGCTGGCGGCAGTAGCACAGAGACTAAACTCATCTTTCCCCAGGACATTGCAAGATACGGAGAGGCGCCAGTCAGGGATGTCATGACCGGGCCCGATCGCGAGCGATACGTGACCGAAGGCACATCATCTCAGGGCCCTCCTAAATCGTCCTCGTCTGCGCGATCGGGACATTCGATCGTACATCTGCCCGGGCACCATCACCGCCACAACAAGAGCAATGACGATCCCAGGTCCCTGAGACCGTCCGTCAGCAGAGAAGACTCGATGCAGAATCCTCGCGACCGCGGGCCCTCGTTGGCGATGCATGCCCAAAGATCTAGAGGGCAGAGCCCGACGCCCAGCACCAACAGCGGACCGCCTCCAGGCTCCAGATCTGGCCAAGCCGACGGGCAGACGTCGCCCGCTCATCACGGAAAGAGAGGGCTTCTCGGACGCCTTCGTCGCCACAAGGACAAGGACGACGCCAATTCGTCAAGACTGCGCGACTTGCCCCAGTCCACTAGGTCCTTGCAGCCAAAGTCCGCCAAGCCCGAGATGCCGCGATCTGACATGTCGCCCTCGCCGTTCCCGGGGTACTGGCCCGGCGCTTCAGACGTCAGCGATTCGCAAGATCCTCGGAGTGCCACGCATCGGGCGCAGAACTTCAATAACAAGTTTCCCTTTGCCAAGAAGCCACGGCCGACCCGCATGTACGACAATACCGAAGAGACGATTGGCCCTACCGATAGAAATGACCCGGGGCACGTCTATCACCTTGACACCAACCTCAACGACATGGAAGGTATTCTGACCAAACCTCCACCGCTGACGCCCATGGACACCTCCTTTGTCAACGCCATCGATGGCGAACGCAAGGAGTCGACCGTCGAAGGGCCCAAGGGAGGCTGGGATGCACCCGACAGCTGGGCTGTTCGCCGCGGCACGGAAGAAAGGTCTGGTAACAATACTGATGCGGACGAGGTCGGAAGCCCGCCACGACCCGAGGAAAAATTGACGCCTTATTTCATCCGCATTTTCCGGTCTGATGGAACCTTTTCAACGCACACAATGGCCCTTGACTCCAGTGTCACCGATGTCATATCTCAAGTCGTGAAGAAGACATATGTTGTCGACGGACTGGAGAACTATCACATCATTATGAAGAAGCACGATCTCATTCGGGTGCTGACACCCCAAGAGCGCCCGTTGCTCATGCAGAAACGACTGTTGCAGCAAGTCGGATACGAAGAAAAGGACAGGATTGAAGAACTTGGACGCGAAGACAACGGCTATCTCTGTCGATTCATGTTCTTATCCGCCAGGGAGAGCGACTTCCACGCGAAGACGACTGATATGGGCATCTCGCGCTCCCAGAAGCTGAATTATGTCGATCTCTCAGGACGCAACCTGGTCACCATTCCTATATCCCTCTATCTGAAGGCCTCGGAAATCATCTCCATCAACCTCTCTCGAAATCTCTCCCTGGACGTACCGAGGGACTTTATACAGTCCTGCAAGCACCTTCGAGACATCAAATTTAATAATAATGAAGCACGCAAGCTGCCCCTCAGCTTGGGTAGGGCAGGCAAACTCACATATCTTGATGTCTCCAACAATAGACTGGAGCAGCTGGAGCATGCGGAGCTGAACACTCTCACGGGGTTATTGAAGATGAACCTTGCCAACAATCGGCTGACGCACCTCCCGCCTTACTTTGGAGCATATCAGGCACTGCGGACCTTGAACATATCATCCAACTTCCTGGACGAATTTCCTCCTTTCCTGTGCGAACTGGCAAGCCTTGTTGATTTGGATCTCAGCTTCAACGCCATTGCAAGTCTCCCGGACGAGATTGGAAGCTTGAAAAACCTGGAAAAGCTGGTCATCACGAATAATCGGCTTGCCGGCGAAGTGCCCGAGGGCTTCCGCCAACTCATCAGCTTGCGCGAGCTGGACATCAAGTACAACTCCATGACGAGCATTGAGATCATTTCGGAGCTCCCTAAGTTGGAGGTCTTGTATGCCGCTCACAATCACATATCTTCGTTCGTCGGCAAGTTTGAACGGATCCGCCAGCTGAAACTCAACTCGAACCCTCTGAATAAGTTTGAGATCACCGAGCCAGCCCCGACCTTGAAGACCTTGAACCTGTCGCACGCTCAGCTCGCAAGTATCGACTCGGCCTTCGCAAATATGACGAACTTGGAGCGGCTCGTACTGGACAAGAATTATTTCGTCTCGCTGCCGCAGCAGCTAGGAGCCTTGAGTAGACTGGAGCACTTCAGCATTGCGAACAACTCGGTTGGCGAACTGCCACCTCAGATCGGGTGCCTCACAGAGCTACGGGTTTTGGACATTCGCGGGAATAACATTTCGAAGCTTCCCATGGAAATTTGGTGGGCGAATAAGCTCGAGACGTTCAACGCTTCCTCGAATGTCCTTGAAATCTTCCCCAAGCCAGCTTCCAGACCTCCTCGAGTTCCGGGAGAAGAGATGCCAGGGCCGCCTCCAGTGCAAAATGGCAAGGCCTTGCCGCTTAGCACGCTGCCATCCAATACTCCAAGCTCTGAAGACCTGACTGACGACAGGAGGCCGAGCCAGGCTTCGAGCACTCTACTCAGCGTCGGTCCATCTCCTGTTCAGGGCGGTCCGGATCGGAAGAGCTCCGTTGTGTCTGTATATGGAAAGGGCGGGCGTAAGACGTCTGTAGTTTCGAGGGCAGCGTCGCAAGGAACAAACTCTACCACTGCGATGCCGCCCACCACTAGGAAAGACTCCGGTCTGTCGACACGGCTGACCAACACGTTTGCGGGGTCCTTGCGGAACCTGTACCTTGCGGACAACCGATTGGACGACGATGTATTTGACCAGATTACGCTTCTATCCGAGCTTCGGGTCTTGAACCTCTCGTACAATGACGAGATTAGCGACATGCCTCAGAGATCTATCAAGAGCTGGCCGCAACTTGTCGAGCTATATCTCTCTGGCAACGGCTTGACAAGCATCCCCGCTGATGACCTGGAAGAGTCCAGTCTTCTACAAGCTCTCTACATCAACGGCAACAAGTTCACAAATCTGCCGGCAGATATATCTAGAGCAAAGAAGCTTGCCGTGCTCGACTGCGGAAACAATTACTTGAAGTACAACATTTCAAACGTTCCATATGACTGGAACTGGAACCTCAATCCTAACTTGCGGTATCTCAACTTGTCTGGCAACAAGCGGCTGGAAATCAAACAGACTGCATGGAGTGGTGCGGACGGTCCAGGCGCCGTGAACCGAGAACAGTACACCGACTTCAACCGGTTGTTGAACTTGAGGATACTCGGTTTGATGGACGTCACGTTGACGCAGCCCAGCATTCCGGATCAGAGCGAAGATAAGCGTGTTCGCACATCTGGCTCCTTGGCAGGCCACTTGCCGTACGGCATGGCGGACACGCTCGGCAAGAATGAGCATCTGTCGACTGTCGATTTAGTCGTGCCTCGATTCAATTCGTCCGAGACTGAGATGCTCCTGGGGCTTTTTGATGGCCAAGCACTGTCCAGTGGTGGGTCGAAGATTGCCAAGTACCTGCACGAGAACTTTGGACACATCTTTGCCATGGAACTGAAAGCGCTCAAGACTCGCGAGAAAGAAACGCCGGTTGACGCCCTTCGGAGAGCATTCCTCTCGTTGAACAAGGATCTCGTTACGATTGCGGTCCAACACACGGAAGAGCGACCGAAGACGACGCATAGGGGATCGGCGCAACCGGTTGTTTTGAGTAAAGAGGATCTCAACTCTGGCGGCGTAGCAACCGTCGTCTACCTCCAAGGCACCGAACTCTATGTCGGCAACGTCGGTGATGCGCAGGCCATGGTCATACAGACAGACGGCAAGCACCAAATGCTCACACGAAAGCATGACCCTGCCGAGCCTTCTGAGCGATCCAGAATCCGCGAGGCTGGCGGATGGGTGTCGCGCAACGGTCGACTCAATGACCTGCTCCAGGTATCAAGGGCATTTGGGTACGTCGACCTCATGCCAGCTGTTCAGGCCGCGCCATACGTCAGCAACATGACTATCAAGGAGCACGACGACATCATTCTCTTGGCTACCAGCGAGCTTTGGGAGTATCTGTCTCCTGGCTTGATTACCGACGTTGCCAGAGCCGAGCGTCAGGACCTCATGCGCGCGGCGCAGAAGCTCCGAGACCTGGCAATGGCGTATGGTGCTTCAGGCAAGATCATGGTGATGATGATCAGTGTTGCAGATTTAAAGAGAAGGGTTGAACGATCGCGGCTGCATCGCGGCACGAGCATGTCTCTGTATCCTTCCGGCGTTCCTGACGAGGCTCAGGTTCTTTCTACGCGAAGAGGCCGCAAGGCCAAGGGCGACGTTTTGGATTCGTCACTCAATCGCCTCGAAGCCGAAATCCCAGCTCCAACGGGCAACGTTTCAATCGTGTTCACTGATATCAAGAACTCCACCACATTGTGGGAGATGTATCCGAGTGCGATGAGATCAGCCATCAAGCTCCACAACGAGGCGATGCGGCGGCAGCTTCGACGTATTGGAGGGTACGAGGTCAAGACCGAAGGCGACGCCTTCATGGTGTCGTTCCCTACCGCCACATCTGCGCTGCTTTGGTGTTTCGCTGTTCAGCTGCAGCTATTGGACGTGAGCTGGCCATCAGAGATCCTCAACTCAATGTCTGGCCAACCCATCAACGACAAGGATAACAGCTTGGTCTTCAAGGGACTGTCTGTGCGTATGGGCATTCATTATGGAGACTGCGTGAGCGAGACGGATCCAGTCACACGCCGCATGGATTATTTCGGCCCTATGGTCAACAAGGCATCACGAATCTCGGCCGTCGCAGACGGTGGCCAAATCACTGTGTCGTCGGACTTCATATCTGAAATCCAGCGATGCTTGGAGACGTACCAAGACACTGACCGGACTAGCTCCGCCGGATCTGATGAAGGTTTCGAGGACGATTCGTACGCAACGGCCATCAGGAAAGATTTGAGGTCGCTCACTTCTCAAGGCTTTGAGGTCAAAGAGATGGGAGAAAAGAAACTCAAGGGCCTCGAAAATCCAGAAGTGGTGTACTCGCTGTATCCGCATGCCTTGGCCGGCCGCATCGACCACCACCAACAGCACGAACGGCGCGACGAGCTTGCCGACAAGCCGGCGATCCTTGCTCCTGGTGCCGAACTGTCCTTCGACCCCGAGCTCATCTGGTCACTGTGGAGGGTCAGCCTGCGCCTCGAGATGCTGTGCAGCACGTTAGAGGAAATCAGGGTTGTGGGGTTGCAGCCCCCGGAGACGGAGCTTCTGGAGCGCATGAAGTCGAGGGGCGGTGAGCTCACGGAGCGGTTTTTGTTGAACTTTATGGAACACCAAGTGAGCAGGATAGAGGTGAGTTTTGTACCCGCACCAGTCTCCTGTCGGTGCCGCCTGCTAACCTTGGTCAGACGTGTATCTCGACTCTGGTCATGCGCCACCTCGCTGTGGGTGGAGGTGTCCTTCGTGAGCTCAACGACCTGCGGCAGCCAATGGCCGAAGTACTAGACTTTTTCGTCTCGCAGAAGAAGGAGTTGGAGCAGTACAAGCAGAGGTACGGCGCTCTTCCCGGGCCCGAGGACGACGCTGCGGATGATGAAGCGGAAGAGGAGGATGAAGAAGAGGAGGAAAGCGATGGCGAACAGGAGGATGGCGGTGATGTCTCTGGAGGAGGAGGGAGCGACACGGAGCAAGGTTGAGCTGCTGTCAACTTTCACGTCCGTGCGGTACCTGCATCCATCATCGTCCGTGGAGGTGAACAAATGGCCTTTGTGCCATCTTGAATCCCATTTTTTGGTTTTTCTGGGAAAGCAAGCATGAACTTGGGTATCTATATGCGGAAGCGGCCCGCGAGGGCGGTGTATGAACGACTTGGCGTTTCGGGAGGCGGGTGTGCCTTGGGGCATTCATGAGGCCGATGTGTTTTTGTTACAGGGTAGTCTTTGGTTTGATGCTTGAGTGGCTGGCGCGCTCGAATCATGCAGACTTGTGGATTTACGAGTTTTACTTTGTCGTGACTGTGCTAGGTGTATCATACATATATGCCTATTATGCGGTGGCGTACTGGACGCTCTTTACCCGCTTTATCATGTAAATGCGCGGAGACATCCGGGGACCAATCCACCAACCGCCCGCAAGCTTTCGAAATGTGTCTCTAGCCTTTGCCACGCTGGCACCGAGGCCAAGAGCCTTGGGTACCTGACGGTTCGCCTCAAGGTCTCCTTCTCTAGCACCCGGTTTTAGGAGCTCGATGCCATCGTACCCGTGCACCACGCCCATGGTTCTCCAGTCACCAAGTGCGAGGGTGGGGTCCTCCATGAGTGCGTAATCCATCTTCCTCCAGAAGCTGGGGCGCTTGAGCTCGGCAGCGTCTTCCGTCTTATCGAACACGAAGACAGGCGTCAGCACGAGGCCCGCTGTGGGTGCCGACTGTTGTTGAAGAGCCAGGGGAAGACCGGCGTGGTTCTGGCCAAAGAGCGTGAGGCCCGTCATGCAGGTCAAGACGTCGGCGTGAACGTTGACAACTGTGGGTGATGAGCTGTCGGCACGCGCGATGGCGTAAAGCTGTGTGAGGGCGTCACCGCCAGGGTAGTTGAGCGAGGACAAGAGCAGCATGCCCATGCTACCGGCGAAGGAGGCGAGGACGGAGAGCACCAGGATAAGCGTGGCCAGGCCGTAGAGCATGGACTTGGACTGGCGGGTATATATGAAGTTGGCACCAAGAGCAGCGGCGCCGGTTAGGGGCGGGATCGCGTAGAAGATGAATCGCGCCTCTTTGTGTGGTTGGAGAGAGTATATGGCGATGTAGAGAAGGCTCGGGAAGATCAAGTTCCTCGCATGGCGAGATGTGCCCGGCTGCAACAAGGTGAAGACAATGAGGGGGATGGTCAAAGGGTTAAGGAGGAGTCGCGGCAGTGCGGAGGTAAAGTAGTAGTGCCACGGCGAGACGCCCCAATTGGACGACGAGCCCAGTACGGCGTTGTAGTAAAAGCCCCAGAGCTCAGGCCACACAGGCTTCTGCCAAAAGTACGAGTCCACAGGGACTGAGAGTGCCAGTGCCGCAATGAAGGCTCCCAGAGAGAGCGGAATGAGACTGCTGAGGGTCATCTGCTTGGTGAGCAAGAGTTGAAGACCCACGGCGGCCAGCAGGATGGCCAGCTCAGAGCGGAAGATGACGGTGGCGAAGATGAGCAGCCCGATGGCTTGCTTGCGGCGAACAAAGGCCCTTCGCACGTCTGTCTTGGGCAAGAGGAAGGCCAGCGCCAGCGTCGCTGACTATTGTTAACAGCTGCCAGACTCGGGTGAAAAGGGGTGTTTCGGGGAGCCTCACTCAACCCAAAGGCGAACATGTTGGGTAACGTTCTCGAGACGTAGTACAAAACGTGAAATTGGCTCACCGTCAACAGAACCCACCATCTGGCCGCGCCCTTGCCGCACGCCTCGGCCAGCGCATTCCGGAAAATGACAAGACAAGCTGCGTTGAAGGCGCCCAGCAACGCCCTCACGACGAGCTGCGCATGCTGAAAGCCGGCTAGCCAGACAAGCGGCTGGCCCAGCCCAGCGAGCAGCACGGCGCCGATGAAGGTGCGCGGCACAGCGCCCGGGAAAGTGAAGTGGTCGTAGGTGGCGGCGAGGCGCGCCGCGGGCTCGCTCGTGGGCGTGCCGTAGACGAGGATGTCGTGCGTCGCCTGCAGGTTAAACGACTCCTCGACTTTGGTGTGCGGAGCAACGAGCAGGTGGACTAGGGGCGTGAGAAAGAGAAGCGCGTTGAGGAGTATGTCTTCAATGAGATGAGGCGTCAGCAGGGGCTCTGTTCTTGTATAGAATGTGGAGTGGATGAAGCTCACCGCGGGACGCCATGTTGTGGGAGGCCCTCGACAGCTGAACCGTCAAATGCCCACGAAAGGCAGCTTGTACCAACCGGCCGGACAGAGGAGGAGACAGAAATCATAGGTCAGGCAACGCCATATAAGATGCATCCCCGAAATTTGTCGATGGGAAATTGAACGCTCTCACAGCCACAAGCTGCGACGTGTAAGTCCACACCAACACCAGGGATGAGAGGACAGCTCTAGTCTCCAACAGCCATCGGATCGGCGCAACCATCCCCCGCACGCGACCTGTCCCAAAGCCCAGCAGCACCTCGACGTCGTCCCGACTCGTTCGTCATCGTCGCAAACCGCAACTTGGCCTCGACACCGGCCCACGCCTCTCCCCCCGTCGCCCACCATGTTCTTCTTCGGCAACTTCTTCTACATCACCGTCCTCCTCATCAATTCCGTCGCCATCCTCAGCGAAGACCGCTTCCTCGCGCGCAGTGCGTTGTCCCTTCTCCTGACCGCGCACCGCCGCCATGTCTAACGCCGTTGAGCTGCAGTTAACCTCTCGCCTGCCTCGTACGACCCTGCCTTTGGCGCTGGCGCGGATGCGAGCGTAAAGGCAAAGGTCATACACCTCATCGCCAGTGTCCGAACAATCATGCGCAGTGCGTTTCTCGCCCCTTCCCATCTTCCGACGAAAGCGACGTGTCAGCGCACGAGGAGCTCGTAACAATGCGACGGTGGCTAACGGCCGTGTGCCTGCCATAGTGCCTTTAATATTCGTCAACACAGTCATTATACTCTACGAACTGGTGCTCGGGTGATTGCGTCGACACAAGGACCGACGAAAGACGGCGTATACGGCAGCATGCACCACCCCATGGCTAAGGCGTCACGGCGTTGATGGATCTTATGGCTCTCAGGGCCTGCGAAGGCTTGAAGGCTGTCACATATCGCACCATCAATGGACTTGCGGGGTCACTCCGAGAAGATGGGGGACTTGAAATACAGCTCTGTACGAGCTGAGTATATAAACATGGCTCGCCCCGGGCCTTTCGGCGCCCGCCCCAGATCTTGGTGCCGCTCCTATACATTTGCGGGACGAACATAGAACAGCTCCTGGCGGTGCAACGCCCAGTAATAAATATATTAGCTCCATCACGTTCATTGTTGCCGTGGTCATCACCGCGACTTCGCCCAAAACGCCGTCCCAGCCGGGTGTAAATGGCGAAAAGATCGCTGCCGCAGACGCAGAACAACGGTCGCTTCAGATGCTATGCTCTTCTCCCGCGTGCTCCTCCGGCACGTAAGAACCCGGCAAAGACACATCCCGTCATCAATCGTACATGTCGAAGCAAGCGCAGCCACCACCATCCCAACAAACAATGGCCTGAACTTTTGTGACCTACAGCGCCGGTCCATCCGCCCATGCATGTCAATGCCAGTCACTCGCTGCCGACCACTATGACAGCATGTTGCTGCTCTTCTTCCTCCCGAGGCCGATGCTGAGACGACCCTTGGTCTTTTCTGGCTTTTCTGGTGTTTCTCCACTCTCGCTCCCCTCCGCAGCGACATTGCTATTTCCTTTGTCTTTATGGAAGAAGCTGAAGCTCTTCTTGGACATGGACTTGCTCCCTCGCTTGGACCGATCGAGAATCCCGGCCATTGGTCCATGCAGGCCGTTGCTGTCCTTCTTTCTAGCGTCATCTTCTTGAGCCGCCGTCTTCTTGCTCTCATCAAGGACCTTCTGCAGCTCCTCTTGCTCAGACCTGCGAGCCTGGACTTTCTTGACCTGTTCCTCTCTTCGCCGTTTCTCTTCTTCTTTCGCTGCTTCCCTGGCTTTCTTCTCCCTCTCCTTCTCCGCATGCTTTGCGGCCTTCTCGGCAGCTTCTTGCTCCTTTTTCTCCCGCTTCTTGTCCTCCTTGGTCTTTGCATCCTGCTTCGTCGGAGTTGTTCTCGTGAAGGCGGAAGTGGGAGGCACCAGGGGACTCGTAGGCATGGCCCCTGCCGGTGGCGATGGCACATCCGGAGCCGTTTTGGCGTGCGCCAGATTCGACAGCGTGTCTTGTTCGGGGGTTGGCGGGGCCGGCTGCGTGCTTTGTCGCTTCAAAGGAGCTGTCTCGGCCTTCTCGCCATCCTCGTGGGCCACGCTCGCAGCTTGTGTCGCCAACATGACTTCTTCGACTCCTTCCTTCTCTTGCTCCTCCCTGACCTTTTCAAAAGTTGTCTCCTGGTAGAAGAGAACGTATGCTGTAGCCATGCCAGGCTTGTCGCCGAAAAAGTTGCGCACGAAATGCTTGTCAACGGGCTCAACCATCTCATCATCGAACAAGACCCAACCTCGATCCTTGGTCTTGATGATGGAAACGTAGTGGCCGTGGTAGGCGTTGCCACCAATGTGCACGATGACTGCATACAGCTCGTACAGCCGGTCGGGATCTTCGGCGTCTTCGGTGGTGTTGAACATGCGCAGGTGGTACGGGTACACAACGCGATGGAAGAGCTTCTGTAAGCGGCTGTAGTCTTCGGTGTACTTGAACCGCTTCAGATGAAGCGTGAGCACCTTGGGTAACCGCTTGACTTTCATGCGCTTTTCAGCTTCTTGAAGCCCGCCACAATGGTCACAATGAAACTTGTTCCGCTCACAGAGCATTTCCTCGGCGGAAAACTTGCGCAGACATGATGTAACGGACGAGTGTTCCTCTAGATCGATGGAAAGATCAAGGAACGTCTCATCTCGCTGCGACGCCGTCTCGCACGTCAAGCACTTGGTTTCCGAGGTCAAGACACCCTCGAAGATATCGTGAACCCATCCGGTCCCCGGGGAACGATAGCCGGTCGACTGGTTCACGAATGCGGATCCTAGTGCGTTTCCGACCGACTGCGCAAGGCCATTCTGCATGTTGGCTTCCTCCCGCGCCTGGATCCGGCGGGCATTCGCTTCCACATTGGCGATGACGTCGTTCAACACGAGGCCGTAGAACTCGTGGGCGTCCTGGTGCATCGAATTCCGGAACAGCTCGTTGTCGCGCTTGAATATTTCTAGGAACCGCTGTGGACTAAGGACACCCGTCCGGGTGTCGCTCTCGATGAGAGCCCGGAATATGTCCTTGAGCCCAGTAAAGGTGCATTCGTCCATGCCATAGGCCACGGCGTTTTCCTGCGCTAGCTCCAAAACGGGCCCTTTAGTCATGGCCTGCTTCTTCTTGTACTCGGGGGTATCGGGCTTGTCTTCGGGCTTGATCCCAACTTGGCCCGCTAGATTCTGGCCCGAGTTGATGGCCTGCCTCTGCTTCATCACTTGTGAGGCGGACATATTCTTCTGCTTTTGTTGCGGGGTCGTCGTGGGAGTCAAGTGCATCGGCGGCCGGATTGATACGCTGACTTTAGCGGGAGGGCCGTTTGGGGTATCGGAGGGCGAGTACGGGGGGTATTTGATGACGTTGTCGCGGAACAGGTCGGAGTAGAACAGCGCTTGCACGATTGAGTTGCAGTAGCTATATGAAAGCCATGTCAGTGCACTGAAGCGT
Organism: Tolypocladium pustulatum; assembly: GCA_024340155.1. NCBI lineage: Eukaryota > Fungi > Ascomycota > Sordariomycetes > Hypocreales > Ophiocordycipitaceae > Tolypocladium > Tolypocladium pustulatum. The sequence goes on along the minus strand of JALHBY010000060.1, from coordinate 7,397 downwards.
CGCCGATTTAGGAGGGCGTAATGCCGTACCATGTGTTTCCAAACTGCGAAGCAGGTTAGCAGGGGTTCGGTTCAGTTCAGAGAATGTTGGGCATGGACCTACGTTTTCAAACCCGAAGAACCTGTCGCTCCCATCCTCGCGCAACGGTCCCGCGTTGTGGAGCATCTTCTCCAGCGGAGTTGCCTCGAGGACTACATCATCCTTCTTCTTCAATTGCGCATCTTTGGGCGGCTGGTTGGTTGAGGCCTGAAGGAGGCATTTTGTCAGCGTCGAAGTTTCGAACGGTCTGGGCGCAAGCCGCGGCGCAGACGAGCGGACGAGGAGGGTAGTGCAAGACAGTCGCAGCGGCCGTCGGGCGGCGTCGAGAAGGCAGTAGATGCAACACATACCGAGCTAGCGCTCTTGATCTTGTTCAAGAAGCCCGCCATGATGATTGGGGAGGTCGCGTGTCCGAAGGGGACGGCGGAGGGGTATCGTTTCGTGGGCGCGGAAGACGACGGAGCGCCGGTTCAGCTGGCAGGCAAGGTGAGCCGCCACAGCTGCACAGCGCCCGCTCAACAAAATCGCCGGCAATGGACGAGAGGACTCATTCGGAGGTAAACGGCCAAGCAGGGTAGACTCGAGAGCGGCGGAATTGGCAATTGCAGAGGGGGGAGGAGGCGAGAGAGAGAGGGCGAACGTGGTTGGAGACGAGCGCCGAGAGACGGGGTGTGCGGCGCAGGCTGGGCGAATCCGCCTCCGCCTTCAACTAGGCGCAGTGTTGGAGGATGATTGGAGATGTGGCTTGGGACGGGGTGTAATAGCGCCGCGAGCGGAACTGCAGGTCCGCACCAGTGCCTGTGCTTGTTGGCCGCGATAATTCACTATTGGGAACAGACGTCAGAGGCCAAGGTGAAGCGACATAACGGACGAAGGGTCGGGAAAGGGCAAGGGGAATTTGCCAGAATGCGGATGGAAGAAGCGAGGTGGCCGGCACGGGGAGAGAGGCGAGCTGGGGTGGGTGAGGCTGCTGTTGGTCCGTCCATGCCACGCCGCCAAAGTCCGCATCGAGTGACGCCGACTGCAGTACAGTAGCGAGGACCGAGGAGAAGCACCCAGAGGACCGTCCATGCAGCCAGGGCAGGCCAGCCACGCGCTCTCTGTGCTCCCCAGAACAGCGATGGTGCGGTGGATCCTCGCAGACGACGCACCGTAGAGCAATGGTAGTGGTTGGTGATGGATGTGGTGGTTTTGGTAAAGTGCCTCGTGGTGGGGGGGCCCGCGCATGGGGGCTCGCATGTGGGATGGTTCGATGGTGTCGGCTGGGCAGCGCGCCAGGAGGCCTAGCGCTCTCAGCAGGCCCTGGCACTGGTCGGTTCGTCTGGACGCCCGGGGAACCCCTGGGGCCACGGGCTGGGCGTAAATCGCGCCCTCAGTGAGCGATGCACCGCTGTCCAGGGATGCGCATGGGGTTTTAGCGACAGCCCGGAAACCCTTGTTGCGATACGACGTCTGGGGTCCAGCGTGGAAATCGTGGACGGTGGAGAGCTGCGCCGATGGCGGGGGCGCACCTGTGCCAGAACAACCTCACCTCGAGCAAATGGCAGCCTCCCACTTTCAGGTCTAGACCGAGCGACTACCAAAGTACTCGGCGCTGTCTGCATAAGGTAGAGTACGTGGAGCTGCAGCTGCTGACAGCATGCGTGGTTGCAGTGCAGATGAACAGCATGCGGTGGTGGTTGCAGAGAGCACGTTCAGGGGCGACCAAGATACAAATATTGGATGGCACTCTGACAGGATGTCGTGCAGGTACTTCGTACATGTTGCGCGGCAAGGCAAGGCCAAACATGATTACACCCCAAGGCGATCGTCTCACGTTCTCCGCAGCCCGATGCCCATGTCCTTTCGGGTGGCGATTCTTCCCCAGAAACATCATAGCTCCCTCCATCTGACCAAGCTGCCAGACAGTGGCGAACCGCGAAGGACTTCTCACCACTCAATAGCAGGACGTCAATCTCCGTCGAATCGAAATAATGGTGGGTGACGCATCGGGGGTGCCATTTCCACGTGGTCAATGTCACCCTCTAGGGCAACACCCGGCGGGCGCCCCAAGGCGGCGACGTCAATCGCTCCCGCCCTCGCACGACACATGTGGCTCGCTTCCCGTCAGTGAGCTGATTGTCTTCATAATTAGTCCAGTGTCTTGGCTGAGGTGGTGGGACGACGCCACTGCATGGCTACCAGGAAACCCCCTCAACGCTCTCTTGTCTCTCTTTAGCAGAAGGCTCAGTAGGTATATCAGTGCGTAGCGCATCAGACGCCGAGTCGCGACGTCTGTATCCCAGCAACTTTATTCCAATACCTTGTTGGGAAACTGCCCTTCTCCTGACATGCTGCTGCGCTGCAATGGAACGCTCCGTTGGTCCGGCGAAGACACTCGAGTTGCGGAGACGCAAATGTGATGCAGAGCAGGATCCTTCACACTCATAGATGCGCAAAGCTGCTTTATATACTTGATTGCTACGAAGCTATTGGTTGAGCACTGGCGAAACCATTTCATACGATTACAGCAGGAAGCACATAAGGACTGGTACATTGGACTGCTGCACTCGACGGCCAACACAAGAACAACTGACGGAACAATACTGTTACAGGAACTTCCAAACAGCATGTCACTTCCAGATTCTTTCCCTTGCTGTTCGTTTACTTCTTCTCCGCCGGAGGGGGAGCGCCTCCTGTCGTCGGGAAGCCCATGAAGATCTTGAAATAATCCTGCGCGCGCGTCAGTCGCCGGACAAATCGGACACAAACATGGCCAAGGCCAACTTACATAGATCATCCACTGAAGGCCAGTGAGGGTACCAATCATGACAATGCGCACGGGCAGTCCGTTCCAAAGACCGTTGAAGCCGATGTCCTTGTATATCCGGCCCATGGCGCTGCCGAAGGCCTCGCCGGGTTCGCGGTAGGCGTTGAGCTTGCTGACCATGACGTCGGCAGGGTGGGAGACGATTGCGCAGAGGATACCGGCCAGGTAACCACCGGTAAAGGAGACACCAGTCTGGGCGGCCTTGCCGTAGTCGCTCTTCTGGCCAGGCAGACGGTCGTAGATCATTTCGACAATGGTCTCGAACGAGGCAAACTTCATCATGGTGTAGGGGATCTGGCGGCCCCATAGGGGGTACAGGCCCTTGTACAAGCCAGCCCAGCCTTCCTTGCCAGTGACGGTGTTGATGCCGTGAAAGGTGCCCGTGTACGGGTTGGGCATGGAGCCCTGCATGCGGACCTTGACGGCCTCAAAGGGGCACAGGGCTATGTCGGCGAGGAACTCGGCCGAAGCGGAGGCAGCGAGATACAATCCCGTCTTGTACTTGTGGGCGGCCTCGGGCCCAGCCATGTCGGAATACGTCTTCTTGAAGTACTCGTACCAGCCGTACTTGAAGGCGCCCTGGGCGCTGTAGCCGAAGAGCGTCGGGCTCCAGCCGGTGAAGATGCCGCGGATGCCCTCGGCGCGGTAGATGCGGCCCCAAGCCTGGAAGTTGCTCGTGTAGAGCTTCGAGTCGACTTGGCGGCGCGTCTTGACGAGATCGAGCGGCGTCACGGCCGTGTGAGTGAGACCCTTGGCGCGGCATGTAAGCCAACGTCGCGGAACAAAGCCAGAGAAGGGGCTTGCATCGACTTACACATGCGAGCATGCCGCCAAAGGTGCAGGCGGCGTAGTACTTGCCCGAGTACAGCTCGATCTTGTTAGTCTTTGCGGTCGCCTTTGCGGTCGCCTTTTCGAATTCCTTGGTCGCCTCGTTGCCCAACTTCCGAGCCTTGTCCTTGGTGTCCTCGACGACGGAGAAGGCGCCGTAGAGCTCCGGGCGGGCCTGGTATGGCGTCGCCCGAACCTGCTGCTGATGGCGGCGAGTAGCCATGGGGCTGTAGAACGAGCCCTGGAGGGTCTCGGTTCGGGGGTAGAGGTGCGACATGTCGACCAGGCGATGAGGTGCAAGGGGCGAATAGGCCAAGTCGCCTGAGGCTCAGGTTGTTTGTCCTGAGGTTGAACTGGTGATGTCTGGTATATGTGAGTCAGTCAATGGCCCTTGGTCGATGGACGCCGTAGCTCTGAGGCGACTGCGCGATATGATCCAGAATAGGGACGGAAATGACGGGAGCCAGGATGCATGCGGCATGGCTCTCTCCAACCATTGCGCAACTCACCTCACCGTGTAAGCGAGATCTAGTCCCAGCGGAGTGGTGCTCTGTAGAGCAGCTCAGCGTAGCTTCGAGGAGATCAACTCGAGATGCTGGTGCCAGTTCTCGACTGCGAAAGCGCAATGTTGCAGCAGCAAACAAGAAACAAGGCCAACAGGCGTTGCGACGCGGAGTTAACGGGCAGCTACGGAGTGCATCCCTGGAGAGATGCATGGGATTGGTGGTGACATCACCCCTCCATTGCTGTCTACGGCGGGGCTCGGCATACGGCCGCTCAGCAACCAGCGCAGTCGTAGTCACAGCCGTGTCAGCAATTGAGTCTGCTTCGCTTGACGGTAAGACAAGACATTCTCACTTTGTGTCGAGCCCTCAAGACGTTGCCGAACCTGCATCCACCGAGTGCGGAACACGGATACTCGCAAGTACGTCGTTGACGATCGCACGCCCACAGCCGCCTCGAGCGGGGCCCGCCAGCCAGCCGCCTGTGGAGCTACGACGACTCCGCAAGGCGCTGTCACTCCCGGCGAGTGTCGGGCCCGAGTTTGTTAGGACCTTGGCTCGTGACGGGGCATCAGTCGGGTGCCTCGGACCCACTCGTCGGCCCAGAACAGCTGCAAATTCCTGCCAGTGCCTGGCGACAGCTGCACCACACTCCTCACCGCCGCCGACGACAATAACGCCAACGAACTGACTCTGAGCCGCTGCATCAAGAGATTACCCAGACATAGCGCTTGCGCAGATGGCTTCGGCGACGGCGGCTGCTGCGGCTCCGGCTGCGGCGCAAGGCAAGGCGTTTGTAACAAAGTGGTCATCGCGGTATCGCGGGGTACGTCCGAATAGCCTCACCTGCGTTTCCTGCCTCTCCTGCTTGCGCTTGGCCCGTCACTCCTCTCATGTGCTCTCCTCTTGTCTTGCGCCCTCTGTTCTTCGTATCTTCGGGCCTGAGCCATACCTTGCGCGCGACTGACACAATCTCAGGCCACCGTCGAGGACCTCGATCCGCCGACCGCCCTCTCCCTCAATCCCTCCGACGCCATCTCCCTCGCCCTCCTCTCTGCCTTTGAGCGCGACTACACGCACCTCACCATCGTCGACGCCGATACCCGCGCCCTGCTCGGCTACATCTCCATCCCGCATCTGCAGTCCCTTCTTGACAGCGGCAAGGTTCGCCCCGAGGACCCCCTCAGCGCTGCCATGACACGCTTCCAGCGCAAGGGCCGCGCCTACCGTGTCATCACCATGGAAACGCCGCTTGAGGAACTCGAGGCCTTTTTCCGCGGCGGCGTTCCCGAGGCGCCCTGGGCGCAGGAGTTTGCCGTCATCACCGACGAGAACCGCCGGTTCGTGCTGGGCGTCGCAACTGTGCAGGACTTGGAGGAGTTTGTCAAGAGGAGGCCAGCCTGAGGACGGGACAAAGACCGATGGTAATATACTGTTGGGCTGGTATGAAAAACTTAATGCCGGTCAGCAAGGACATGCCCGAGAAGGGATGCATATACGAGGGCCTTGTATTAGCGGCAAAGCGCCCCGTAAGGCTGATGGCCGTAGGAGGCCACGCAGCGATTCACATATCTACGGAGAAGATGCGGGCCAAGCCCGGCGGCATTGTATTCGAGACGGTTTATTGCTCCAAGACTGTCGCTCTATCTCGATGCTCGTCAATATACCAATGCATTACCCCCGACGTCTGATAAAGTCGCATAGAGTCTCTACATATCACTCAAGTCCCGCTGTCTTGCGCTGCCTGTGCACATGTCTACCTCGCCCAAACCGCGTTCAGCATTGTCCTCGAACGCTTCTTAACCCTGGAAGTCGTAGACGAAGCGGAACTCGACACGCTTGCCGTCCTTTTGCACGAGGATGTTGCGGCAGTACCGCCTCTCGCCCTCGACCGTCTGGAAGCCCCAGACCTGCGTGGCCGTCCAGCCGTTGCCCTGGCTGACGACGTGGCTGAGGATGAAAGCCTTGCCCTCGGCGGCGTCCCAGCCGGTCCTGAGGTACTCGTCGTCGATGTCCTCGAGCGCAACCCAGCGTGTCCGGCCCTGCACGGTGCCGAAGATCCAGTCGGTGTGCTCGCGCGGCAGGTCGTCGAGGCAGCGCAGCTCCTTGGTGGAGCTCAGGCCCGAGGCCGACTGCTCAAGGTCGATGTGCACGACGTTGCCCTCGGCCGTGGAGGGGCTCTTGGGCGGGGCCTCGTACTGCTTGACGTCGATGGTGATGGTGGCCAGGCCGATGCCCTTGCGGATGAGGTAGCCGATGCCCTGGAGCGACAGGGCGGCGTCGGCCGACTGGGACAGCTTGCTGTTCTATCTAGTGTTGGCACGTCTTTCTCAACACCAGACGCCCGCGACGAGGCCAGTCGTCGCCGGAGAGGAATTCCAACTCACCAGCTGCCACTTGCCGCTGAGGTCCTTGGTCGTCTTGTTCGCTGGGGCCGCCATTGTGGAAGTTGGTCGAGGGCAAGCTCGCGCGATGGGAGTGTGTGTCTCGGAGGCGTCTGGGGCGGGGCAAGAGCTGTCGTCTGCAGCTCAGCAAAAAGCAAGAAAAGCAAAGATGGAATGTCAGAGGAGGAGTGTGGAGATGTTCCAGAAGGGCCACGAGCCTCGTATTAAAATAAATCTGACGGACAAGACCCTCGTTGCGTGCAGGCGTTGTCACAAGCCAACCACGACAGCATGCCGCCGCCTCGTTGGCTGGACAGGGGCACGACCTCGGCGGCTCGGTGCCATGTCGTGCCTGCCCAGCCCTGTCGGGAATCGCCCACGGGGCTTATGCTCCCCCGCTAGAGACCCCTCCCCAGCCAGCCAGCGGGGCTCGTCCCCCCACAGCCCCCCAAAAACACTCGGAGGAGGTGGACGATGCGGGGTGCAACGCAGCGAGCTCCTGCTGCTCCTTGCACTTCGTCAGCGTGTTCCTTGCCTGGAAGCTCGGAGCGGTCAGGCCTTTTGAATACGTTGTCATCGTCGCGGCCTATGATGCTACCTCTGGTAGTCAGGTACCAGATTATCAACCATCTGGCTCCGTCCGTCTCCCCCCCCTTGGCAGCGGCATCAATGCGCATCACGAGCTCAGTCCAACACCCCAACCAACATGCGAGCGCAGCGAGTCGCTGCCGCTACCGACCTTGGCTCCCCCAACCTCCTGCCTACTCCTACAGTACTCCTCAGCCCCCACCTGGCACCACGAGCCCCCCCCCCCCGGAGCTATGACTTGTTTAG